>OY770142.1:17204409-17804409 GCA_963669345.1 Gortyna flavago
TCACAATCACAAAAAAAATAGGTCAAAATGATAACAACAGTGTATACTGATAAGAATCTAGTTGGAGTCCAGTTGCGTGCGGCTGAATCGACCACAAGTTCGCTGTGTCAATGTTATGCCCGCCTTGCCAAGTACGCAATGAAGTAAAGACAACTACATAACTATGTATAGTGTGCAGGTAAATAATGCGCTACTCACCCGAGCTAAAGTGTGATCTCTTTACGTCTCCATTCTCCGAGTCGCCATCGAGCGGCCGTTTCCTCGAGTCCGTGATTTCCGGACTGGGGCAAGTATCCATCCCTGTGTCAGCGGCCATGTTGAATTTCAGGGCAAAACTTTAAACTTGTCTAGCATAATTCCCATTACGTAATTGCTTCAAAATATGTACGATTATGCGGCACTATGCATTATTTAATCATAATAATGGTAACACTTAACACTTAAACAACTAGAAACGAAGGAAAATTGAAGTTTTGAATGGTGTATTAATGAAATAAGAAGAGAAGTGACACTATGGTTATTACGTCTAAACGTTTTGTGAACGTTTGTCGATACTGCGGCTGTTTGTGGCGCACGGCCAACGTGAAGCTAGTCGCGAGTATCACGCCGTTATGTTGGCCGCACTGTATTATGACAGTAACCAGCTGATTGTGTTAGGGCTGTGCGCAGGTATATATCGAACGTAATCGATAGGACACAATATCACACATGTAAAAAAAACTTTTAAGGCAAAATTCTGTATCATAATAATATATTTTATTGAATTTAGACTCATTTGATTAGATGGTACAAATTTCAAAAACCACTTTTTCCAATAAAAAAGTATCTGTTATATTTTATGCAAAAGCTTTCGTTATTGTAAAAATAACTAACCTTACTATCATGTTTATATCTCTATCGTTTTCTTTGTGCGTGTAGAACGTAAGGTGTGTCATTATTATCGATACATTTATTTGTCTAAGTTGCACAACGCTAAATGTACATAATGCGCCAAGGTCGTTCAGGAACCAATCAGCATTCACTATGAATTTCATTACTGTTAGAAGACGAAAAGAGGTGCGCGGCTTTCAAAAAATAAAACTAAATGCAAGTAAAATATCGGTTCCTTTCTTCTTTCCTTTTTAAAAAGCCTATGTTACACAAGCTTTTGTAAGACATTTTCATGTTTTTGTAGTTTTTTTAAAAACCCTTCCTTAATCTCGTTAACTGGGATGCAGCTTAGAATTTTAATTATTTGCACTAAAATAACCGATAGCCTAATTTATAGTTCAAGGGGAACTAATTACATTCCATTTGAAGTATTCCGTTTATTTGTATTTTAGTTATACCTTTCAATTTCTTTTAACATTTCAAATGTGGCGCTTTTGTGGACCTAGCAAAATAGCTCAAATCTAGGTCAAGGGCCAAGGTAAGTATTTCTGTCTCATTTCAGCAACTAGATCAAGAGATTTTTAGGTCATAAAGGTATAGGAAACTTTCAAAAGCTGGATTAACCTACAAAATGAAACCTTTTTGAAAATTCGCCCATTAAACGTCTGTGGATGCTCGGAAATTACGTCACTAACTTAATATTTTTGTTATTATTTTAACTTTTTATCTTAGAATATGAATTTATTGTCCAAGCATAGGTAGTTAAGGTGATGATATTTTATTTTGAGTTCGAAGTCCTTAGTCTTTTATCATATTTTGCCGCATAGCTCCTAGGTAGCGCAATGCGGGTAAACCTAGCGCCATCTTTTATCTAAAATCATGAACTAAAGTTTATTGTTTCTCCGTCTATTCTAGTAAAACAGGAAAGTAAATAAATTCTAATGAAAAAAAAAACACCCCCCACCCCCACCCTCACTCCTCCTCCTCACTCCTCTCTTCTTTCTGATGAATTTCTTCTTCTTTGATTGAATGAGTACTGTAGAAAAAAAATCAGAAAGATGCAGAGTACTTAGGTAGTATCTAAGTAGGTACACAGACACACGGCTACACATCAAGCTATACATTTCCAGTTTTAGCTGACCTCGCATTACCTACTTAGATCAACTTTTAACCGCTTAAGTACGTTGGATTAATCCGAAAAATATTTTCGGGTCCATTTCGCCAGGGTCGTATATTTACGACAAAATACCACAGCTCGTTTAATCTGCTTTTTTATTTATGTAATTACGCTGTATTCAATCAGGTATTTTTTTTTTTTTTCTGGCGCCGGGGCACGACTTCTGTTGTGAAGTCGGGTGGTTAGAAGGTTAAATTCAAATCGCGTCCACAACATCCCAGTCACTGGAAGTATTATCTTCTTCTATCTATACTTATAATAAATCTGTAGAGAGGTCAATTCTGTACATGATATATATTTTCAAAATAACTATCAGGGGGTAATAAGTGATCGATACTGATGCCAAAAATGCAATCAGTAAAATTTTTGTCTGTCTGTCTGTCTGTCTGTCTGTCTGTCTGTCTGTCTGTCTGTATGTTCCTTATAGAAACAAAAACTACTCGACGGATTTTAACGAAACTTGGTACAATTATTCTTCATACTCCTGGGGAGGTTATAGTATACTTTTCATCACGCTACAATGAATAGGAGCAGAGCAGTGAAAGGAAATCTTGGGAAAACGGGAGAAGTTGCTCCATTTTTTAAGCTTCCGTCGCGTGTGCAGCCTTAATGGTTAAAGCTACATAGAAATCATTTATGACGGAAATGTTCTACATAAAATTATCTAAAAAATATCCTACTACAGCATATGTCTATCTTTTATGGTTGACTCGCAATAACACGTGTAACTCCCGATACCTTAGCAGTTCGGAGCTTTCTGATTATATTTGTTTACTCTTACGTTTATAATACTCTCACTCATCCCTAATTAAAAGAAGTTAATATTATTACCTATTCAATAAAAAAAGAATCATAGTAATCGGTATAGAAACACCAAACTTATACATGATACATGAAATACGCTAATAAGCGTCGCGTCGCGCGTGAATACTGAATCATGCCATAAGGATTATTTTTGTGTAACGGTTGCCGCGCTCGACGCGGGTCGTGGCGGTAGGGTAAGGGAGGTCCGAGCGCGAGCTTCATTCAATATTTGGCTGTTGATGCGTTCAGAGCGTTCGACCTTATTGACAGACGATAATTGATATTAACAAACCGTGCTTATCAGCGCGACTTTTAGTCTTTAAATAGTTTATTTGAATTTATTTTGTTGTTTTTTATAAAATAGGTATTAGTTGTTGTGTTATTAGACCGACACAGAACCCAAAAATGTGATTTAAAAAAAAAATCTGTCTGTCTGTCTGTTTGTTCAGGCATCACGCAAAAACTACCGGTTCGATTACGATGACACTTGGTATAATTATTCTTTAATATCCTGGGCACCACACTGGGTACTTTTTATCCCGGAAAAAAATATACAATAAAAAACAAACTTAATTTTGCGGTTCGATCCCTAGACCCGATTACTGTACCGACCGCAAATAATAAGTTTGTCGTAGTACACGACGAAGATAATAATAATAGGCGAGCGTTCGTTCATATTAGCATTCTATAAATTGTATGTTTTAACTGCTACTTGCAATTCCAAAACGTGCTTTTCAGTGCGACCTTTTTATTCCTTTTAGTTTTTACTAAGTACAGTTTAAGGTAGAGTTATTTAGGTTTATTTTTATAAGTCGTTTTTATAAGTAAGTATAGATTTTAATTTTAAAGTATGGGTAGTATATTTAGTGACCGTAGGTTATTTTATAAAACTGTTAGGTAGGATTAGTCATTCGTATAGATATTAGTTTTTAGGGATTTTGCTTATTTATTGAGTTTAGATTAGTTCATCATCTGCCTCATCTACCTAGTCTTTTCCCAACTATGTTGGGGTTGGCTTCCAGTCTAACCGGATGCAGCTGAATACCAGTATTTTACATGGAGCGACTGCCTATCTGACCTCCACAACCCAGTTACTGGGTAATACGATACCCCTTGGTAAGACTGGTTGTCAGACTTTCGGGCTTCTGACTACCCGTAACGACTGTCAAAGATCCACGAATGACAGCCGGGACCAACGACTTAACGTGCTTTCCGAGGCACGGAGGGGTCTCCATATTTATAGATGGTCACCCATCCACAGACCAACCGCGGCAAGCGTAGCTTAACCTGATCGATCGACCTGTGCGGCTGTTATTATTTAGCCACGTATCATCAGAAATAGGTTTATTTAGGTAGGTAGGTATTTTATTTTCTGTTATTGAGTTTTTTTTTTATTAGGTAGGTACTTAGGTTTACTTTTATAATCTAATATAAAATTCAAAGTCCTGTGATCCTGTCTGACTGATTATATCAATGCACAGCCTAAACCGCTGGTCATAGAGACATTAAATTTGGAGTGTGTTCTTTGTGAAGTGTATATAGGTATCCACTAAGAAAGGGTTTTTTGAAATTCCACTCCTAAGAGGGTGAAATTTCACGCGGACGAAGTCGCGGGCAGAAGCTAGTTGTTAATAAAAGTTCCAATCACCAAAGAAATCAATCACGAACATTGTTTAAAGAAGTAACAGGCTGTATGATAAAGTAAAATACGCGAGCTAATAAATGCGCGAAAAGCATTCTGCCTTCGTTCGTAATTGTTTAGGTACTCAAATTTGGAAATTGCTTAGTTTTATAAAAAAATATTATGATTATGTCGTCCTCTCAAGTAATTGTATATAAATAAATAAACGTAAGTACTGTTGGTATATTCATAAGTTGCACTTACTTACTTTTTCATAGAGGATGATAAAAGGTATAGTGTCCACTGTCCACCTCGGGAGCAACACTATTTTATTAAGCTCGAGTGACGTACAGACGCCAGCACATCAACCTACCCGAAACTGTAAAATTTTTCCAATCAACTTTGAACCTTAAACTTCAGCGATAAAGTTGAAAATCTATCAAAGAAATTTGACAGATTGTAGTAGGTTGATGTGCTGGCGTCTGTACCTACTTAGAATCCCTCGCTGCGCTTGGGATTCTACTCTAGAATCCTTCGCTCCGCTCCGATTCTAAGAAACACTCTTGCCTTCAAAACAATGTAGTTTTTTTCTCCCTTGGCAAAACAATCTACTATTTGTGTTCCACAAAAGAGAAAGTTCGTTAACAAGCACAAAAACAAAGTTAGATCATACATTTTGTAAATTGCTGTAATTAATAGCAATTAGTATTTAGAGCGGTTAGCAAATGCGATCGAAGTTATTTTGCAAATGAACAAACAATACCAAATAATTATGTTCGCTTTACGATAACGACTTTCAAAATAAATAATGCATATCGGTTCGTTTCTATCCCACTGAAACTCATATACTTAGTTAATGATAAGAAACAGGAATAAATGAGCATTTTATTTTGTCACCACGACATGCGACATCGCGACACTTCCTTCGTGATCCGGATCCGTAGACTTTAGAGTTTCGCGTAGCTGTCTGTCCTGCAGATACCTGCTATACACTAGATAATGCTCCTTTTCACTAACACTAGGTATTCATTTAGGTGCCTTTGTCAAACAAAACAGATACCTAGTTAGATAGATACCTTTCTTCTAGAAGTCTAAAATTGAGGTGCTTCAAAAAAACCTAGCTAAAGCAATAAACCCTCAATATGACTTTATTGTGTGAGCATTCCATGCTATTACAGACAAGATAACCTCGTGGTGATTGCCGGAAGCCGCCACGCCTTCACCTCAGCAGTCTGGAGTGGCACGCAGGGCGCAGCTCCGTGCGTGTCGGCCGAGTTTGAACGAGTCACGAACCATGCCCGTGAGCTGAGTTGCCAAATTATCGCAATCAAACCAATTTCGGTTAATGGTTGTGTTTTGGGGATTATTTTGAAAAATCTTGATGACACTGTATCAGTGAATTATGTAGGTACCTAATTTACAAAGGTTTTTTATGTTACTTTGACCTCACGACTAAATAATTAACTGAATTGGTTAAGCTTCGATCCATGGCATAAAGAACATGCCATGACTTGGTCATGTCATGGGCCTTCGCTTATCCCATACGCCTTGTGTGACCATTTTCAGGCACTGTAATTATACCTAAGTACATTGCACATTTAATAGAAGATACACAAGCACCATTGCAAGCGGCAATTTAAGGCTATCAGAGTATTGAATGTGAAATATGTGAATGTCTAGATTATCCTTTTGGTAACTTCTTGTGTGGTAGAAATCCCAGGTTTACCTACACCTATCTACGCAACGCAACGTATCAAACAGTTTCACAATTAGCGCGTGTGATGCGCGACCCGCGACCTCGTTGTGCTGACCCACCAGCGAACGTAGCGAGTGGTAGAGACTCGAGTGCGTTATGTGTGTTACTATCATATTACCTGCTGTGCTATCAGTTTCACTTTACTAAGGCGATATGTAAAGGGGCTAGCTTAGCAAAGACATTCCGAAACAAGACTTCTACCATAGTAGGTAATCTGTGCTGCTATCCCGGACCACTCGAATCACTACTAGCTATATAAATGCAGCCGCGCTTGTAGGTAACTCTACTGCACCATCAACCATAAACGTATTTTTAACCGACTTCCAAAAAGGAGGAGGTTATATGTTCGACTTTGTTTTTATTTATTTATTTATTTAATACTTCAAGCACAAAAATGTACAGAGGCGGATTTAATGCCATAGGCATTTTCTACCAGTCAACCTTTAGGTGATACAGAGACAAACAATGGTAGGTGCAATAATGAAAATTGAGGAATAAATATTTTAAATATAAAGATACGCATAAACCTATTAAAACTATGAATATAATATATACCTAATTACATATAAATATAAGCACAAATAAATAAATAAATTTTATAATTTTTTTTTCTTATGTATTTTCACCGATTTGAAAAATAAAATTTTTTGAAAGGGTATATATGTCGAGGTGGTCCCATTGTCATCAAGTTGGAATATGATGAGAGGATCCCATGGAAATCGAGGGAACCCCTCAAATTTTATAGGCAACCCAATAGCTATTTGGGTATTTTTTAAAGTAACTTGAGCATTTGCTCTCGGCAATCATCATTTGGTAAAGTGGAGCTGATGATGAAGACCACAGATGGCCATCGGAACTACTCAATGATAATATTTCACGGGTTGCGATTCAATTACTTTAATATGGTTGCCAAGCAATTTATGCTCGTCACAATGCGTATGGTGAGTGGTTGTTGAGGAGTTCTGCTGGTCCTTACAAAAGCAATATTTTGTAAAAGGTGATGAGCAGTTGACATTAGGCTATTGTATTTGTAACTTAGATAAATTACAAACTCTCACACTAAAAATTGAAAAATAAAAACTTTTTAAAAATAAAACAACCATCATCATCTGCCTAGCCTTTTCCCAACTATGTTGGGGTCGGCTTCCAGTCTAACCAGATGCAGCTGAATACCAGTATTTGCCAGTTTGCCAGTTTTTTTTAATAAAACAACCGACTTCCAAAAAAAATACTACAAAGTGAAAAATAACTTTAATTTCGGAAGTCGGTGTCAATAAACGAAAATGCAGAACTAACGACACCGACTTCCGAAATTAAAGTTATTTTTCTCTTTGTAGTATTTTTTTTGGAAGGCGGTTGTTTTTTTTTGTAAAAATGAAACTGTAAATTTATTTTGTGTTGCTTCGATCACACACGCACATTCGTAAAGCTGCTGTTTCTAATAAATTTAGTAATTACTTGCTAGTTAGGTAGGTATTTTTAGGTACCGTAGGTGTGTGATGGGCAAATAAGTAGGTACTATCGTATGAAGACACAAGACCGTTTGTTTATGCATTTACAATCTTCACTACAAAACAAAGTAGCTTCCCGCTGTCTGTCCATAAGTATGCTTAGATCTTTAAAACTACGCAACGGATTTTGATGCGGGCATTCATAATATAGTAGAGCGTGAGAGAAACTGATAATTTTAGAGGTTTCTAATGTGATGTCGTAAATAAACACATTTTTTTGCGCTTACATTGCAAACGCTGGCTGAACCCTACGAGATAGATCAAAACAATGTGCCTACTACAGCAAAAGGCCTACAAAAAAGTTCGTGATGGTATTATAATATGTCTATCTCGGACAGCCAACAATAACCATTTTTTTAACCGACTTCCAAAAAGGAGGTATGTTCGACTTTATGTATGTTTTTTTTTATTTTTATGTTCACCGATTTCTCCGTCAATTGTGGATCGATTTTGAAAATTATTTTTTTAGTTTGAAAGGATATACTCCCAAGGTGGTCCCATTGTCAGCAAGTTAGCACATTAGAAGCCTCTAAAATTATCAGTGTGTTTCTCTACTATATTATGCATGTTATAATACATACAATGTGTTAATGAAATAACCCAAAACCTGAAACTAGTTTGTTTAGAATCGGCAGCAAAATCGAATACAATAATTTTTAATATAAGTTTTTTTTTTCAAAAAAAAAAAGTGTGATGGAAAAATTTGAATCACTTTTCTATTCCAAAGCAAAACATGACGCATTATTTAATAACAGAAGGAGGGGGGATTAACCTCAAACGACAGTGCTCCCGTGTCAACGAACGTTTGACAGCGGCGCGGCAATAGAGCTACGAATCTGTAGCGCCACAACATTTACAAATATCTTTTACAATAATTTATGAAAATAAATAATTATATGTCATATCAATTTATTAATATAAAAATCGGTTGGGGTGTCCGAGGTTTTGGGTTATTTCACTAACACATTGTATAAACCTTCCTCTTGAATCACTCTATCTATTAAAAAACTCGCATCAAAATCATGTCACTCAGGCTGGCTGGACAAATCTTCAAAATAACTCGCATTTAACTAGGTCAATAGGGCATTTTATGTGACGGCTAAACACCCTTATATCAGAATTTGTGACGCAACAGAATCTTAGATAATCGATCGAAAACGTGTCCAGCCATCTTGATAAACCACTTACCGCTGGTCTCTCAATCTCGGTAACGGAAGTGATTTTGACGACATTTTGCTTTTCAACGGGCGTCACATAAATTTGTGACAGGCATCGAGCTAAAAGTTTTGTGATACGTACAGCGGTTTAGTGGAAAAATGCAAAAATCTGTGTCCAGCCATCTTGATTTTACGTATAAAACTTTTGGCTGGCACTTACGAATCTCAATAACGGGAGCGTTTTCGAATATGGTTCCTTTACTAACATTTAGTGACGCAATTTGTGACAGTAATAACGTTTGATTTATGGCGTCACATGTAAGGGTTTACGAGAAATCAATAAAAACTTAATGTCCAGCCAACCTGAGCTCAAGCTGGCTGGACACATGTATCTCCGCTGCGTGATGATCTACGGCCTTCGAAATATGTTCAAATTTTTGTGACGGGGACGATAATGATTTACTGAATTTGTGACGGAGAAACTTTGAGTAGTTTCAAAGATATTGATCATTTAAATCTTCCCATACAAACACTGCAGTAGGGTTACCAATAATGTAGGTTTTATGTAGGACTAAGTATGTTTTAAGGTGTTTTCTTTAATGGATGAAAATCCGTGTTTTGGTGATATTAATACGAACAACTGTAGGTATTTAAGGAGGAAGCGCTAAAGTAGCCCGCGAAATTCAAAATTTCTTACGTTTTTTGCAATTTGCTGGTCAGTATTAAGTGGTACGTTGATTCAAATATGATTCGCGGTCGTAACAAATATGTATTTACAGAATTATAATCATTACAATCAGTAATACGACTTGTTAACTTAGTATAATCCCCAAATGTGAAGATTTCGTGAAATAGTCATTCTTGGGGGTTACTTGGTCTTACAGAGTTGTGTTGATGAATTATAGATTATAATTCTGTAAATACATTTTGTTACGGCCGCGAATCATATTTTAATCATCGTACAACTTAATACTGACCAGCAAATTGCAAAAAACGTAAGAAAATTTGAATTTCGCGGGCTACTTTAGCGCTTCCTCCTTAAATCGATAGAAGACAAAAGTGTAGAAGTGAGGAAGGGGGGGAGGGGTAATTCTTTGATGTTATTGCTTATTTACATGCATATACCTACTCTTTTTAGTAGGTAGGTATTGGTGTTTTTCATGGTAAGTACATAGGTAGATATTGTGTCAGGATAACTAATGCTCGAAGGTATTTAAATGAAAAAATAATGTTTGCTGTAAATAAAATCACATTTATTGATTTGTACTTTTTATTGAGCGTTTCAAATGACGACATTCAACTCTATTTGCGCTTCAGTAATCCCCGCCTTGTACCACAACGTTGTTTTTACCGCCGCCCTAAGTGTTTGAAGCGCAAATGAAGTCGGTGGTCGTCATTTTAATCAAATATATAAACGGTGACAGCGAGCGCGATACGGTCTGCACAATTTTATTTTTAGTAATTTTGTCTATGGGAGTATCGCTGTCATTCTATTTTCTTTAGTAGAGTAATTGGCTGTGGTATTTTTATGCCAAAAAACCAATAAGAATCCACGAGTCTAATAAGTTATCTGTAGTTGAAATTAAATAAATGGCCGCATCGATGTATCGTTCATAAACATCGATGTTGAAACTGGTAACATCGATGAAACATTGTTCTTAAGAACGATGTTTTCTCAGCGCCATCTATGAAAATCAAATACAAAGCAGGCGTGGCTGCTACCGGCCGATTAGTCGATTAAAAAAAATCCTTTATTTATGTAAAAATGATGGTCACCTCACAATATTAATGGATGTTTGTATGGGAAGATTTAAATGATCAATATCTTTAAAACTACTCAAAGTTTCTCCGTCACAAATTCAGTAAATCATTATCGTCCCCGTCACAAAAATTTGAACATATTTCGAAGGCCGTAGATCATCACGCAGCGGAGATACATGTGTCCAGCCAGCTTGAGCTCAGGTTGGCTGGACATTAAGTTTTTATTGATTTCTCGTAAACCCTTACATGTGACGCCATAAATCAAACGTTATTACTGTCACAAATTGCGTCACTAAATGTTAGTAAAGGAACCATATTCGAAAACGCTCCCGTTATTGAGATTGGGAAGTGCCAGCCAAAAGTTTTATACGTAAAATCAAGATGGCTGGACACAGATTTTTGCATTTTTCTACTAAACCGCTGTACGTATCACAAAACTTTTAGCTCGATGCCTGTCACAAATTTATGTGACGCCCGTTGATAAGCAAAATGTCGTCAAAATCACTTCCGTTACCGAGATTGAGAGACCAGCGAAAAGTGGTTTTTCAAGATGGCTGGACACGTTTTCGATCGATTATCTAAGATTCTGTTGCGTCACAAATTCTGAAATAAGGGTGTTTAGCCGTCACATAAAATGCCCTATTAACCTAGTTAAATGCGAGTTATTTTGAAGATTTGTCCAGCCAGCCTGAGTGACATTCAAAATCCGATGCGATAGGGTAGGGACAGACAGCGGGAAGCGACTTTGTTTTAACTATGTAGTGATGGTAGCATGCGACCACGGGAAGGTACTCCCTTGTTTCATCTTTTCAGTAGTCCTATTACAGTAACATTTATATTTTTCATTGATGCTTGTCTAAATTTATATGATACCTACCAATGTTTGTGAAGAGAAAATATCTGTGGAAAATATAATTATTTGAATTTTATATTACCATCCCAAAATATTTTTATTATTAAATTCATTACTTTGTCCTCTAGAAGGGGCCATATTGAATTTTGTGTGACGTCACATAGCCTATTACCAGCGGACGGTCAAGAGTTCAAGACGCTTCTAACGACACCTCATTTGTCAAATTATTACTTATAAGTACTTTTGAAGTTATGAGGGAACAGATGAACATACATACATACCGGTCACAAACATAACCCTCTTTTTTGCTTCGCCGTAGTCGGGTAAAAATAAAAGCACGTTCAATATAAAACTAGCCTTTAATATTGCATTGAATTAGTAGGTACAAAATACATGCTTATTGCACGAATACAGCTCAGCTGTAAGGAATAGTTCTCGGTCGCCATGTAGAGGACATTTATACAGGGTGATAGGTTAAACGAGGGACATACTTTAAGCCTTAAAGTTTAATGGAGTGTGTACTCATGAAAATGAGCATCTTTTACAATGGGACCACCTCTGAAATCTACTGTCCCTTACTTTTCGATTGCATAAGGAACAGCAAATTTTTTAATCAGAGTTGGTCCCATGGCTAACGTCCTCTGTTCTCATTCAAACTAACACCCTGTATAAATAATTTGAAGTTTCACAATTATAAGCACTTTCATAAAGTAATATCTTAGGAGATTAACCGGTAGTTAGGGATATTTATAGGTATTAAACGTAGCTTGGTGCTTACCTAGGTGACATCTAAAAAATAAACTGTTTGAATCGATCTTAAGTTTGTACGAAATATTTTGGAAGTATGCATGGATATATTATCTGCCTTCACTTTCCTGTTACTAGCTCAGCACAGGGGCCTTTATATGACGTATTAATGTCATCATTTTTCCAGTGTGAGAAAGAGACGGAGCTATACAAGTCCAATAGCACCATCCCGTTTTCGCATTGGAAAAATAATGATGTTGTTAATTTTTTTTTCGTGTTGTCTGCCTCTCTTGTTAGTTATTGACAGGTCCACGCATACTCCTGCTAGGTTATATTAATAAATATAATATTGGCACAACAATACAAATATCTTGATTCTTATAATACTTCTCTAGGTAAGCAGGCAGCTACGTCTCCTATTCACTAACATAACATCTCGGTAGGTCGCTACCCGGCCATAAATAACACACAGAGCTTTAGAAAGAGACGGCCACATAGGCATCAGAATACCAGCGCAACGGCTGCAGCATTATGCCTTTTTGGCATCGCACGGGTCCTTTTATTATTTTTAATGTTAATTTTGTTAGTTTTAAATGCTTTTTACTGTTTGTATTGCCTGTGCGTGTCCGAAATAACATATTTCTCTTCATTTCTTTCTTTGTATGAGTGACAAAGACGACGTCTTACAAAGCCGAACTTTTTCTAATAGTCGATGCGATATTTATGGCCAGGTACTGCAGATGTTGGAATATTGTCACACCGTGGTAACAGCCCGGACAGTCGGAAAGTATGTTACGGGTTGACCAGTATATCTTGAGATACGGTGGAACAAGAAACTGAATTGATTTGACATTGTATTGTACAAGTAGCATCACCATGAAACATCAAGTTATTCTGGTCACTTCGTATGTATTGATGAATTCCATCGAATCGAAGGTTAAGGTGTCGTCTATACACCCAAGCCTCCGAGTGCCGGCAGTTTAGGCTTCAGCACGCGTAGCATGAACACCATACCATAGAAACGGGTTTAGAATAGACAAAATGACAGATAGAATAGACAATCTGTAATTTTGTCTATTCTTCTGTCGACAGAACCCGTTTCTATGGTGGTCATGCTACGTGTGCAGAACGTTGCAAGTCGGACAACTTTTGTTTGAAATGAGCCGGCGGGTTGGGCCGCAGCGGCTTTGGTGTGTAGACATCCTGAAACACTTGATTTCTTGTAACATTATCTACCCCTCGTAAATATACTATCTAGAGATTCCTAATTGATTCTTATTTTTATTTAAACTCTTGCATCTTTTGTTTTGCTACTTTAAACTTTATCGTCATATAAAATAGTTTCAATTTTGAGTGAATATGTTTGTAAAATAAATTAATTTTAGATCATCATCACATGTTAGCATTACGAAACTTTTACTTAAAGTTCAGAGGTAGAGAATGTTACAAATCTAACAGTAATGAATCAATTATAAAATCAATATTATGATATTTGTATTTACACAACTCTCACAATTTGTTTCAGACTAGATGCTGACATATGGGGTCACAGGTTCGTTCCCGAGTTGAGTTGAATGGAAGTAAATGCGTGACGATTGTAACACGATGTATCAGCATTACTTACACAGCAGCGGGCTCTAACTGTTCCGTAATTAAGTTATTAATAATCTTAATTTATCTTATTAAATTACATTAAAACAGTATGAGACATGATTTTTCGTATATAAGGTGGCACTGGGAAGTGGACGCAAAATGTATTGCCAATAGTTTAGCCCGGATAAAGACAAAACAGACTTAAAAACAAAATTAATAATAATAATTTATTTGTGCCCACAAGATATTCAATACTCGTACAGTCCATTAGCCCTTTTACCTCTGAATAAAAAGCAATAAACGTTAAAATGAATTCATCTATTTACAAAGAACAGTGAGATCCCGCGCCGATGGCTAAGCATCTGCGTGTGCGCTAGAGGTCGCTGCTACGCAGGCGCGGCCGGCACCAGGTGGTACGTGAGCCAGCAGGACAGCAGCGGCTGCGTCACGGCCACGAACAGCAGGAAGTACACTCTGCGCTTGCTGCCGCCTGCGGGAGGCTTGTGCCAGCTGTCTGCGTACGGGTTGGGGGGGTAGCCTGGAGTGTAGCCGTATGCGGCTTGTTGTTGCTCTGCTGCGTGCGAGCCCGATAACAGCTGTAGTCGCAGTGTTTTTACCTGGAAAAGATTTATGATATAATTATATATAGTTTATAATTATGTCGAAGTAGTTCACCCTCAGCAAATTGTATACACTGCTACAAAGACCTTACGGCGCTCAACTAACTTTGATTGGGAGCGCTGTTGGTAAACATTTGTCTCTGACTTTTGTGCAAATTGTTTTATGAATTGTATTAAAAAAATTGCGGCGTTAGTTCCGACAATGGCCACGCCCCTAAAGAGACTTGTAGCGCTATAGGTATGTATTTTTTTTTTGTTTTTTTTTTTATGTATATTTAATGTATCCCATATAACTGTGCTCTTGTGTTTTGTGCTGATGCTCTGAATAAATGACTTATCTCGATAATATTTTAGTCATAAATAAAACAGCGTAATGACAGCCTCGTTGGTTTAGTGGTCGCTATACTACTGCGCATGGGGTTTTGGGTTCGACTCTGCTTGGCGCAGTGTTTGAAATTGTCAGTAGCAGTCCGGATTCTGGATGTTAGTCCCATTGGTGGCAATAGGGGCGCCCAAGTTACATGCGCCTTAATATCAGGCTAGATGTGGGTGGACTGTAGGTAGACCTCTACCTATACCTATGGGCACCAGAGATGATGCTTATCATCAGTATTTGAGGCTGTACAGGCACAGGTGGGCTTTAGCCTGGTCTAGTATATTTCTCCATTGTGACCTATTCCTATCTACATTTATGATGTTATGCTTGTGCTAAACCATAATAAACAACTCACCAAAAAATAAGACAGGGCAAAGCTGGTATATACAAGACTGCAGTAGTACCCCATTTTGCCCAGCATCAGCCCGGCTAAGAGGCTGCCGATCATGATGATGTACTTATACCCCGAGAAGGCAAGCAGGTCCAGGGTCTTCAGGTGAGTGCTGGTGTTTGTCACGTACAGCGTCACCAGGTACATTATCATCTCGAAGATGATGTAGGCGAGCGCTGAGGAGGCCTGCATGCCTATCTGTTCGGGGGAGAAGCGGTGTTGGAGACCTGGAATGCACAATAAAAAGTGTAAAGCAGGAATATGTGCCTCACGGCTGCGCTAAAGAACATAATATCGATGGCAGACAGCGCTTGCGCACAATGTAACACACGCAAAACATTAAGTTTACACCCGTTATAATATGTAGCATAAATACAATCAGTCTATGATCGTCAACCAAGTGGAAACTTCATTCAGGAGCCGAAAATATTGGAAGATTCATCAGACGTTAGTTGTGGTGAGACTGGTACAATATGTAGTCGGCACCAAGAAAGTTACGTGTGAAGATAATTTTAAGTCTGTTAAGAAAAGATTTATCACTTAGTTGTCAAAATCATTTACCACATACACAAATATGTTTATTATAATGTAATAAGTAGCCATATTTTTGTTCCATTTTATTTTTTGTGTAATTGTAAGAGGTTTTAATAACGAGACATGAGATGATCGGGTATCGAACCCCGCAACCTCTGGCCTGCCATGCTATTGCTGACTCTGACTACCGAGCTGCCGAGCTACCGCTACCCACCCACTTATCTTGCTGCACTTCAATAATAAACTCTTTCCATTGTACTGTATTGTGAACTTGACTTTATCTATCGAATATTTCCTGTGGTGATAACTATTTTAGTAAAATAACGATATTAATTAATAAACAACTTCAGGAATATTATTGTGAAATACAGATTTTTAATTGCCCAGAAGAGTGGCAACATGGACCTCAGGATATCCTGTAGATCATCATCATCATTTCAGGCGAAAGATGTCCACTGCTTGACATAAGGCTTCCCCCAAGCGTCGCCACATCGACCTTCCTGTGTCACGATACGATTCCTGCGGCCTTCACCAGGTCATCGGTCCACCTTGTGGGAGGCCATCCAACGCTACGTCTTTCGGTACGCGGTCGGCACTCCAGTACCTTTCGGCCTCATCAGCCATCTGTTCTGTGAGCCATGTCACGCCTGCCCACTGCCACTTAAGTTTCGCAATTCTACGGGCTGCGTCGGTGACCATCACTTACCTAGCATGAAGCCACATAGCAGAACATAAGTGACGTAGCCCATGGAGGGTATGTAGAGGTCAGGCGCGTTGATGTCGTACCGAGGCTGCACCGGCGTGTCCTGGTCGTATTTCACCATCCACTCCTGGAAATAAACAGTTTAGTGTGTTTTCTTTGTTAGGAAATATTTGAGGAATGTGGCGGCGAAACAGCTTCACCAGGTCGTAAGTACAGTCACGATCACTAACATGTTCACAATTTGCAACTTTTAAAAGTGATTTGTTCACTAATAATATCAAATAAATCGAAGCGTCTGTCGTAGCCGCGCACTCAGATTTATTATGTTTTTAGGGTTCCGTACCCAAAGGGTAAAACGTCCGTTCGTCTGTCACCAGGCTGTATGTCATGAACCGTGATAGTTAGACAGTTGAAATTTTCACAGAATGTGTATTTCTGTTGCCGCTATAACAACAAATACTAAAAACAGAATAAAATTAATATTTAAGGGGGGTTCCCATACAACAAACGTGATTTTTTTGCCGTTATTTTATATGTAGTGTTAAATGTTGTATGGTGGTATGGAACCCTTCGTGTGCGAGTCCAACTCGCACTTGGCCGGTTTTTTTAATGTGACGTAGGTAGGTACCTATATCACACTAATATTATAAAGGCGAAAGTTTGTGAGTGTGTGTGTTTATATGTTTGTTACTTCTTCACGCTCAAACGGCTGGAGCCGAGCAGATTTGTATGGAGGTAGCTGACACCCTGGATTAACATATAGGCTACTTTTTATTGCATAAATATGTAAGTTGTCACGCCCTTTATACCTGGAGGCTTTTATTTAGGTAGGTTTTTTTTTTTATTTAGTATTTTTATTTTAGCTTGAGTACGTATAGATTTTTATGGTATTTTTTGGTATATTGGCGTGGCTAACATATGGCAAATAATTTAATTGAATGTTTTGTGTCCTGTAATGTTAATTAGATGCTTTGCAGATTAGTTTTGTATACAGTAAGTATTTTATAACTAAACAGACAGCTGTGCTGCTGGGGAGTTTGTTGCGCCACTTCTTCTCCCCAGCGAAAGCACTAGGAAGTGGTGAAGGGCGGGCGTTTTGGGGGACTGTCTTATGTAATTTTGACGTTCGAAAAGTGCTGATTCTCAGCCTAGTTTGAATAAATGACTTTTGATTTGATTGATTGATTGATTTATCCCGATATTACTACGGGATCGACACTTATGAAACCGCGGGGCGCAGCTAGTTCCTAAATAAATTGATGCCGTGCGCAAATTATTTTGTCGTGTGCCATTGGTTCGCCATCCCTGTACTATTAGATCAAAATCAATCTAAATCAAAACAGAGAAATTACAGAGTAACCTACTGTGATAGTGTAAACTTTTATCGCTTATTACAACTTATTATTATTTACAATAATTACATTTTGTACCTTTTTACAACCAATGTATTTGCTCAGAAAATAACAGAATAGATCTGAGTTGTTTTGTGAAACATTGTATCCAATGAATTCTTAAACTGAAAAAAAAAAAAAAATCCGACGAATTGAGAACCTCCTCCTTTTTTTGAAGTCGGTTAATAAACTAGTACCAATCTAGTACTAACCTTATGTGTATAAGGGAACATGATGAGAAGCAACTTCCTCAGCACGTATCTCGTGTCTACTGCGAAGTAGTACCGCAGGCGCGACACGGGCACGTACTTGTTGATCTCGCGCTGAACCACCTCGCGGCCCTGTGCCGCCAGCTGGTTGCCGTACTGCAGCGCCATGTCCTGCGAGGGGAGGGGGAGGCTAATAGATTAGTGGAGGAGAGGGTTAGGGAGTACTGTGATGTGTACAAGCTATATCCTCGATAGGATTTCCCATCCGAAAAAAATACGAAGTTCCCTATGAACTTCATCATCTATTTAACACCTTTAAGGGAAGAATTTTCAAAAATCCTACCTTAGTGCTGACTTTCGTTATATAAGGAACTTTTGTACAATACACTATTGCTTCTAGACCCAGCAGTTTTGGCTGTGCATCATCTGCAGTGACTGAATGAATTAAGATAGATGTGTCATTGTTGCTGTAGTTTTGAGGAAGATGACGGTGAATTCTTACTACATCAAAATAATGGTCGCTTCATAAATTGAGCTGACCTCTAATTTAATCTGGTGTTATTAAATATCATTCTGGTTGATGGTTTTTGTTTGCAACCTTTGGCAGCAGAATAACTAACAAATCTTTCATATGACATTTGATACTGAGACAAAGACACTTTTCTTCTCTTCAAATCCATTTCACACATCAAACACCTACTTTTTGCCAAAACTTGACTTGACTTTATACTTTTTGAACTTCTGCCTGACAGGTTGGTTCTACTTTTATTAAAGCATGGAAGTCACCTGTACAATAGGCTGGTGTAGCATTGAACCTAGTTGTGCTGGGTTTGGCATTGGAGACTGCGGGTATCCACCCATGTAACCAAAATCTGGAACACAAAATATTTTCAGCATTATTAAACCATCTTCGCTGTTTACAGTTTTTTTTTTTTGATGAAATTATCCTAAAAATCTGTACTTAAAGGTAAGTTACAACTGTTAATGTGTAAAAATATTGGAAACATTCTGTAAATTATTGATTTCTGTGAACTAAGTTGAAAGATACATCACTTAATGCTATTGTAACTTGAAAACATTGTAAAAACGCAAATATTTTTAAAAGAGTAACCGTGGAGTTTCTTGCCGGTTCTTCTCCATAGGAAACGACCAATTGGAACCGTGCACCTAGCTTCTGACGTTTCATAAGTGCCCATGTAGGTTTATGTGAAATAAAATATTTTGATTTTTGATTTTTTGATTTTGATAATCACTTATAGACTGAAACAGCTGTGTTTTATTGCAAGTAATTCAGTTTTTATTAAGAAGTTATAGTAATAAAATAAACTTACTTCCAGTTGGTGCAGCAGGAGCGCCAAAGTCCTGTGAGGTGTCTAATTGGATTCCTTCTTGGTACGGAGGTGGGGGTCCTGCGGGCTGGTACCCAGGAGTGTATGCTGGAGGTGCCGTACTGAAGGCGGGGCTCGGCGACGGCACCCCCATTGCCGCTACATCACTCACGCGCTTCGCCTTGCGAATCCCACCCGCCTGACCCACTGCAAACAAACATTGTGAAATACCTATTATTTTAAATGCTTTGTTTGGTGCGTTAAAGAACTACAACTGTGTACATAGTTAGAGCTAATTGACTAAATAAGGACTGTTGTTACTCAGCAACAGTTTCTAACAAGGCAAGGCTTGTGATGCAGTCGTAAATATACAATATATCCATAAGATTTAAGTCACTTGAGAAGATTAATGTGTAGCAGATGTTACGAAAGATATTATAGTGTGATCAGTTCACTTGAATGTAATGAGAACTTTACGAGCAAATTGTTAGATACAGCCCGAGCATGTCGGTAACAGGTGACAATGTTGTTTACATAGAAAAAACCTCTTACCGTTTCTGGAAGCGTTGAAATTCATTATTTTAGTTCACTATCAGTCTAATGGGAAGGCAATGACATAGTAAATTGTTCAATTAACACGATTTATTTCTGATTCTACTGATTGAAACACATCACCAACGTCCAAGTTGTCGCAATTTTGACATTTCATTTTGACAGCCGTGACAGAATTCTGTTTTTACGTTTCTTTACGTAGTAGGATGTGGGATGAGTTTTATTTTGTGGTTTCCAAAACTCGGACTAATAGCTCGGACATAAAAATAGACCAATTTTCCCCCCAAGGGGAAGAAAATTGATATTTCGGGTCTTGCCGTAGGCCTGACCTCTGAGATTACCTCTTCCATTTACGTTCACGTATCGGTGTGTGTACCCCCTTATCTATCCCGTTCCCGCCCTAAACGACCTACCTATCGCTATCTCTTTCTCATGCTGTGCTTGACGGCTAGTAGAGTCGGACCGCGCAGACGTCCGCTTACTTCAGTACCTACCATAGATCAGCCGGCAAGTAATTGCCACGGTCAGGCCTACGGCAAGACCCGAAATATCAATTTTCTTCCCCTTGGGGGGAAAATTGGTCTATTTCGGCTCTGTGCCTACGGCCTGACCTCTGAGATATGTCTTTAATCTGCCGGCTTGTTAGTTATCAGCACAGCAGCGTACTGTGATAAGATTCTTAGGGGGATGTTAAATTGAATTACTGGATAGATTTTATAAGTTGTTGATCAGAAAATAAACAATTTAATAGATACTATAGTTTTAATCTAGAGGATATCATACGGATATTTTAACCTAGACTTTTAACATCAAGTGTTTGGAAAAGGAAATTGTAATTAAATTGACTTTAGCTGTCTTCTATTAATAATACCATAAAAACAAAACATCATCTTGATAAAAAGCAACAGATAAACAAACTTCTCGAGTACCTACTAATATAATAATCTCCCTTAACAGGCAGGGTTAGGTACAATAATTAACACTGAGTATAAAATCAAGTTCAAATACACAAACAAAACATAACTTAGATGAGATCCATGTATTACAACGGCACAAAAGATTCGGTAACCATAAACTTACTATTAATATTAGCCTCACTGGTTGCAGACTTATCGATCTCTTTATAATAGTGTTTAAAAAAGTTGTTTGGGCCTTGCCAATTTCCTCTCTTCAATACTTCATCTAGTGGCAGACAATTATTAAATCTGTAAGTGGCCACTGCGGATCGGGTGCTACCTGCACCTGATTCAATTCCAGCTGCTAATAAGGCTGTTCGCACCCATCCAGCTATTACAGACCGAGAGGCTGGACCTATTTTACCTCGTGTCTTCACAAATAAATATGGAATTATCTGACTATTGGCATGTCGTCTTGGATGTGATATTTCAATATATTTCTTAACCCAGTTTATAATATCCCATAGATGCTGATCATTCTTCGCTAGTTTCCATCCTGATTGTAGATGTCTCAACCTATCTGTCTTCGACCCGTATTGAGGCCAGAAAATAATTTCATTTTCTGACAGTTCCAGGAAGCCATCGTCTATTCTAAGAAGGGTCAGGTCATGTACTCGCCTTCCAGATGATAAAAGCAGTAGTATCGATAAATGTCTGGAGACTTGAAAAAGGTTGCTTGGGTCTGGAGGATTGTGGCGTATCCAGGATAATAATTTATTCATATCCCAAATTTTTGCTCGTAAGGTCTGAGGGTTTGTATTTGATATTCCTTTAAGTATATGTTTTATTAGAGGGTTGTTGGATATTTTGTCAGAATTTAGAGGATTTGAGAATGTTGCTACTGTTGATTTGTGCAGATAGATAGTTCTATATGACATGTTTTTCTTATAATATAAGTAGCAAAGGTATTGTGCTACTTCTGTGGGATTTGGGTTATTAATTGAAACTTTTTTATCCTTTGCCCACTGGCACCAGCTCTTCCATGCTGCCGAGTAAGTGCCAAGAGATGATTTGCGCCATGAAGTCTCTAGAATTTGTTTTTCTTTGGTTGACCAATCTTTCACTAAATCGGCCCACCCCGTACTTTCCATGCTTCCAAGTATAAATCTTGTGTTTTGGGAGGAGGTTGGTTGGTTTGAAGGTCTATCAAGTGGTTGACCAGGTTCCGTATTGTGAACGGTTTGTCTACAGATCTTTTCTTGAGTATTGGTCGCCAGAAAACATTCTCCCACCTGGGAACTATTAATATGAAGGTACCTTGACACTGGTTGAGGTGTTGCAGGATCCTCGGTATTAACGGTGGAGGAGGGAATATCCATCCTAGTTTGTAGTTCCACGTCCTTGTGAATGCGTTTACAAATTCTGCTTGTTGGCATGGAAATCTTGTGACGTATTTTGCGACTACTGCCGACTTCTGTGTTGCGAATAGGTCTATGCATGGAGTGCCCCATTTTTTGAATATTATTTTCAGTATCCAATTCGATAGATGCCAGTCTGGTAAACTCTTGCCCCTGGACAGATGATCTGATATTACGTTGTAGTGACCTGGAATATGTTCTATTCGTATTTCTATATTTTTGCGTATCGCCATATTCAAGATGTCGCCTGCGAGTTTTAGTAGTGATACCGATTTGGTCCCACCCTGGTTCTTTATATACGCCACCACTGTTTTGTTGTCGCATTGTATAAGGATACTTTTGTTCTCTAGTATGGTCTGATAGTTTAACAAGATTTGGTAGACAACAAACATTTCTTTCTTGTTTATGTGCCACTTCTGTTGGGAGGTATTCCATAGTCCTGAGATCAGTTCGTCTTCTAACTCTGCTCCCCAACCCGTATTTGAGGCGTCGGTGACTAGATGGATTTCCGGTTCTTTTAGAATTATCTTTGATTTTTGTTCTAAGTTTACCGACCACCACTGCAACTCTTGAATGTTTTCTGGCTTTATTTTGAAGTATACGTTGGGCATAGATTCTGGTAACCTGTTCACCGCACGTTGGATCTTTCGACAGTGTAGCCGAGCTAGCGGTATTACGAACGAAGCGAATTCCATTTTGCCCAATATTGACTTTGCTTGTTGCCAACTCCATTTTTCGTTCTTAGGATTTTCAGGATGGTTTTCTCTAGAGATAGTATTTTTTGTACAGGAAGGCTTTTTAGATTCAATTCTGTATTCCAGTTTATTCCGATGAACGTTATTTCTTTTGTTGGGTTCAGCACTGACTTTTCCCAGTTTATTCTGAAGCCCAAATTTGTAAGGGTCTTTAGAACCATTGACACCTCGTTTCTTAGAAGTCGTGGGTTTTGATTCACTATCACGAAATCGTCGAGATACACGACTAGTCTTATGTTCTGTTTTCTGAGTAACTTGGCAACCCAGTTTGTTATTTTTGCAAATATTTGAGGCGCAGAACTCAGGCCAAAAGGAAGTGCCGTTAGTGCGTAGGTTGCGTGGCGGTAATGTAGCGCTAGGTAACGCCAGTGCCTTTTTGCTATTGGTACATGAAGATATGCCTGTGATAGGTCTATTTTGACCATGTAATCTCCTTTTTGTAGGAAGTATTGTAGTTTTCGATGGTTTACCAGTCGAAACTTTTGTAACTTGACAAATTCGTTCAGTCTTTTCAAGTTGAAGACTGGTCTCCATTGTCCGTCTGACTTTGGTGTTAAGAACATTTTTGAGAGGAAGCCAGTCTTGCAGTCTAATTTTACTATGGTCTTTTGATGAATCATTTTTGTGATTTCTTGGTCCATCAGAGGGGAAGTTAGCGTCCGGTATTTTTCCAGTAACGAAGGTGTTAAGGTCGTGATTGGTGGTTTTTCCGAAAACGGAATTACGTAGCCTTGTATGATGCTTATAATGGACTTTGGTGCACCTAGATATTTCCACGCTGTTAAGTGGTCTGCTAGTTGTCCCGCCCGAAAGCATTGGTTGTCAAAGGTAACGCCGCCTCTCCCCTCCGCCCCTTTCCTTAAAATTGTGACGTTTATGGTCCTTTGATGACTGCGGCTTCTGGGGACGCTGTTTGAACTCTGTTTTTCTGAATTTTTTGACACCTTGATGTGGTTTTCTGAAGGAGTTATGGTCTCGGAGCGTCTTTGGTTTGTTTTCCTTTTCTGTATACATTTGGTTCGATAACATTCGCCGAGGGGCCGGAGCGATTTTAGAGACAACATGTGTTTTGATCGCTTCTTGTAATCTGTCTTCGTCCCATAAATGAGTTCCCGATGGCGGGATATCATTGAGGACCGATCGGTAAAAATTATTCTTCGGCTCATACAGTTTTCGTCGAGACTCTATTACTTCGGCACGTTTACCGCAAGTGTATTGAAGCAAGTCGTCAGATATTGAACGGAACTCGCTTTCTGACGCTAGCATCTTCTTTAGGCTATCTGTGGCCTCTGGGTGTCGTTCCGCTACTTCTTTCAGGGCTTCCTGAAGTTTCAGCCGTTGTACCAAAAGTCCATGAGTTATGGTACCAAACGCGGCGTCACATTTCCCCAGCAGATCTTTAAGCTGATTCGGGTGGGAGTGTTGGAACATAGTTCCGTTTATCCGAAGACAATGGAAAACAGGAGATGCTTGAAGTTTTTTCTGAGAGTCAGCGTAGCGAATCTTGTTCCAACTTGGTTCCCCAAGCCTTTGGCATTTAATCCCTTGTTGCTCCAGAATTGGATTTGCTCTGGGTATGGCAGGCTCACTCTCTTTTGTCGAAGGCGAGAATATGTCCCAATTATTATTGGTCGTATTGGGGTCTTCGCCGGGTAAAACCAGTACCGGACTGGGAGCTCGCCAGCTCGTACTATCGGGTCTATTTTCATTCTTGTTTGTGCTCATCATTTCGTATAGGTTTTGAATCATGCCCTCCATTCGGTCTAGTCTTGAGTCGGTAACATTTTTGTTTGATGAACAGGAGGTTGATGTGGAGTAGCGTCTGCGTTTGGGAGAGTTACTCTCTGGTGATGAGGAATAGAAATGTTCATTTGCTGACCGTACTGAATTTTCATCCGAGGAAGTCGATGGTAGTCTTGCTCGTCTTCGCTTTTGGATAGGGTTATTTTGAGTTTCGGAATTAGGCCTGGAGTAGATTCTAACTCGATTTTTATGTGACTCTACATCTGATGTCAAGGCATCCGAGATCTGTTCCCTGGAGCAGACAGACGCTCTTATTGTCTCTACTGCCCTTTTAAATATCTCTGCTTGTGCAGAAGATCCGCGCAGTTTTGCTGCTACGTGGTTTGGGTTAGTAATAAGGGCCCTGCAGATATCCCAGTCTAATAGCTTCAGTTTCATGTTTTTGTAGGCTTTTTCGCCGATTGTTTTCGCTTCAGGATAGAATGCTGTAACCAGCTCCACTGATGGGATAGCGAAACGTATTTTGTTCAGGACCTTGTGGTCCATTTTCCTGCCGAGGAGTTACTCCTTGGACCAATCAATAACTTTCCAGTCCCTCCAACCAGTGGGAAGACTCTCTTCGATGATAGATTTAACTTTAGCTAACAGATCCTTCTCTTCTTCATCGGAATTCCGCGTGACCAGTTCACCCAGTGTGATAAAATTTTGCGAAGTCGCCATCTGTCGATTAGCAAGGAAAAGGGTGCTTAGTAATTGGCGATCATCGCGAAATACCCTATAAAGCCAAGAGTTCAAATGTCAGTGTGGTAATCAGTTTGGTCAAGCCCGGTCGGGTCAGATTTTGCGCTTGGTCGGATCAGGTTCTAGATCTGGTCGGATCAATCTTTGGACCCGGTCGGTTCAGACTCCGGACCCGGTCGGGTCAGACTCCAGGCCCGGTCGGGCCAGCCTTCAGGCCCGGTCGGGCCAGAATCCGGGTCCGGTCGGGCCACATTTTCTGTCCGATCGTATGAAAGTTCGGGGCCGGTCGGCCCCGCTTTCGTAGCGGGTCGGACCATTCACGTCAATTTATATACGTGATTTGGGACTATAACCGTCTGGGCTTTAACCCGAGATCGGAGTCTACTACGAGATTACTGGCTACGAGCCGAGTAAAATAGTAATCCCAATACTCTCCGCTCACGTATTTATACGTGATTTGAGACTAACCGTCTGGGTTTGAACCCGAGATCGGAATCTTTGAAAATTATGTTAAGTTAACCTATAAATCTGGTTACAAACCGGATACATAGGAACCACAATATTCTCGTGCGAAAGAGAATGTATCTGAGAAAAATAAACATTCATATTAATTAGGTACTCACCATGAATATTATTGTCCTTTTTATTTTCTTCGAACGTTACTCAACGTTTTCGAGAACTTTGATTTGTCACATTTGTACACACACCATCCGCTTGCGTAAATAAAAGCGTACTGAAGTAAGCGGACGTCTGCGCGGTCCGACTCTACTAGCCGTCAAGCACAGCATGAGAAAGAGATAGCGATAGGTAGGTCGTTTAGGGCGGGAACGGGATAGATAAGGGGGTACACACACCGATACGTGAACGTAAATGGAAGAGGTAATCTCAGAGGTCAGGCCGTAGGCACAGAGCCGAAACAAGAGATTATCATACATCTCTTGTTTTATCATCATCATCTGTCTAACCTTTTCCCAACTATGTTGGGGTCGGCTTTCTTCCTCTTTCTTTTCTAAATAATCTCATGTTTTATACCTATCAACTAGTGGTGGTTAATAAAACGTATAGCGTCAAAAAATAGCACGCTATTTATTTATAGCATCTAGCGTTTGTTGTCCCGACTCTGACTACGCGCTAGAAATATAACGTCTCAACAAACTAGGCGTCTCATATTCTAAACGTACACAGCGAGGCTAGAGCGGGATAGCATTATAGTTTTATAACTTTTATAGTCTCACTAGTCTCACTCACAGCGTCACAGCGCGTCGGGGCACTCGGGCGAAGTCGTGTGAACTCGGGCGGCAGTCGGCCGGTTGGATCGCGGTACCTGTTATTACGTACGCGTTGTTTTGTAAACAAACACGGCCCTCACACGTTTTTTTCTAAATAATAATTTTGTTGCTGTGCAACATATAAGTACTACAGTACTGTAATTGTAAATATAATAATTCTCATGTTTCGTACCTAAATTCGTCGTGCTATTGTAAATATTGTGTGTTCGTTTTTAATAATTGTAATTAGGTAGGATGTTACTGTGTGACAAAGTGAAACTGTGGATAGTGATTTGTAAATAAGTTTTAGTAAATACGCCTATAATAAATAATAATTGTCTCACAAAACTTTTATAATAAAATTTAATCAATTTTATTATAGACAGTCCTAAGCCTGGAAAGTATGAAGGAAAGTTCATTGATCTATAACGCTTCATGAGATATTATTATATTCTTTCGTGTACAGCGCGTTGCGAGATAACTAGCGTGTTGCCAGATAAAATGATAATGTCTCCGCGTTCAGACTGCGGCCAAGTGTTGTAATAACGTGTTATAATGATAGCGTATAAAACAACGCGCTAGAAAAATATAGTTTATAGTCTATAACACGATTTTAGTTTAAAGCGGATTTGAACATCACTACTATCAACCTCTAATAAACAGCGTAAGTACTTGTATAATACAGGTCAGTACTTTAAACTGATAAATACAAAAAAAATGGTTATAAGGAAAGTTAAAAAAAAGATCATAAAGTCACATCGACGTGAGTTGAAACCACTCTAACCTCTGTATAAAACTACGGTATAATACAGTGTCATGGTTGAAACCATTGACCCCTGTAATAACGTTACGCATAGTTCCGGTACCGATAATTTGTACCGCTCGCGCTTCACCAGGATCGTAACAAAATTAATTCCTCGGCTATAACGATACTGACAAACGGAACGAAATCTTAACCTGTTCACTATCAATATATCGTTGTTAGTATAACGATATATTATCGTTATTCATTTCGATACTCGACTTTGCCAGCTTCATGACTTATAAGATGTGAAGAATAACGTTATAAATGAGTAGGTGACGTTTTACCTGTAACGTTAATACAAGCGAATAAGCTTAATGCTACTGATACCTATAATGTTACTTATCTATAATATTTTTCTACGAAAATGATATTCTATAACGTTTTTGTTTTGTAACGTTATTGATGTTTTTAGTTTTTAGTATAGTTAAAATTTTTGGAACGTTATACGATAGCATTAGTGGTAACGGAACGAAATTTATTTCGTTTTCAAGTCCCTGCTGTCACAGATAGTTATAATACTCTAGCTTTTGTGTATACAATGCACTGACCTCTTGTATAATACAGGTCAGTGATACAATGTGTATGGGGGTGCCGACCGCACAGTGGCGCCCTCATAGTTTGTTTGGTTATTTCTTTTATTTTAAAATTAAAATGCAGAAAATAAGCAAGTGGTTGAAACAAACAACGTATTAATTTCAGTGTAATATTTGTAACAGTTGTCACTCACTTGTCAGCATCGGTCAATTCATGAGCTGAAATCTTGCATCGCATGTTTTCGATTCAATTTGCGTAATTTGCGTATAAATCTGGTTCATCGTCGTCATCAATTCATCATTTCAGCCGAAAGACGAATAATGGACGCAGGCATTGCCACTTCGACCGGTTCTCGGGTTCAATCTCAGATTAAGGAAATAGTCTGAGGGTTCAATATATACTTTAGTCTATGCTCGTGTTCCTTGGGCCATCACTACATGTCAAATTGTCAATAAATAAAATGTCATTTCAATTTGTGCGAAGGGCTTGAATGTCAGCTTTGTTTTGTGTTTTCCTCACAGAGTACTTTTTAATAGCAAATGATAATATAATCAGATCCAGACTGTTCAGCTTCTTAAAAATAAGTCGTAATTATCTTATTTTGCAAAATTTGTGAGTGCATTATCTAACGTGATGGCTCTGACGAACGTGTTGCTCCTGAGTCAAATAGCAGGCTATGTGATCGGGCTCATACTATCGCTATGTATCATAGTGCCGATGAGCATGCACCAGGATGAATTCATGTAAGCTGGACATAATACACTGACCTTCCATATTAAAAAAGAAACGTCAAATTCTGTACAGATATAAATATCTGTTTTGAGCTGTAGGTATTTGTTAAAAAACTTATAAATTACCAAAAATTTTAAGAATAATGTTATTTATCTTAGTTGGTTTCCATATCATCATCACGATGGCGTTAATGAGATTTGAGAATAACAATTAAATAATTTATTATTTTCTGAGATTATCATTGTATTCAAGAATATCACTGCGTTTATCCTCCTTTGTGGTTTATTATTTTAACAGCTAATTAGTAGGTTTTAACTTTGTGCATTGTATCAGCTCCACTATAATAAAGGCTAAGTATTTTAGTGATACTTTAGTATATTTTATATATTAAGTATTAAAATAGTATATTAGTATTTTATATATAGTGATATTTTAGTAGACTTGTGTTTGACCACAATACTAATAATTATTAATTATTATTCTTTGATGGTAAGCAATGATGTGGTTAATGTTAACAATGACATTTGCTTACTTTGTAAAGTATTATATTATTTTAATTATTGTGCATGTGAAGACAATGTGGGTCACTTTTTTTTAATTTTTATTATTCTCTCTGTTGTGTTAGTTTTTGTCTAGGTCTGGCAGTTTGAGTAATTTATGTGGCCTACCCAAATGTCCTTTCTTTGGTATTGTTCGTCGAATCGTTGAGCTCCTTAAGTTTTGAGTTGAGCTACACGATTTCTGACAAATGCGTGCACTGACTGGACAGGTCCTCTCAATCTGTGTAGTTCTTTCCTCAAAAGACCATCTCAGACATCGATCTACATGGTCTTCATATAACCTGACCAAGATTATGATGTCTGGGCTTTAAAAGAGACTGTGACCTCTGAGTTTGTTTCGGCCTTTCTTCTCAGAGTAGTCAGATAGGAAACGCCGACCTCATCTAGTTTTATAAAAAATATTATTGACATGTAAAAGTGTTTGTACAAACCTACTTACAAAATAAAATCATTTATCATTTATCAATGATGGTGGACATCCTTCCATGTGGTTAATTTCTGACAGATTTTAAAAGAAAAACTAATTGAAAAATGAATAATCTAAATCTTACAATTCAAATTTGAGTACATTATGTGCTTAGAATGTGACAACAAACTGTATTTACCTAATAATAATATTTTTAAACAAACCAGTATTCTAATTTTCATAAAGCTTATTTTATTTCAGGGGTCACTGCTTGCTCTTCTCTCAAGGTCAATGGGACCAAGATGGTCAGCTCTCCGTCCACTGGGCACACCGGGCTTACTGCGACTATGTCATTGTGGTCGGAGTACTCATGTTCTTAACGTGCAGCATTCAGATCTACAGGTATGGTGATACCTGCTGTTATTGAAGGGTTCTATACTAGGAATACTGTTCTGCTGTTGGTAAACCAGACAACAAGTTTTGTCTCACTAAGTAAGGTGATATGGTTTCATAAAGGAGATCAGCACCCCAATTGCATAACACACTTTCAATCACAATCTGATTATGGATATTGCTAATTAATTCATTGTTTCAAATGTTTCTCACTTCTTTTTTTTATACTTACTCAAAAACGTAAATAATGCAATGAATTTTGTTTGAACTGTCAAAATGAAAGCCATTGCTACTTTTAGTGTGTTGCGCAATTACCCCGCGAATAGGAGCAGAAAGGTTGTCAGGGTCTGACTGCCCCGGGCCTGGGTGTCAGAGTCTGACTGCCCCGGGCCTGGGTGTCAGGGTCTGACTGCCCCAGGCCTGGGTGTGCTAGACATGCTATAATATTGACACAAGTGGAGACTCTTTATATGTACTCAAAAAAAACCCATTATCAAGTACTATGGATTGGTTTATCAGGGTAGAGAATATATGCCCAAAAAGGCATGTATTCTCTTATCTATAAATAGCCAAAATTCTTTGGCACACCATCATTTTATTTTTTTAAATAAGACTTCTTTTAAACTTTGGGGTCTTACAATATAAGCTCTGAATGACTATATTCTATTTTGTTGCTACACATGAGTCACACTCAATCAAATTATGTCTGTCTGTCTGTGCATCGATAACACTAGTGTGAATCACTCCGTATCTCTCTTATTTTTATCATTAAAGTTTATTTATTTAGTAAAGAACAGCATATACTCGTACATGTTGCAAGTTATTTATCATAAATGGTAATTTCATACATTAAAATTACATCCATACTTAATAGTAAAATGTCAAAATAAGGATAAATCACAACTACTCCAGGCATGTTGCCGCAGATAGGGCGAAAATGCGCGTAGGTACCTATGTTCAGACAGTCGAGCAGATGGAGCTGGGGGGTAATGGAACCCTCAAAATAACGATAGTAGTTTACTTCATAATGCGCTTCCGACTAGGGTTGCCTGATCGGAACTTACCGAGTCCGGGACAATTTAATGTCGGGCCGTGGCTATAGCTAAGAATATATAAATATTAATATTATAAATTCGAAAGTAACTCTGTCTGTCTGTATGTTACCTTTTCACGCCTAAACGAAAATATGTTTGTGACATTTGTGATTAAAATGAATGCTTTTTATAAATCCAATCCGATCACTGATGAGATGACAAAACAGTAATTAGTCATTGCTCAATGTTTTTGTTGTAAACTTATATTGTCCTGTATTTCATTATAAATATCATATTATCTTCTAATAATTATTATCCTTTTTTATAAAATCAATTTAACATGGATCGATTTTGAACTGAATGTTGAATGAATCGATTATTTTGTCACATCACTATTTAAATTTCGTTATAAAGTGGTAACACTGCTGTCATTTTACTGCAGCTAAAGTAAAGCTACTCGGCAACAGAGGGCGTTTTTTTTTTCAAAATTAGCAAATTTTCTAGATCTATGAAAATTATTTAATTCAGTAATTACTGACTAAATATAAATAATACTTACGAAAATAAACTGAAGTTAGGTCCAGTCGTTTTACCATAACGAGACTTGCAGTATCTATCTATGTCTTCTTTTTTTTCTTTACCAAATGTCACGGGTAGTGATTGTGAGATAATATTGAATCAAGAGAAACTAGAATTCGTCGATAAAACTGTTTTCCTTGTAAATGGTTTAATTGAAATAAATGCTTTGAGTTTGAGTTTGAGATCTAGATAATTTTTTTTTTTGGTAGACACGAATGCGACTTTCCACGCCGGCGTACCAAACTAGACTGAGAGACAGTCTCTCAGAGACTTGCTACCAGTGCTTAAGCCACAAGTTTGGGATCACGATTTTGCTCGCTATGTCCCGTCTATTGTAAATAATAATTTAATGTCTTTGATAGTAGTATTTATTTAAAATATTTCAACGGGCGAAATCAAACAGTTGTAACTTTCGCGTCACATTACTGGCCTACTATATATAAAGTCCTTGGCGTTCTGGGGACATTAATGAGAACCTCCTCCGTTTTTTCGTCGGTTAAAATTATTCGTTTTCCTCTATGATTTTTCCTGGCAACAACACAACCATACAATAAATAATTGTTCTAGCTTATTTTCATGTAACAATATTTTTGATTTAAAAGAGTGTCCATGGAGTCTTGCCTGTTCTTCTCCATAGTTAGGTATCTGCTACGCTTTGGAATTTATTATTTATTTATTTATCGAAAAAACAATGGAATGGACAACTAGCTTCATATTTGTGACTAACCGAGTTCTTGATGATTCATAAGTGTCTGTAAATGGTTTAATTAAAATAAATGCTTTAAGTTTGATGTTAATTTGTCCTCAGGCTGTCGATGTTCATGTACAAGGGTCTGGACAGCTCGTTCCTGTCTGCTTTCCTGGAGGCCGTGGGCTGCATGATGTTGTGCGGGCTGGCAGTGTCCGCCGCCATCATAGTCACCCTCGGCTTCATGACCTGGTGCCAGAACATCGTTGAGAGGTTCCCCAGGTGAGCAACAAAAAAAAACCTAGTATGACAGTACTTTGATGTATCATCACCAGAGATCGAAATAGGTAATCGTTTCTTTACAGGGACTCCTTTAAAATGAATAAGATTCTTTTTGTTACGAATGTATTCAAAGTGCGATAAACAATTTGTAATTTCTTAAATCTCGGGATGAAAATATCATCATGACGGTATTTTAGAGGAGGTATTATCCACTCTTATGTTACTTCCTTGAAGTTTAGGTAGATTTACTCGACCTATCTATATGATTGACGTGTAAAAGTGTTTGTACAAACCTACTTACAGAAAATAAATCATTTATCATTTATCCCGATCTCTGTTCATCACCTCTCCGTTGGTCTAGTGGCCCCAAGCGCTACTATTGAGCATGAGGTCCTGGGTTCGATTCCCAGGTCAATCATTGGGTTTTTCCATCTCAAATTTCTTAGTAGCAGCCTGGAGTCAGGATTTGTGACCAGTTATATGAGACTTAAACATAACTGGTGAAATATGGGTGAGCTAAAGGTAAACCTCTGCATTCCCTCTCACAGAGAGGAGGCCTGTGTCCCAGCAGTGGGAACATTATAGGCTGATTAAGTTGCCCAAACCTTCGGGGAAAGCAGGCGTGATGTTTTTTATAGCTAAATAAATGCTTGTTTTATTGTCAGTTGTGAAGACGCGGCCGGCCAGAACATAGACAAGCGCGATAACATCACCACTAGCGGCTTCTACATGGAGATCGGCACATCACAGGTAACAACAAACCATATCTGCTTAACCCAGAATAATGTACCAGGGGAGATGCGCTGAAGTAGTCCGCGAAATTAAAACACACTTGTTATGGTCGTGCATGATATTTTGATCAATGGTCAATATTAGGTTGTATGTTGATCGTAATGTGTTTATCGCAAAAATCTTAGAGTGTAGGCGCTCCACAGACGGTGGACATTGTGTCCGCGAATAACCGCGAGTGCGAGAGATATCATTCGACAAGCACCAGCGCGGTGGTTTTTCCTCAGTGTGCGGTATTGCATAGATTTCCATATGTTTATAGAGGTATGAGGAACAGGGTGTAAAGTTCACTCTTCCTCTATAGAAAAGGGAGGATCCTTCGACCAGACAGACTGGTGTTGTGTCTGGCGGGCAACTTCCCGATGATTTATTTCGGGCCGTTGTATCTATGCTAGTTGCGCGGTAAACTCTGTGAGATGCAGGAGTTTGCGTGACGTCAGTATGACGTGTTGATACCGCTACAAGTTCTATCTTCGCAAATAAATAATAATTGTACATCATCAGCTCAGCGTGCTTTCTCTCGAATATAATTCCGATAGATCGACATTGGTCAAACGTCAGTTGGTTGAGTTGAACGTCAGGGATTGGCTAGACTCAGTGAGTCCAGCCAATCAATGACGTTTAACTGACAATTCCATGTCGATCTATCGGAATTATATTCGAGAGTAAGCATCCAGTAGGCCCGATTTTTAAATCTTCACAGAACTTTTATCCGAGGGAAAAAAATCGGTTTTCAGTTAAAAGTTATCTGGCGATAGAAGGGCTGATTTTTCCAACGCCAGATAATTTTATCCGAGGAATAATTTTGAATTTTTGACCGTCTGACGTCAATATTATTCAGCCCGTGATTCCTCTCTTCTACTCACTGAATGCAGAACCTACATAGTGTGTTCCAAAAGTATCTGATGAAAGTGTACAGAAACCCTGTCCAGGTTAGATTCTTACGCAATCAAACATCAAAAAAATTACTAACATATTCATCCGTACTTATCTAAAAAGTTTCAACGTTACATCTCACCAGTTTTCCTACAAATATTGTTTGAATAACATCGACGAAAATAATTTGAGGTTATAAAATTAACCTCAATTGTCAAATGAAAGACATAAGGTGATTAGAATTTCGAATTTGGGTATTTAATTAATCAAATCAAAGCACAAAATTTGTAAGTGGCACTACAAATCGATCAGAAAACGAACCCGTGGACGCCATCCACGGGTACGTTTTCTGATCGATTTGTTTACATTTTCATCAGATGCTGTTGGAATAAACCACAACCTGTGTATAAGGAAATGATGAGAAGCAACTTCCTCAGCACACATCTTGTATCCACCGCGAAGAAGTACCTCAGACGACTTTTGGAACAAACATACTTATGTATAAAAATCATTATGTTTTCGTCTACCAGTTCGGTACATGGGCAGCGTTCGCGACGTGGGTCGGCCTGGCAGTGTTCTCGACCATCAAGGTGTGCCGATACCACCAGCTGGAGAATATCCAGGTCTCGATGTATCGCGAGCGACAGCGGCTGGTGAACGAGAGCGGCTCGCCCACCACGCAGGACGGACGCTCCACGCCACCCATCGACATCGCACATTAACATCGCTGTCACAAGAAATGCGTCAGTATATGAAGAAATTGGCTAAGTTATATGTTAGGGAGGTGTCATTTATCTTAGCATTGAGCATCGTATGCGCACGTCAGTAGTAACACTTGAACTATGAAAACCGCCCGTAATACTACGAAATGAATTCGCTGTTGTAGTTAAACTCTTACATTGGAAGTGCAGTGACTGTACAATCTGTGTAGGTAACTAAATTAACTGGTTATTTATTTGAGCGACAGACGAGAGGAATAACACCCGGTTTCAGAATTGAGAATTTGAAGTTGAAAATTCGTCTAACTCTAGCATTATTGAAGGTGATTCCTTTTATGTAGCCCACGAAACTCAACATTTCTTTGCAGTAAAGGTAAGAAGTTTTGTACAAAATCAGAATTTGACAAGTTTTCAACTCCAAATTCCGACGGGTTAAGTCTCCTATCTGACCTGCATTTAAAACAGGATTAAAGTCAGAGGCTGATGAAAATGAACTGATTGTTGTGTATTAGAAATGAGGTAATATTACTTGCCTTTAGTTGAGTAAGACGTGTTCAATTGTTATGTGGAACAGGCAGGGCAAAAAGTTAAATGAAAATAGTAAAGTTTTGATTTCAGCTGTTGATATTCTAGTTAATACACTTCGTAAAATTAAAGAGAACAGGAAAACGTCACTTTAGTTGCAAAATTATTAAAGGGGAAATGGCTGACTTTCCTTTTTTTTCGTTATATTGTTTTTGTGGAACGTAAAGTTCGATTAAATATCGGAGTTGCGGACACCAGCACACATTACCAACCTACCTTGTTAATATTTAAAATTATAAATTGTTAATTTAACTTAATTATTTGAGTGTTAAATTAATTCATTATTTTTCGATCAAATTGGAAGTGAGAGCTCAAAGTCTACTCAAAACTATCAGACAGATTCATGTTTTTCATGTAATACTTATGCCAAAAGAAGTTTTAACGTATAACATTGTATTTATAGTAAATTAATAGGTAGTCACCCCACCAAAGTTGGGGAGGCTGGGCTGAAGGCGATGTATAGAAAGATAATATCGTTATAATTAACTATGTGATAGTAACTTAGTTTTCAGTTATTTTGTACAAACTAATGCTTTTAGACATTGTCCACAAAACACGTCCTGAATCTGAATAAACTAAACTGAAAAATATGTAAGGACATTATTCTCTACAGTACTCTCAGTAACTTATTGTTGTTTGTGTAATATTATCGTACTAAATAGTTTTTTTTTATATTTACCACTAAGATATGATTAAAACAAATAAAGGAATCAATATTATAATATCGTTTTTATTTCAATCTGGAAAGTTGGAATCTAAGGCTAGCTTAAACAGCTTATTAAGTTAATTATACCTACTACTTGAAAACACTTAAATGAAGTGTTTGACCGGTCGAACCTTAAGTTGTACTCTATTTTAATTTGGGTGGTCTTGGAGGTAGACATGAACATAAATTGAATTCCTAAAATAGAGCATGTACAGACGCCAGCACATCAATCTATCCGAAACTGTAAAATTTTCCCAATCAATTTTGAACCATATGCTTTAGCGATAAAGCTGAAAATCTATGAAAGAAATTTGACAGATTGTAGTAGCTTGATGTGCTGGCGTCTGTACATAAATGATAATACAATAGTATACCTAAAGTAAGAGTAGGGTGCACCTAAGTTGACTTTGTAGAATGTAATAAATATATTGGGTATTAAAATTAGATTTATTATTATCTGTAATGGCGAAGGAAACATGTCATGTGATAAATAAAAATACTTAAATAATATTATTATGCTGGTCTATAGAATACCAAAAATAAGTAATGTAACCTACGTCTTCAGTCCTTCTTTGAGCTTCACTCAATGTGCAGCCGGCAAATATCATACAACAATGGTTGTTACGTAAAATAAATAAGTACCTAACTATATTTACCAATTGCTTGCGCATGTTTTGTCTGAATATACCAAAACATGAGCTGTGGCAGCCAACAATATCAGAAAAAAGCTAAAGTTACAGGAAGAAAGGGACTTATTGGCATTAAAAGTAGATCTAAAGATGCATGGTATATCTCATAAACTACTGGAGTACTCATTTTCTATGTAGGTTTGAGGAAAGCGACAGGCTCCTCAAACTTGGAATCAACATTCAAAGTCGTGGTCCTGCTGAACGAGAGCGCGAAAGTTATCATCGTTGATTTCTCGGTAAATATAAATGTTTCAGTTGTTTTTAGGGTTCCGTACCTCAAAAGGAAAAAACGGAACCCTTATAGGATCACTCGTGTGTCTGTCTGTCTGTCCGTCTGTCACAGCCAATTTGCTCCGAATCTTATGGACCGATTAAGTTGAAATTTGATACACGTATGAATCTCTGTGACCCAAACACAGACGTGTAACGTAAATAAATGAGTTTTGAAAATGGAAGTCATTTTTGAGGGGTAAATAGACAATTAAAAAAAGTTTCGCGATCTGTACCGTGTGACATATCAAATGAAAGGGCTTACCGTGAGGATCTCAAATATTTTTTTTTCATAATTTTATAGTAAATTGTTTTAAAGTTATTTAAGACAATAGACGGAAATTTACCATCCCCCCCCCCTTATCTCCGAAACTACTGAGCCTAAAATTTTGAAAAAAAATACTGAAAATAGTTCTATACCTATAGATTACAGGAAAATTAATAAGAAGTCTATGATCTTGAAACAACATGGTAAATCTCTCAATATTGTGCGTACAAACTTTCATTTTCAGTTGGAATGTATGGGAGAACATGTTTTTCAACTACAATGTTAAGTTTGTTCTTGGGATAAATTCATTCCAACTACGGAACCCTTCATTGTGCGTGGTCCGACACGTACTTGGCCGGTTTTTTTTTTACGAAATGAATCACATTATTTAAGGGTACTGATTATTTGTATACTTAGAATAGCTGTAGCATGACTCCTTTTTCGGCGCTCATGGTGGTTCTGCTGAAGGGAGCGTGACTACCGCCGGACTATCTTTAAAGTCGATTTTCTCGAAAACTACTAAGGTACCAATTTTGTTGTTCGAGTACTAATTATAATCAGAACAGAGAGTCAATATCTATGGACGATGTCACATTAGATGACCCAACTGGCGAACCACCCCTAATGATAAGAGATACAATGTTGGGCAAAGTTTAATAACTTGCCATTACACGGAGAACAAAGCTGCTAGTAAGAGTTAGAGCAGGCTTTGAAATCACAAAAATGGGACAAAACCTAGATTAGACTAAAGAATTCTTGACAGCAATACAAAACGTCATTACATCACCACACTGTTACAACGAAGTATTAATAACAGGAGCTATACCTACAGTGGACTACGTCCATTTTCATTCTTATACATAAAAAATCGGCCAAGTGCGAGTTGGACTCGCACACGAAGGGTTCCGTACCACCATACAATATTTAACACTACATATAAAATAACGGCAAAAAAAACACGTTTGTTGTATGGGAGCCCCCCTTAAATAGTTATAGCGGCAACAGAAATACACATTCTGTGAGAATTTCAACTGTCTAGCTATCACGGTTCATGAGATACAGCCTGTAATAATAGGGTCCCGTTTTTAGCCTTTGGGTACGGAACCCTAAAAAGGGGAGACAGAAGCGATGTAGGCAACTATCGCCCTATAAGTGCAATGTCAAATATACATATATCAAGCTAAAAGCTATACATATTATTATTCTCGAGTCGCATCACAAAAGTAGTAGACGAAATCCAACCCAGAGAGCAGGTGGGCTTCAGGAGAAAGTACTCTATAGACAGCGGCTGGCCATGTCGTGAAACAAGAATATGATCTACCACATTATTGTTGCTTTGTGGACTACTAATAAGCCTTCGACTCTGGAACGACTTGAAAAAGCAATGAGTCGAAGAAAAATACATAAGAATAATAAATAATATACACAGGGAGTACTGCAATAGTAAAACTAGAAGACGAAGGAAAGAGCATTAACATGGGTGTACGACAAGGAGACCTCATCAAAATTCTTCACAACAGTGCTGAAAGATTTTCAGACAGTTGTATACCGACCATGGCTTAAAAATGGATGGTGAATACCTAATCAACTTAAGATTTGCCAATGACATCATCCTATCGCAAAGTCGTCTCAAAAACTGCAGGAAATGTTGACTGACTTAGACACACACATGAACACACACACAAACTCACGCCACGTTCCCATACCCTCCGTATCAAAAAGTCCTGATAGCAAAACGAGGTAATGTAAGTGTCGTTTTCTTATCAGGACCATTTTCTTTTAGAACTATTTGATACGGAGGGGGAGAAACTACAGAATGCTACCTGCTACGATCCTTACACACTATATACAATATAAATAAGACTGAAAATCAACAGCAATTTGACTTTGTTGTAAACAAAATAACATACCTAGATGCGTGAGTCTATGTTTTTAGCTTAAACAATCAGAAGCTCGCGGGCAGGGCCGGGGCGGCCGCTGCTAGCTAGACCCTTTCCTAACATTGGACCAGTGCTGCTTCGTAGTGTGCACTTTCAAATACCGCAGCTGAGCGAATTTCTGTCCACATTTATCACAGGTGAAGTTCCCCGCGGTGTGCGTGCGCGCGTGCCGCAGCAGATCGCTCCGCACGCTGAACCCGCGCCCGCACGTGTCACAGACGTGCCCCTTCTCCGCCGCGTGCCTCTTCATGTGCCTCTGCAGCTGCGTCTTCCATCTGAACGACGTCTCGCAATGGCTGCACGACCAAGACTTCTTACCGCTGTGCGTCTGCTGGTGGATGTAAAGGCTCGCTTTAGTTTTGAACTGTTTCTGACACTGCTGGCATTCGAACTCGTACTGTGCAGTGTGTATGGCCATGTGTTGCGTCAAGCAGGATCTGGTGTTGAACTTTCTGCCGCACACTTCGCATTCGTGTTCCTTGCTTTTTTTATGGACGTATTTCAGGTGATAGAAGTAGCTGGACGCTGCTCTGCATTCTTTAGGACAGAAGGGACACTTTCGTATCTTCTGGTTCCTCTTCTTTTCGTCAGTCGGGGGATTACTATTAGTACTAGCGTCAGTACTTTGTGGGGGACTTTTGTTGTCTGGGTTGTTGTTTACTTTATTATTTTTAATTGCAATATTCATTTGGGCACAATTATTTATATTAATTGGCTTTATAACTACTGAACAATTATTAAATATAGAATTTTTCTCCAAACTCGGGGCAGGAGTACTTAAATTATTGTTCCCGGGTTGTGAAGATATTTTGGACTCGTCGCTGTGTGGCTGATTCTCAGGCGTGTGAGTGGTATTACCTGCTAAATGCTGGCCGTCTTGCGAGTCCTCGATAGCTTCGAACACTGACTCAGGTATAGGTTCGAAGGCGTCCATATCACTGTGGTCTGAAAACTCATTCTCTTGGACACTCGTTTTTGTTTTAACCACCATGGGGGGATTTATATCTTCTGTTTTAATGATTGGTTTACTTTCGATTTTCGGTGCGTACTGTGGACTTTCGGTTTTCGGTGAACCCTGTGGATTTTCGGTTTTGGGTACGTACTGTTGACTTTGGGTTTTCGGTGAAGCCTGTGGATTTTCGTTTTTTGGTGCACACTGTGAACTTTGGGTTATCGATAAGCACTGTGAATTTTCGGTTTTAGGTGCGAACTGTGGACTTTGAGTTATCGATAAACACTGTGAATTTTCGGTTTTCGGTGCGCACTGTGGACTTTGAGTTATCGATAAGCACTGTGAATTTACGGTTTCCGGTGCGCACTGTGTACTTTGAGTTATCGATAAGCACTGTGAATTTACGGTTTCCGGTGCGCACTGTGGACTTTGAGTTATCGATAAGCACTGTGAATTTACGGTTTCCGGTGCGCACTGTGGACTTTGAGTTTTCGGTGGACACTGTGGAGCACGGGCTGGAGGCACTGTGCTGGGAATCTGCCTGACAGTATCTTCCTTCTTCTTAAATTTCTTTCTATTAATGCCCTTTGCGGTGTAGTGTAGGGCGTGGAAGGACATGTGCACGACGAAGTCTTTCCTGTCGACAAAGGTGTCGCACTCCTCGCAGTGGAACAGCCGGTGGGAGTGCTCCACTACAAGGTGCTTCCGGTAGGAGGCGACGGGGTGCGTGCTCGCGCAGTACACGCATGTGCGGTATTGCTGCGGCTGCGGACGAGAGAACTCAGGCTTCAACCTGCAACAAAGTTCTCTATTACAGCTGGTGGATATGTCAGTTGAACCAAGGTGAACAATTTTTTTTAAATTTAAGAGGGTAGTTTTGAAAATATAGATACCTTTTTGTGTTGATTTTGTTGTTTCGAGGGTTCTGCAAGCCTTTTGCATTTTCAACTACGATAGACCATATAAATTTGCATCATTAATATCTCCGTTTGCCCCAACTGCTTGCCTTCTCTAGTAATCTGTCTTTTTTCGGTATCGTACTACAGGTCAATAGCGTCTTATAGTGGATTCATATTTCTCTTCATTCTTTTACTATCGTAAAGTTCAGATTGCCAATTTACCTTCACTCAAGTCCACAACATAGCTCAGCTTGCCTATGCAATTACCACTTTTCTTATTAATACTAAGTAAAGTTCTTAGTTTAAATAATCGTTCAGGTTTCAGTCTGCTACATAATAATATGTAGTGGCGTAGCTAGTTCTAAAGGGGCCCTGTATCAAAATTACCTTTTCACCTGACTGCGGCGAAGCTCTAACCGCGTTGACGCTGAGAGCGGTGCGTCGTGGCCTGGTTCATATGTTTTTGTATATTTGTTTTTACCGCTCGTCGCGGTGAAGGGCGGGCTGCCGCTGATAGCGGCAAGGTCGTGGCCAGGCCGTAAAGGAGGGTATTGTTTTTATAAATAAAATAGCATACTAACTTGAAACTTAAAGCTGTCATTAAGATCTTACTAAGAGAATGTATGACCGAGCGAAGTGAGCTGGAAGATTGGAGCATCCTACCTCGGATATTGGGGTTAAGCTGACGTTGTGGTTTTACTAAGAGAGTGCAAGGGCGAGCGAAGCGGAAATGCAAGAGCGAGCTCAAAATTTGAGCACCCTGACTTAGATAAGTAGGTTCGATTTAATGTGTGCTTTTACTAAATGAATACGTGAGCTTAAGAATTGGACCGAGCCTGTAGCTTTGAAGCCATAAACAAACATCGTTAATATTCATATTTTAATTGGGAGTGAATATCACTCATTACAGGGTTCTTATTGATAATATTAACAATTTGATGTTTTTGATTTTATTTTACGATTTTTTGTTAACATACGTCACGTCGGGAGGGTCCTGTAGATCGGGGCCCCCGTATGTACCATTGGTACGGCTTATCCTGCGGTAGCTACGCCGCTGATAATATGGCATGTCCGTTTAATTAAACGCTGCCTAAACTCACTCACACCCTAGTGTGTTGCTAGCATTGGTAGCTCTTTGATTTCCTGCTCCCCTGTTTTTTGATGCAATCTAGTATGTGCTGTCAGCTGACTTCGCAATCGGAAAGTTTTCCCGCAGTGGCAGACATGTGCCTTCTCCCCGGTATGCACAGACATGTGCGCGTTCAGCTCACCGCGCCGCTTGAACCGTGCGCCACACTGCACGCACGGGAACCGGCATGCATCGTGCGTGCGCGCGTGCATGCGTAATGCTGCGCTTGATTTGGATCCCTTACCGCATATATCACACACGAATGTTCTACTCTCTGAATGAGACTTTACGTGGTCTTCCAGGTGAGATTTCCGTGAGAATGTTTTGGGGCACGTGGGGCAGGCGTGTGGTCGTTGTTTGGAGTGTATGGCCCGCGTGTGGCGCGCCAGGTTGCCGCTGTCGTTGAAGGCGAGCCCGCAAGTGTGGCAGCTGTGGCGCCTGTCGCCGCGGTGCGCGCGCATGTGCCGCGTCCACCCCCCGACGGACACACTCTTGTGACACACGCCACACTTCGCGTATCGCTTTCCATTCTCGCTTATTGTAAACTCCGGTTTCTCGATAATTTCGACTTTAGTTTTGTCATCTTCTTGGACGCGTTCTTCTGGCATTACCGTTCTGGAAAGGGAAAGGATAGGACCGGTGTAACGATATTGTCATATAAGTTCGTAACGTATATTATGGTAACATCTAGTAGTGCGTAATGTTGTAGGCGATTTCGGGAGGCTCCGCGTCGTGCACGCGCCGCACGTGGTGCCGCAGCGCGCGGCGTTGGCGGAAGGCGCGCGGGCAGGCGGCGCAGGCGTGCGGCGCAGCACCGCTGTGCGCGAGGCTGTGCGTCGTGAGCTCGTGTCTCTGTCGGAAGCCCTTGCCGCACGTCGCGCACACGTGCGGCCGCTCGCCCGTGTGCTTCAGTCTGTGCCGCACCAGCCCCGACCGCAGTCTGAACTTAGCCCCGCACTCCGCGCACTCATAAGGAAAGTGTTCACTGTGTGTCTTCAGATGCACGTGTAACGAACCACTCTGAGTGAACCTCTTCCCGCAGTGAGAACATACGAAAGGCTTCTCTCCGGTGTGTATTCGTAAGTGTTGCTTGAGATTCTGTGAGTTGGCAAAGTTCTTGGTACAGAGTGAGCAGTTGTATCGGCGCACGCGCTCGTGCGTCTCCGTGAGGTGACGCTGCAGTCCGTTGGGCGCGCGAAACTGCTTGCCGCACACGTGGCACACGCACGGCCGCTCGCCCGTGTGGATGCGCTTGTGGAACAGGTACGTGTGCGCAGAGCTCAGATTCTTGCTGCAGATCTTACACGTGTAGTATGTCTTGTTGTCGATTTTGTTCTGCACTTCTCTCAGCTCTAGCCTCGTCTCCTCGTCCAATCTGTCTCGCCTCATGTTGCACTGCGTCAGGTCGTCGAACCTGTCCACGTCATTCTCTTCAGCGTCAGACACACTCGAGTCGGTGAAGTCAGGATAATCCTCATGATGTTGATCATTAACAAAGTGGTCTCTAAAGTTCACGAGTGCTCTGTAGAAGTTGGTATAGATTTTCGCGGGCTTTTTTGTAGCGAACGTTGCCAGCGGCTCGTCATCGGACAGTTCGGTCAGGTCAGAGGGGGCACTGCGGGGATCCTCAGGTAAGTCGCAGGGGCTCCTGCAACAAATAATGCCCGTTGTTACTTCATGTGCGTCTTTACGTGGTAGTCCAGGTGGCTTTTCTTCCGGAACTTTTTGGAGCAGATCTCGCACTCGTATTTGCGTATGTCTGCGTGTATCTCGAGGTGTCGTGTGAGCGTGTTCTTGGCGCGGTACGACTTGCCGCAGTGCGGGCACTTGTAGGGCGTCTCTCCCGAGTGTAAGCGCGCGTGTATGTCGCGCTCTGACCGACTGGGGAACGCTTCTCCGCACTCTACGCATATGAAGTCAAGTATTCCCTGGTGCGCAAGCCTCTTGTGATGAGTAAGGTTCCCCTGGTTGCGGTAGGTCCGGGTGCACTTGTCGCAAGGGTAGACCGCAGTGTGCGTGTGACTGCGCATGTGCACGAACATGTTGTACTTGTTGGAGAACGTCTTGTTACACTCGGGGCACACCGCTGGGATGTACTTCTGGTTGTTTGGACTCTCTACTTTTTTCTCTTTCGCACTTTTCACATCGTTGTGCGCGTCTTTATAATGCTGTCTCATTTCTTCGCCATGGCTTGCGGTGAAGCCACAGCTGACGCACACTGGCAATGGGTCGTCAGCTCTCCTGTCGACATGTGCCTCTTGCAAGTGTTGCACGAAGTGTTTCTTGTCGCTGTAGACGAGGTCGCAGCACTTGGCGCCGGCCGTCATGCTCACTTCCACGTGTTTGTTGAGATGGTACACGAGCCGCGTGGCCGAAGAGAACACACTCGCGCAGAACGGACAGTGCAGGCTCGGCAGAACTATTTGGGACTTCTCTTTAGTGTCTGATTGTGTTTCTCTGTCAGAATCCTCCGCTAGCACTTGTTCGAATGTTATGTAGTTGGTGACGAATGTTTTAACAGTATTGTCGAGTGTGTCAGGAGAGTGGTCGTGTCGGATATGTTCAGCGAGGCTGTGCACAGTGGTCAACGCTGGCTTCTCCACACACTTTTGGCAAACAAACTCTACGTCCGTATCATCTTCATCCAGATCAATATGAAAGTCAATGAGAGCATTTCTGACACTCATGTATAACAACCTGAAATACGAATATGTGTGGCAAATTCTGTAGAACCAACAATACTAAGGTAATGACATATACTCACTTGCTCTGTGCTTCCTCTTCTACACTTGAACTTGATTTAACGGTAATGTTAGGTGAATTTGTTTTCTGAAAAATAAAAACCTTAATTATTGCAAAGTTTAGGAAATATTGTAAATACCTACTTCAGTCTTAAGAACGGCCAGCGACGCGAAGTCGATTAACACTGCTACTTTTACACATCATCTGAATTGACAAAAAAATGTTCAATACATTTGTAAGACCACTTGCTTACTAATACATGTGTTAAGTTGAGATGGAAGAAAACTAATCTTTTTATTCTTGATAAATGTAAATGGACTCGGCCCAGAATTCGGCTACTTGTTTGGCGTATAAAAGTATAAAGCACATTTTTTAAAAATAGTGTTACAGCCAAATTACACCGATTTTAAAGTTTCCACAGAAACAGATTTCCAGTTACCTTTTTTTATTTAAATATTCATTTCAAAAATATTCCCAAGTAACTTTTAAGATCTTTGTATCCTGCTTATGCGTATGAAGTTTAATTAAAATCGGTTCATTCATTTCGAAAAACAAGAACTGAAAGTTTGTATGAAATGCCGTACGGCGTAAACGCTACTAAGGGCTGATTTTGCAATTATCAAATTTATTTTATCCGTAGAAATACTTTTGCCAGTCATGAGAAAAACTTTAAAAATGTTAAAATGAAGATTGTAAAATGAGCACTAACGTAAATAAGGCGTTAGCAGATTTGCTACTGTTAGCTTTTGGGTTTAGCGATTTAGTAATTTTTCAGATGCTTGATTCAACTCTAACACCGCATAATTGTAACATAAGCAATCAGCGATTTAATCGCTTTCCGGAAGCTCGATATACCTAGTTACTATATCTCTTTGCCAAACTATTCAGGATCGTTAGAAAACGACATTTTAAAGCATTCTCAAACGAAACGATTCGCCATAACGAGATGCGAAGTAATCGCTGAAACGTGTCATTTGATCATTTGACTATTGTGACCGCCGAACACAGAGTTGCTGATCTACGTCTACTGTTGCCCGTAGAGCTTTTGTTAATCTTCCGGAAAGCGGATAAATTCTTACTAGCTGATACTACAACTCTATTTATGGGTAAACACTTTTTTTTGTGTTTTGTACAGAAAGGGAAAACTGACTCCATTACTAATTTTATGCTGTCAGCTACGATTTTGATTAAATATTTCAATCAACAATTGATTTAAATACTTAATTCTCCTGCACATTTGTGAGACATACACTGGGATAGGGTTAACCATTTGGGCCACTGGGTCACAGATACGAGGGTGCGTTTTTAAGTTCGCGGAATGGGGGGGAAGGGATAACAATAGGTCATTATCGGGATGGCCACAACTTCAGCCACTCAATATTAGTATAAATATCAGGTTTTATCTTAATTGGATCATTAGGATTGGCTTGTGGTCACATTCGACTGGTCCACTCACGCGTCCTAGTCGTATTTCCGCGCGGATCGCAAAGTGTTATTTTAACCCCGTTCCTTTTGTGTTTGCGCAGGTAACGTTCGTGCACCTGTGCAAACACAGGGGGAGCCACCACCGCGCTGCCCGGCGGACCCCCGCCGTAGCGGTCGCGGAGGCCACACCCCCGGGATGCCGAAGCCCGGCGTGCGCGGCTCGTTGGGCCGCGATGCCGGGTCCCAGGAGCTCCGTCCGGCGTTGGATCGGGCGACGTCTCTGCCGAACATCGGCGATGCGTCGTCCGGTGCGCCGCCGGCCGGACCCGGACCCAGCAGAAGAGGAGGAGAAGGAGAGGGAGGAAGAAGAGGGGGGGGGAGGGGAAGCCGCTGCTGCTGCCGGCCCACCGACGACATCGGCGCCTGCGCGCGCTGCGCCTGTGCCGTCGTCGAGCCGTCAGTACGCGGTACCCATCCGCCCAGCTGCGTTCCGCCCGGTGCCAATACAGGCACCGGGGCCGGCCGCGAACACCGGCCGCGCGCCGCAAGTGCGCGCCGCCGTGCCGCCTGTGCGCGTACCCGCGCCTGTGCGCTCAACCGCGCCCGCTGCACGGCCCGCGACGACTGCGCGCACCTCTGCGCCAGCCGCGCGTGCCGCCGCACCGCCCGCGCACGTCACCCCACCATCCGCGCGTCCCCGCGCACCCCCGGCGCGCACTGCCCCGCCACCACGCTTCGCGTCCCCGTCCCCGCCCGCGCCCTCCGGGGCAGCGCCTGCGGCGACGCCGACCACCCAAGCCGTGCCAGCTCCCCGCATCGCCGCAACCGGTCCCCGCTTCTCGCTGGCAGGACCGGCATTGGCTGAGCGGGAGCGGTCGGCTATGATGTCACCGAAGGCGCCCGCCTCGCCGGCGCCTCCCAGGATTTCCGCCTGCGACTCGCCCGCCATGCTGTCGGCATGCTTTGCCGACGCGGTGCGGCGAACGCCGCCGCCGCCGCCGCTGTCGCCCCTACCGACCATATCCGCAGGGGTAAGTGGCCTCTTACCCCCCCCTGCTCCCTATGCTGACACCGCACCCCCTGATGCCGCCCCCGGCGCTGCGACGGCGACGACGTCGTCGAAGCAAAAGCCGGGGAAAAAGCTCCGTTACCCACCGCTGGTGGTGGAGAAGCTGCCCAACTGGGCCGCCCACTTCCGGGCCCTCGCTACCAAGCTGGGCCGGCCGCCTAATGCTCGCCCGTACGGGTCTGGGGTCAGATTCACCCCGGACACCGAGGACGAGTACCGGCTGGTCCAGCGGTACCTGACGGGCCTGGAGAAGGATAGCGGCGTTTCGTGGTTCGCCTATTCGCTGCCAGCGGAGCGCAACTTAAAGATAGCCATCAGGGGGCTACCTCCGGACACGGACCCCCAGGAGATAGAGGAGGAACTCCGGACGCTGGGATACCAGCCGGAGTACGTGCGCCACATCAAGGGCGCACAAGGAAGACCCGGCTGCGTGTTCCACGCGATCTTAAAAAAGACGCCAGACTTCCGGGCGATCTATGACACCACCGTGTTTATGTACATGCGGGGTGTCAAGGCGTGGCAAACGCGGGCCCGCCCAGTGCCACCGGTGCCAAAAGTTCCGGCACAGTTCGCACCAGTGCCACCGGCCGCTCGCTTGCGTCCGATGCGGCGGGGAGCACGTGTCACGTGACAGCTCGCGCCCGCGGGAGGAGCCGGCCACCTGCGTCAATTGCGGTGGCCCGCACCCCGCGTGCAACAACAAGTGCCCCGTGTTCCAGGCGGAGACCCGGAACAAGCGAGCGGGGACCGCCGCCATCACCGCCTCTGCGCGCCGGCCCCAAGTGGCCACCGAAGGGCCGCAAACGGTGGAGCAAGAGGCCCAGAGCGCCACGCTTATGGCGGCGGCCAATGGGCCCTCCGATAGAGGCCAAGCCACCTCCTCGAAGCGGAGGAAGAAGGGGCGCGGGGGCAAAGGAAAGGGTAAGAAGTCCCAACCCCCCCCCCCGGCGACCCAGGACGAAATCCCTAAGGCCGACGACCCTGCCTCAAGCAGGGCGCAGGTCGTGAATAAGGAAGCCGCAACTAGCGCCGGTGTAGCGCCGCGGCAACCAGGGGTACTACAACAGTTCGCACAGAGTGCGAGCCGCGGCGCCACTGGCGCTACAAAACAAACAGCAGCCATGACCGAGACCAAGAAGGAATTCACGACCTGCGCCATACAACTTTTGATGGACCTTATCAAGGCCATCAGGCAGGGTCATGACATCGAGACGGTCATCCTTGATGGCCTGGCCACGTTACTCACCTTGTACCATGGCTAGGCCATTAAGGGTGATTCACTGGAACGCCCGCGGCCTTAGAGGAAAGGTCGCCCCCCTCCGCCATCTCCTGAGGGAACAGGACATCGACGTGGCGCTTATAAGTGAGACCCTACTGGGACCCGAAGATAGGGTCAGGGTCCCGGGGTATCACTTATACAGGAAGGACGAAAGGTCGGCCACCACAAGATACCGTGGTCTGGCGGTACTAGTGAGGCGAAGAGTCGTCCATCAGGAACTCCCCTTGCCGTCGCTCGGCAGTATGTACGCGCTGGGTGTGCAGCTGCACGTAGCCGGCGAGGACATCAACATCTACGCCTGCTACAAGCCGCCCGCGGCTCGCTTGGACCTTACCGAGCTGCGGGCCCTGCTTGTAGACACCACACGCGCCACCATCCTCGCCGGTGACTTGAACTGCAAGCACCCAGCGTGGAACTCGTACACAACGAATACCGAGGGGAGACGACTCTTCGCGGACGCGGAAGCCCTCGGCTATACGGTGTCCGGCCCAGAGACGCCGACCCACTACCCGGACAACGCTCGGTGCATGCCGGACGTGCTGGACATCGTAGTCCACCGGGGGCTAAGCTGCCAGATCACCCAACAGGTGATAGACGACGAGTTACAGTCGGACCACCAACCTGTACTCGTCGTCTTAACGGGGATGCCGACCCGACTGAAGCCCATAGCGCCACGTCGATCCACGGACTGGGACAAGTTCGTGGAGAGAGTAGTTTACAGAGTTGAGTTGAGTTGAGTTGAGTGAGAGTTGCATACAGAGCGCCTTGGAAGCGGCGACAAGCACGCAGCCGCAGGGGAGAGGGCTATTGCCGCCCCTGCCGGCCCACATTAACGCGATGATCGCCGTGAAGAGGCGCATTCGCAAGCAGTGGCAACAGAGCAGATGTCCCACGCTCAAGAGGGAGCTCAACCGTCTCGCGGAGAAGGTAAAGGCCGAGCTTCAGGCGCTTACCACCGCGGGCTGGGAGGACAGAATAGACGCCACGGCGGACAGCTGGCCGTCCCTTCACAAGCTCTGCGGCCAGCTTACGAATACCCCGGCCCCGGTGCGTCCGCTGCTCAACAGCGTCGGGGCGCTCAAGTACGTAGCGGAGGACCGGGCGGAGGTCTTCGCCGAGCATCTGGAGCGTCAGTTCCGCCCTAACCCGACCAGCGACACCGACCATGTCGCAGCAGTCGAGCAACACCTGGGAGACTACTTCGCAACGCCGATAGCTCCCGATGAAGACCCTGTCTTCTTCTCGCCTGGCGCAGTTAGACGCGCCATCCTAAGAACGAAGCCCAGGAAGGCCCCCGGGGCTGACGGTATCACCAACACAGTGCTGCGCCACCTGCCGTACCGTATGGTGGCAGCGTTGGCGCGCCTGTTTACGGGGATACTGTGCACGGGGGCCTTTCCCGCCTCGTGGAAGGAGGGGCGCGTCATTATGCTGCCCAAGGCGGGAAAAGATATTCTGAAGCCGGAGAGCTATCGGCCGATCACTCTGCTGCCGACAGTCTCCAAGGTGTTCGAAGCACTCCTGCTGCGACATCTCCAGCCACATATTGCGCCGCGCCCGGAGCAGTTCGGGTTTCGGGCGGAGCACAGCACGACGCTCCAGCTGTCGAGGGTACTGCACCATCTCGCAGCGGCGATGAATAAGAAGGAGTACTCGGTGGCAGTATTCCTCGACATGGAGAAGGCCTTCGACCGTGTGTGGCACGACGGCCTCGTTTATAAGTTGGCCACTTCCGACGCGCCCCGTCGCGTTGTAAAGGTGGTCTCTACTTTCCTCACAGACAGGACCTTCAGGGTGGTGGTCGACGGGGCGCTATCCAGCGCCCGCCCGGTGCTCGCGGGTGTGCCGCAGGGCAGCTGCGTGTCGCCGGCGTGTTACTCACGTTACACCGACGACATCCCCACTACCTCGGACGCCATGCTCGCGCTGTACGCGGATGACGCCGCGTACATTACTACATCGCTCAATGCGAAGTACGCGGCGGTCAAGATGCAGCGCGCGCTCGAGCTGCTGCCCCAATGGCTGTCCAGGTGGCGGCTGTCGGTTAACGTGGGTAAGACGCAGGCGATGGTCACCGGCTTTGCGCCCCTCCCACCACCCTTGAAGCTGCACGGAGCCGACATCGCGTGGTCGCCCCGGGTCAAGTACCTGGGGGTCACCATCGATCGTCGGCTCACGATGGGGCCACACGTCCGCTCGGTCGCCGCAAGGGGTAGGGTTGCCCGCAACCTCCTCAAACCGGTGCTCTCGTCCCGAATCCCGGCGCGCGTCAAATTGGGCGTGTACAAATTGTACGTGCGCCCAATATTGACGTACGCCGCCCCGGCATGGTTCGCCCTCACGAGCGAGTCGAGCCAAAAGCTGCTCCGCGCGCAGCAAAGTCTGGCGCTGCGGACCATTACTGACGCTCCTCGTTTCGTGAGGAACGATGTCCTCGAACGGGACCTCGGGATCGAGAGCCTGGACGAGTTTGTGCGGCGACTCGCGAAGGGAATGTTCGCGCGTGCCGACGCATCTGCCTGGCCCCACGTCCAGGACATTGCGCCCTGGCACGCGCGCCCCCCCGACGCGAGACCCTTGCCCCGCGACCTGGTAGCGGACGACGACCCCATCCCACCGGACTGACGCCTCGGGTGAGCCGCACCCAGGTTACACGCGGCTCACTCGAAACAATTGAACTCTACACTATACACACACTCGTTGCGTAGCGTGTTCTAAGTTAATATAGGCACGTTACGTAGCGAACTCAGCCACTCATCACTATACAGACGCTATACTCACACGCGTAGGCGCAGCGCGGGCCGCGATGCGCGTAGACACTGGGCGGTGTTACACAATACAATACCGCCCACACACTCATGACTGCTCCTTAGCCCGGAACGTGACCGGCTAGCTCTGGAAGCGGGACGGGCGGGAGCAAAACACCTACTTTCTGTAGGAGCGTCGAGTCGGCACCTTCGCCGCTGGTCGTCCTCCGCCGGGCCTCCCCCAGGCAACTGGGGGTCTCACCTGGCGGGGACAGACCGCCGAGGTGTCGTGAAGAAAGCGGCGCTGCGAATCAGCGTCGTGGCGCGCCTACAGAAAAACAACATGCAACCACTCACATGACCGCACGTCAAGTTACGTGCGGTCAACATACCGGTAGGCCATTGTAGCCGATCCAGGGAGGGGCCTGTATTAGCAGGCCACCGCAAGGCCTCCGCGGCCGGGGGGCGAAGCCCCGGAACCGCTCGCCACGCCCCCTGACGGGGGCGTCGCGATATTCCGCATCGATTGGATCATTAGTCTTTGAACTATAGTCAAGCAAACAACTCAATTGGGAAGAAAGTGTGAATTATAGAAAAAATCTAGTACCGTGCCTAATAAAGTTCCTTACCAAGCAAGGAAAGTCAGTTCAAAATATACTGGAAGAGATGGAATCCGTTTACGGGGACTCTTGCCCGGGTAAAACCATGGTTTACAAGTGGCACAGTCTCTTTAAACAAGGCAGGACCTCACTTGAAGACGACCCACGGCCCGGACGGTCGATCGAAGTGACTACTCCGGAAATCATTAAAAAAGTCGAAAAAATAATACTGGAAGATGCCAGGCTAAAGAAGAAACAGCTTGCAGAAATGGTTGGAGTATCGGATACGACAATTTTCAAAATTTTACACGATCATCTTGGCATGACAAAGGTCAGTGCAAGATGGGTGCCAATGCTCACGCCCCTTCAAAAACAACACCGCGGGGAGTGTTCTCGCACGTTTTTGGACCTCTGTAACGAAGATAAGGATGGACTATTAAGTCGAATTGTTACTGGAGATGAAACTTGGGTTCATCATTATGAACCTGAGTCGAAACAGGACTATGCAGTGGCACAAAAAAGGCACACCACCACCCAAGAAGTTTAAAGTGTCACAATCGGCTGGAAAAATCATGGCAACAGTGTTTTGGGATTCAGAAGGGATCCTGTTGACCGATTATAAAGATAAAGGCGTTTCTATAACCGGAGAATACTATGCTTCTATCCTCGAGAGGTTAAAAGAAAGCATTAAAGAAAAAAGGAGGGGTAAATTGACCAAAGGTGTCCTTCTTATTCACGACAACGCGCCTGTTCACAAGAACCGTGTTGCGTTGGCTGCCCTGCATAAGGTGGGCTTCGATATTTTAGACCATCCACCCTACAGCCCAGACCTGGCTCCCAGTGATTATTACCTCTTCCCAAAACTGAAAAAAGAACTTCGTGGGAAGAAATTTTCAACTGATGAAGAAGTGAAGGACGCGGTTTCAGCTTATTTTTCGGACAAAGACAAAGCATTTTTTTATGAAGGTATAATATATAAGCTAATTGAAAGATCTGAAAAATGTATAAGGGTAGCAGGTGAATATATTGAAAAATTATTTAGTATTTTTATTTTCACTTCTCACCCTCCATTCCGCGAACTTAAAAACGCCCCCTCGTAACTTGTCTGATAATATGGGCATCGAGCGGGACGTAGGGCGCTGTCGGTTCGCTGTAACATGTTGGGACGTAGGTTTGCACGCTGTACTGAACATGTAAAGGTGACCTTATTTAAAGCCTTTTTTTTTTTGTTTTTTTTTAACGGGGTGAAAATCCTCATGGACGTCCTCCGCCCTGGGGAAAGGCGGAGTGCCGGACTCTGGTGTTGGCCCGCCAGATGTTCGTAGGCGGGCCCCGTCACCCTCTGCGGCCTCCATCCGGCGGCCGCAGGAACTCCAACAGGGAGGCGCGCGCGGAAACGGGCGACAAACGCCCCTAGTCTGCCGCCCGCAGGCCGCGCCCTATGGTGGCCGGAGATCATCCGCCACCCTGCGACGCCCGGTGCGTCTGCTGCGGGCCGGGAGAGGTGGTAGCTTCTCTCTCCCTTTCCGCCGCCTCCTTTGTTGACATTACGTCCTCACAAAAGGAGGCGACGGCCGTCCAGCCGCTCTCGCTCCCGACCATGCATGAAATGACGACCGGAAGCTACAGGTCGCCCGCAGCATCGACTGCCGCGACTAAGTCACGGCGCTGTACTGCCCAAGCTGGGCACTGCTCCAACGTGTGCAGCGCCGTGTCTTCACGGCAGCTGTCACAGTGGTGACATTCGGGCGTCGGCTCCCGGCCTATCCGACACAGGTACTTCCCAAAACACCCATGTCCAGTAAGCACCTGCGTCAGCCGGAAACTGAGGGCGCCGTGGCGTCTCTCCAGCCACTCCTTCATCAAGGGTCTTACCGCCGCTATCGCGGCGTGCCCTACCTTATTTAAAGCCTATTGTCAGTCCTTTTGTACGTGCTGCCTATGGGCCAGCTATGTGCAGCGAGTAAACAGTGCCATGCGCGTACAGTACAACAATGCGTTTAGGGTGCTGCTAGGACTGCCGAGGTTGTGCAGCGCTTCTACGATGTTAGCGGAAGCGCAAACCGATGACTGTTATGCTTTAGGAAGCGAGCGGTAAAAACAAATATACAAAAATGCAAAAATCATCAAAAATCATTGCAAAAATGTATGAACCATGCACCACGCACCGCAACGAATTTTTTTTTCAAATTAAAGGGTAATTAGAGGCATTTTTAACAGATTGAGACACATCAGACTGTGAACGTTCTTAAAATTACGAGAATTGCCCCTCTGATAAGTTTTTGACAGAGTGCGAGCCATATGTGGTCTCGTTTTGGCAACATTTTACATGAAAATGTTTGTGGTGCGATTTCACACATGGATTATATGATTTCACATCTATTTGTAAGAGGCTTATGAAAAAAAAAACATCCCATCTATTCGAAAAGGACGACTTGGTTCGCCTTTAAGTGTTCAAGTTTTAGAATTTTTTTGGTGTTTGTGTACTAATACTAGCTTACATACCCAATTTCAGCTTTCTAGGACTTCAGGAAGTACCCTAAGAGTTTTGATGATCATCAGTCAGAGACGAAATCGGGTTTTTTTGGCTATCAATAAAGCATAAGCGTGAGTGTGAGCGTGTGTGTGTGTGTCTGAGCTATGCAATTGAAACTTTATAATTATGTTTAATAAGTTCACTATTGACATCATATCCCGAGAATTTCGTTTATCTGGTATAATCCAAACACAAGTTATGAGGGTTCAAAAAAACGACGAAGCGCTTGGAGAAAAGGTAGGTAGTGCCCTTGCGCAGTTGCGCTTCGCTTGGCTCGTCTTAGCGGGGGCACTACCGTGCCCCCAGATATACTATGCCCTATCTCTAAATATTTTACTGTGTGTACATAAATAATGAAATAAAACGTGTTTTCCGAAGAACAGAGGGTTCTCGATACGTAACGATGGTCACTCATCCACGGACCGACCGCGGCAAGCGTAACTTAACCTGATCGATCCACTCGTGTTATTTATGACTAATTCTATAAATAAATTTCTTAAATAACAGATACCCGTTGGCTGGAGATCTTTGCACGCAGGGCTGCATCGGCCTGTATGGAACACTTCACCAGCTCATGCCATGCCAGCAGGGTGCTCGAACACTGGTAGCACACCACCAGTGGTAGCCCGTCGTTCTCCTGTACCTGGTGTGATATATGGATTGAATGTATAAGGAACATAGAGCACACCCACACACAAGCAGAAAGCTGGTGGACGTCGTCACCAGGCTGCAGGCAGTCCAAAGGAAGCTATGCCATCACTGGATGGCAAGCTAAGCAGTCGCTTACTACGATTGGACAGGAAAGGCCTGCGCCTGGTGACGGGGACCATCACGGGACACTGCTCGCTAAACAAACACTTCCACACAATAGGCATAACGGACAGCCCCCTGTGCAGAGCTTGCATGGAGGCTGATGAAACCATTGCGCATGTGCTCTTTGAGTGCACAGGCGTCACCCAGATCAGGACACAAACCCTCGGGACACCCAGATCATACACAGATGTTCTCAAAAGACCAGGAGACCTAATCAGCTTCTGGAGGGAGGTGGGCTGGTTGGAATAACCACCAACGGCCGCCATGGCCCACGCACAATGGTCCACTGAAGGACTGGGTGCGGAGACCGGACCCATAACATAGAACATAGGAACATAGATCGATGGAAATATCTTTATGGCATACGCAAACAAGAATATTAGTAAATAAGGGAACCGGTAACAAATAGTAACAACTTATATCTAACTAGCCCCTGCCGCGACTTCGTCCGCGTGAACCCTGACCGACCCACCCCGTTGCATCGCATCGCCTGCCGATGCTATTACTCGCTTAGCTTTCTTTCTTACTGTTTATCTTTTTTCTCGGCTCCTAAGAGTCCCAGCGTGATGTGACACATATAATGTGCCTATAGCTTTCCTCAAGAATTGGGCTATCAAATGCAAAAAAAAAATTTAATTCTGACTGGTAGTTCCAGATATTAGTGCATGCAAATAAACAAACTCTTCAGCTTTATTATTAGTATAGATGTGTAGATTTTTACAGTCGCTTAGCCTTATTTAATGTACATGACCACAAAATAAAATAATTGCATAGCTTGGTTCTTAAATAATAGTTAACAGAATTATGTATTTTTCAGACTCTTGAGTTATATGTAATGCTTGCATTACTTAAAACTAGTTTCAACCAATGAAATGGCTTTAAGTAAATAGTTTTAATTATTGGCCTAAGATTCATGACACAAATTATACAAATGTACTCACCTGTATTGGTAGGTGTCTCTTTATTTTATCAGCCAAGTTGTTCTGCAGCCCTTCTCCACTGAATATGGGCATAACGAACTCCGTGATGGTAGCGCATGTTCGACACACATTAGAGAAGTCTCGGACATCTGCAAATAATGTTACAATTAATTTTTATTCAAGAAATGGATCAGATTTCCTACCTACTTAGTAATAGCTATATAATTTGACATTGTTACACACAATAATGCTATCCCTATTTCAAATTTATGTCCTTCGTCACAGCAAAGAACAGCTAGTTACGACCGTACCAATGAGCTGAATATGGGCATGGCCTTGATAAGGGAAACTATGAGTTACAGCTTGAAATCAAAACAATCCTCTTTCTATTGAGAATAAGTTGCCCCTAAGCTGACCTGATCCAAGGTTCGCATGACTAGTATCTATATTAATATAAGTAAAATATTTTTTTGTACTCCTTAAAAGGCAAAACATGTAGATCCTGTTCCCGAATGTTATTTTAAGATCATGCAAATCTATTTTAGTACTAATTATTTAATTTATTGTAGTTCATGTTTTAGGTACAAAAAATAAATCATCATCATCATCATCATCTGCCTAGCCTTTTCCCAACTATGTTGGGGTCGGCTTCCAGTCTAACCGGATGCAGCTGAATACCAGTATTTTACATGGAGCGACTGCCTATCTGACCTCCACAACCCAGTTACTGGGTAATACGATACCCCTTGGTAAGACTGGTTGTCAGACTTTCGGGCTGCTGACTACCCGTAACGACTGTCAAAGATCCACGAATGACAGCCGGGACCAACGGCTTAACGTGCTTTCCGAGGCACGGAGGGGACACGGTATGTAAAGATGGTCACCCATCCACAGACCAACCGCGGCAAGCGTAGCTTAACCTGATCGATCGACCTGTGCGGCTGTTATTATTTAGCCACGGGCCCAATAAATATCATCTTATAATTTTTATGTAAGGGGTAATTTACGGAACTACTGATACGATTCCGAAATATTCTTTCAATAATGGGAAGTTAAAGTACTGCAAAGTGCCCTATGATTTTATATTTATTTTTATGATGAAACAAATGCGTCTGCTGCAATGGTGTATTAGCGACTGCGTTTATAACAATTCGAACGCAGCTTTAATGAAGTGAAACTAATGACGCAACACTGTCCTTCTCCGGAAATATTCTAAAAGAATACAAACAAATGAAGAACACAAGTTATAAGTTACTCACTACTAAGGTTGGTGGGCGAGTTGAGCAACGGTACCAGGATGCTCATCTTCTGCGCGACGGCCGGGGACTGGTTCGGTAGTAAAAGTATTGGCTCATTTTTATTACTCATTGTTATTTATTTATTTGATTAACACAGAATTACAAACGCTTCTATGACTGCCAGTGTCCCAGTCATTAATGACTCTATTAAAAAGTACTCTGTGAATGACTGACAGGGACAGCACAGAGCATGTAAAATTGTAAACAGCACTTGTGAACTTATGACTTCAGCAATGAGCAGCCAGCGTAGAGCGTACTAGCGTAGTATAGTACCATAAACTAATTAATAAGAGTTAAGACTAATAATACTAATATGAGTAAATATTATGGTCTTTTCCTTGAATAAATAATATTATAGACAGTAGACAGTGCGTAGTGTGCGTAGTACTCATGCCTTACAATCTTACTCATAAAAACAATGCAACAGCATTGTGATAACCCAACTTATTACAGATGACATGTACAAAAGATATATTTTCAGCTGGTTATCAGCTTTACAATTTCGTAGTATTATAATCTGTTAGTTTAGTATTGTACGACCAGAGGCGCTAGTGTGGCGTATAATGTAGGAAAATAAAAAAATATTCAAAGTTAATACAAGGTACGGCGGGCTAAGGTTTACAATGTTCTCCCTAAATAAATGGTATAATATTAGTAGTACTGTTAAGAATGTGTTGCCATAATTAATTCATTATTTGCTACATAGAAGTTTGATTAGTTCTATTATTGGAGATAAGCAAAGAGTGTTTATTGTAAATATAGGGTTCGTTAGAATAATCTAATATATAAAATTCTCGTGTCACAGTTTTCGTTGCCATACTCCTCCGAAACGGCTTGACCGATTTTGATGAAAGTTTTTGTGCTTATCCGGTATCTATGAGAATCGGCCAACATCTATTTTTCATCCCCCTAAATCGAAACTTACGCGGGTGAAACCGCGGGGCGCAGCTAGTATAATATAAACATACGTGTCCATGATGATAAGTCATTTTTGCTGAAAAAAATGTTGAAATAAAAAGATCTTAAATACTTTGGTAAGAATTTAGAGATATTCAAATATATGCCCTGGCAGCACTGGCAGGTAATAAACAAAACAAAAATGGCTGTTGTTGTTTTGATGTCGTTCTGCTGTGATCTTTCGTTGTCTGCTGTGATCGTTCGTTATACCTATATCCCCCTTACTAATAAACATTGTGTATCGTCTGTATAGTTACACAACGCTTTGTCTTCTATCGAAAATCAAATTACTGACGACTGAAAGAGAGAAATCGGTGTGTAACTATTCATCTGATATAATACGTTTATTATTATTATTATTAGTAAGGGGGTGTTTAATTCAAATAATATCTAAATATGTTGTACTTAACAGATTTTGAATACTTTTATCGGTATAATTTTATTTTCTCTGTTACAAGAATATTTATAAAACAATTGGACCATGGATGGATCAAGGTCGCGCGAATAAAATACTGACACGGATGTAGTTTAGTATTTTAATCGCAGAGGGCGCTTTTTTAATCTGTTATCGTTCAAATCGCGCCAGATGGCTCTCTATTTCCGTATATACAAAGTACTCTTTGGTAGTACTGCATCGCATCCAGTGTTACCTTACCAACCCTGCCAAACTAAAAAATATCAAATCAAATCAACCATAAAACAAACAGTAAAAATAGCAATTTCGTACGGTTATTTCTGAACAGTTACATGACATATTAAATTAATTCTACTAACAAAGAGAGAAAGTGTAAAAAAGTTTGAAAATGAGAAAATGCATACCTTCAGCACTTACTTTTTTTTATAAATGGGTAAAGACACCAGAATAAGTAGACGGTAGACCTTGTTGAATCAAGCATTTTGGATGTTTGCTTCAGGTGGGGCCTAAAAGCACAAAAAACAGTAGAAAAATAGGCTAAAACAGAAAACAGGATGTTATTAAAAAAACAGTAGAACTACTATTAAAATAATGCGGTTGGCAACACTGTTCGCGTCGGTCTGATGAATGAATGAATGAAATGATTGAATAAGATCGAATGTCACTAAGGGCGCGTTCCGAATTGGGAAAATAATCGATGTAATCGATCGCGATCTGAGCGTGCTTAAACCCGTACAGAATTGGCGTGAGCGCGATAACGATGTCCCTTGAATCGTCATAGATGACGTCATGACATGCGCCATCTTGCGATAACGCCGACCATGCTTCGTACTAATATTACCGTGAGCGCTGTCAAAAATGACAGTGCGTGTGTGTGGATGAGGATGTGTCAGTGTGTGTTTTGTTTTGAACTGCATCATATCTTTTCAATAAGGCATTTTCGAAATTGTGCTTCTGGCTGACAGTCGCCACCTAAACAAAGAAAAGGAAGAAACGTGTGGTGTTTATGCGAAGAAATACTGCTGTAATATATTTTTGACACCGAGTAAGCACTGTGAGCGCGCGAAAGTGTTCCGAATTGTTGACAGCTCTCAGCTGTCATAATCGTGATATCCATTAAGGAACGCATGTGAGACGATTTGAGTGCTGTGAGCGATACTAGCCAATTCGGAAGGCGGCTTAAGTCGTGAGTTCGTGCCATTGAGATAGGAGAAGCATGGAGACGGCATATTCTATTATAGAAATAATAGCTAAACTAATATCTATCATATCGACAAACACTTGTCAAAAAGCTTTCTATTTATTTTTAACTAATCAAGAGCTGCATATGAAAACAGAGACATCTAAATGTTTGCAAGTACTAAAGGCAACACTTTTCTGTGACGTCATAATCATGTCTATGCGTGACCGGTCGCCGTTGTTGAGTGCCGAGTTCTAAGAATGGTTTTGTGGTTTGTGGTAGATGTGCTGTCAAACGGTTGATTGCTCAAAATATTTTTGTTGTTTTCGAGAGAAATACGTCTAGAAACGAGGTATTTTTTATAATAGGAAAATCATGCCCTCGTGTTGCGAGACAGTGTGGTGCGAGAAAAACAAAAACAACCCTACGAAAGGCGGCCATCTTAAGTGCCCGATTTTTGAAGGTACAGGTACACCAGTGTACACGCTAATTTTAGTGTGCCCAGTCAATAGGTTTTTTTTAGTCATTGGTTCGTGCTTTCGTGCAGAATCCAAAAAAAAAACTACTACATAAAAAAACACCAAAGTTTTTTTTTTACTTATTTGCTGTAACTAGTCTAAAAAAAGGAAATATATATAAAAAATAAGGCAATTACGTTGTTATGATTTATTATTAAAGTGATAGCATAGGTGTAATATATAATTTTTATAGGATTTAGGGATCATACAATAATACTTTCTTTCTAAACGAACTGCACCACTGTTTTCTACTTTCACTCGTACGTAAGTACCATTTTTCTGTTTCTCATTCATTCACTCTTTACAAAAGCGGGAACTTACCAAAAGAACTTGATTTTAAGTTTTATTTTTATTTTCCGTGCTAATTTTTTACCCACAACAAGATTATGTGAGTATTACTTACCAACATAATATTGAGATCATCTGGAGAATTAAGAATATATAAAAAAAAGGTCAATATTATTTTCATTAATGATGTCCATGATGTGTGAACACGTTACGTCCGGAGGATACCATCAGCGGCGCCACCATCATCGCTTTTTGCTTATAGGTCTGGATCACTTGCTGCAAATTATTATTTATTAATTCTCTCAAATTATACATCGTTTTTGACTCCTATGATGAGCTCCTATGTAGGGACGCCGTGATTATCCTACAGAATCTTAAAATAAAATAACAACTAAATTTATTTTAATTCTTTCCTAACGTTCAATAGAGCAATGGTGGCTCAGTAGAAACGGCTGCCACTTGCCTACGAGTTGTACCTAGGTCGTAGGTTCGAACCCTGACAGGCTTTTTGTGTAAGTAAATTATTTCATCAGCACTGCTCTCAAAACGGCAAAGGAAAACATCGCAAGGAAACCGGCATGTCCTAGAACCAAAAATTGGAAGACCTGACATCTACCAACCAGCACTGGTCCACATGGGGACGTGGACGGTCCACTCCCTAGCTCTCACCGAGAGGAGCCCTGTGTCCCACCAGTGGGAATATTATAGGCTGATTATGCTATCAGGTTCAGAATGAATTGGATGAAGATGAGAAAAAGACGAGGCTAGTGAAGGTCTTTACTGTATCTTGTCTTGGTTTTTTTGTGTTTTTTTATCTCAACATGATTATGACGCGCACACACAGTTAATATAATGCACAATCTTAAATAGAGAAGGTGTCTGAGGTAGGAGGGTCCTAGGTCAATCATTATTAGAAATGGGCTCGAACAATCTAAAGTTATTCATAGCCACACGTACCAGCACCAGTTTGATGAGGAAAACGGCGAAGGTAAGGAAGGATATGGTCATGAGCGCACTCTCTGATGAGGGGAACTGCACATGACCGTGACCGCGGGGCGACGCATGCGCAGACCGCGAGTGACGCCGCGCGCCGGCGCTGTCGTCGTCCGGCCATGTTGTATCTATGCGCTCCTCTGGAATATGATAGTCATGCATGTAAACTTAACAAGTCAATCGCACACCAGTGGTAATGCTTGCACTACCAATATCACCCCTACATAATGTACCTATCATGGTTTTTGAGAAAGAATTTGTACCTAACGGTAACAGTCTTTATGCGGTCGCGTTATAGCCTTGGCAGTGACACTGACCAGTGATACGCGGACTCACTGGTGCAACTGCAAGAGAAACGCAAATCAACTAGATAGAACATTTTCTAAATCAACAATTTACTTGTGCTACCATAATATTATGTGCTACATCGCTACACGACATTGCGTCTTGCCAAATTTCATGATTCTAGGTCAACGGGAAGTACCCTACAGGTTTTGATTCCCTTGCGAGTGTCAAAATATGCGGCATAAACGGAACATAAGCGCCCGTCGCCGCGTCGGGTATCTTTTAATTGCGTTGACTTAGAAGTTTGATTGTTTCATTGCTTCAAGGGATTGCATCCTTAAGTATTTGATATTAATTGCAACTTGATAACTCCACGCGTTCCTGAGAAAAAGGGTATTGACAGACGGGCAGACAGACTGATAACGAAGTGATCTTACAAGGATTCCGTTTTTCCTATTAAGGTACACTCTAAAAAACAAAAACGTTTTTAGTTTTTTTTAAACTAAATATTTTTTACTGTTTAGTGTAGTACCAATATTCTATAAAATTAATAAGTAAGTTTAAAGTCAATGCTCAAGTCTGAAGAGTTCCACTATTCACCTCCTGGCTCCATCATCAGAAAATTATTGTATTAAATTGTCATCGGTCCTTGATACGTGTACTTTTCAAGTTAATCGGACGTCTTAAAGTTGGTGAAAATTACGTGGAAAGATTCCATTACATAGATAGATAGGTACAGGTCAAGGTAAAAAATGCGTTATACCTAATTTATGCCAAGCAAGGTGATATTGGGTCTACATTCATCACTACAATTTATCATCACAGTAGTTCACTTACCAATATTTGCTAGGATGGACTCCTTCAGCTCGTGTAAATACTGCATCTTACCGCCAAAACTCCTGCGAGAGTTCTTGGATATTGTGTCCGCGACTACTCTCATGAATTTGATCACATTCTCCATTGTGTTCACTTTATTGTTCTCCGCTTTGGTGATAGGTGGTACTTCATCGTTTTTGTCCTTGATTTCTTTTTCGTATGCGTGATCTTGCTTTGGTTGGTCGTTATTTCCTTTTCGTTTTGCGTTATGGTCATTGACCATTGGATTTGCTAGTTTTTCGTCGTTTCTAGACACTTGAACCTTATTTTCCTGTGATTCCGCTTTGAAATCATTTATGTTTTTATGAACATTTCTTCTATTAGCTTTTGCTGTTGTAGATTTAGTAAGTTCAGGGGTTTTAGTAACTATATCTTCATCAGTTTCAATAAGTTCTGTAGTATAGACGTTGATTGAGGAAGTCACTTCGGAAGATTTACTGTTAGTGATCTTATAAAACCTATTCTGCTGATTTTCGTACTTGGTGAAATCTTCAGATTCAGTAATAAAAGTTGGTTTCGTCGAGTAAAAATCTCTTACAGTAGTATGAATCTTGGATTCCTGTGTTGACCTTTCTGTATTAAAAGTTATTTCTTCGGTAAATGATGAATCATCATCATTATCTGGTGGAAATGTAGCCGTTCTTTCAGTTCCATGAGGATTTTTCACTTTATTTACGTAAATTCGTCTAAATTCTTCAATATTATTTTTATGTTTAAAGCCATTTGCTCCATCATTATCGTGATCATGTGGTACATTCTCATGTAGATTGTTCGAATATTTCTCTCTGTCTCCCCTATAATTAGTGGGTGATTTGACGGGGCTATTATTCAACTGAACACGTTTAATATTGGCTACATTTAGAACTCTTTCAATCTTACCTTTTTGTTTGTCTTGTAATTCTATTGTTGCTCTCGTTGGGCCGTAGTTTGGTCTAAGTTCATAATCTCTAAAATCAACATGTAAATCAAGATCATCTTCTTCTAGTTTAACTCTTTCAGTTGTTTTTACAGTACTATCAATGCGTTGCACACGTTTCACTTTCCCGATGCTTGGTGGTCTTGCAGGGTCTTTGTTCCAGTTGTACTCAGTAACACTGCGGTTGTTGTAGGTCCAGGATTTTGTGGTGTCCTCGACGTCTATGACTTTGTCTGGTGTGGTGAAGGGGCTGTGTATCCTGATGGGCTTCCTATAGTGCTGCTGTGAGATCTCGACCCACTCTGTTTTTACTTGGGCGATGAGGAGCAATGTTAGTAGGCATGTCATTGTCGACGTGTGTGACTGTTGAGATGTTTGTCTGGTTGTGAAGCGTCGTGTGACGTTTGACGCGCTTCGCTTCGTGTGTTACTGTTAGGTCAGGGGTGCTCTACGAGAAAACTTTTTGAGATACCTAATATTTTGTATATTTAGTTAAGAACTCAACTTTTTTGCATCCGGTTAGACTGGAAGCCGATCGCAACATAGTATAGTTGGGAAAAAGGCTAGGCAGATGATGATGATTTAGTTAGGTAAGAACTTGAAGGAAAAAATATCAACTTCGTAGCGTAGCTCGTAGGTAAAGGCATCTTGAAATTATGATTTTAAATAACTTCTCAAGATAACCCATGGCGTTGCAGTAATCAATTTTACTCACAAAATATATGATATCTAAAAATCTCACGCTTTTTCAGAAGTCAAAATTATAAAAAGTCGTTCAAATGCGTACTTGCATAGAAAATATTATATCTAACGCGAAATGTTTGTAACATCGCGCTAACGCAGCTATTATCCGCTCCACGCGCTTGGTCTGCGGGGCACCCATCAACCGAGCCGTGAAGCTTATCCACCTCATTGTCATGAAGTTGAGAACATTTGATCTCGCTACTGGTGTTGTCACTCGTGGCTGATTCTGTGTCATGTTTATGTTCTTTTTTTTGCGTCATGTTCACCGCAAATAAACGTTTTTTCTTTCTTTCTTTAACGTAATTGGTACTTACAAATTATGGACAAAATTGGCCGACTTTAATGTTCTTTTTATTTTATTTTATAGGAAGATTGAACTTGAACCAATTCCATTGACTCATTAGCACAAACATAATCCAACCATCAGTGCAGAACTATTATTGTAAGAGAGATTTAGGTTTAACAGCATAAATATACATAAAGTTCATGTCTGTAATATAAATATTTAGAATATATCCACCGAAGGTTAATAAAAACAAAATAATTATATTCAAAACGGCATTTATTATTTAAATAATTAATAATAACACAATTTGTAAATCGATCTGTCACAATATTAATCTCTTATGCAAAAACATCAACATATCGGAGCCAACAAGTGGGTTGTGCTCACCATATTATATTTAAACTTTACAGGTAAAATAAATTCCTTTTCCGTAAGTAATGAGTTTCGTCACTACCCCGAGTATAAAAACGTTCAAATATGCAACATACATGCATCACAACATTATTTTGTATGGAGCAGCGACTGACCGCATTCAGCTTACAATTATGTAAATTTAAGATCTGATCGTGATATTGTTTAAACGTGACTTGGTCTAATATGACATGTAGGTAACTAACCCGTTGCTAGTTATGTGTCATGTCAGACTAGCTCTACCAAAAAGGCCGAGCTAATGCTATTTTCATGGGCGTCATAAATAAAACGTTTTCGATATTTTGAAGTCGATTTAATAAGAAGATATCAACTGCTTATCGTAAGAAATATTGTAGAATTCAGCTGCATTTTTCTGACTGTGGGGTTCATTTGTAAACGTTGCTTAACGTTAAGTAACGATAAGCTACTGTTTAACCATACATTTTTGACGCTTAAACGTCTCTTAACTTTATGCAACGTTTAAAAATAAACTCTTATAGGTTTAGCCTGCTAAAGTTTTACAAACAGTTTCATCTTCGTAGCGATATCCGACCCTTTGACCAGCACAATGCTACCACGCTGCATGCTCTCAGCTGGCGAGCACAACACACCATTCCCTCCTAGCATCAAACAAGCACTCACTTAGGTGTACTCTTAACATATCATGATTGCCATGGTTTAAGCTCGAGTACACAATAGTTTAGGCTGGTCAATATTTTATAGGGTGGCCAGTCCATGGCCATTCAAGGTGGAATTTTATCAACAATTTTTAAGTACTCTAATTAAATTTTTCAAATTCATAACAGCTTGAGTTATTTTTAATTTAGTGCCAGTTACCCAAGGTCCAAATTACTGTATTACAGTCAGCGCGGAACTAATTGGCCGCGCCTTAGCTGGGGACGGGGGTGGGGGCGGCGGGGTTGCCTAGTGTTCGCAACACATGTACTGAGTAATGACAAAGCGCCCCCGCCCCTCCCTTAGGTACCTCCCTTAAAATGTAGAATTCATCTAATTTCCCTGTGACTCTGTGAGATTTTGGGATGCAAGTTAAAATAAGGCCATGGAAGTCCATTGTGTACTTACACCATTACACATATCGATTATCATTCACTTTGACACTTGTTAGGTACTTTATATTTGCGGCCAAATGTGTTAGTTGAACTTATAACAAAATAAGTATCCCCAAAGGATACTTCATTTTCACGCAGTTGGATAATAAATTGCTAAGTTAGATAATTAGGTCGACCACTATCATTTTCTGAAGCCCTACACTGCTTAGGTCGATTCATAGAGTGACACAAACCCAGGGGTATAGTGTCCTCTGGATTCAATCGACATGTAAGCGGCACTGAGGTCACAGGTAATTACGAAGCATTTCTATAAATAAAATCAGTTTCTGAAATTTTTTACTTGGCACAAAATTGGCAGAATGCATGGTTTTCTTGTTAGGAGTCAAACTTTTATCCTCTTTTTACCGCTATTAAAGTTCGTCTTAACACACTTGGATGCTGTTCATATTTGGATGATATATTAATATGTTACAATTTTACACTATATGATTTCATTACAAACTTGGGTTTGGTCCAAAATTCATCATTTATAACATCATTTTCATTATTTATTCATCATTTGAGTCAAGAATATAAAATAAAATATACATCGGTATTTATTTAGTTTGCCCATTGTTTTGAAACTATTATATTTAAGTTTTAGGAAACATAATTAGGAAGCAGTTCATAATTTGTGATTGTCAATTTTCAATAACAAACTAAAATATATTTTGTAAACTTATTGTCTGCTGCGGTGATAATCAATGGACCAATTTTGATTGAAGCATTTCAAAATAACGGACACCCAAATAAATAATAGACACGACAATTATAATACTAATACAGTAAGCGTTTGTAATTGCATTCACAATGAAACACTTGAGTAAAACAACCAGCACCTACTTAGTAACAGGCCAGAATTGACGATTAAAATGTACAGATTTGTATACGAACTTGCGTATGAAGAGACGTACCTATGTATTTCAAAATATACATTCTTACGCAGCAACATGCTTCAACAATACGCAAGTTTGTATAATTAAAAATATTAATATAGATGAACGACAAAGATTAGCACATTAAACATTACACAGACAACATATACATACACCTAGATGATATATAATTATTTGATAAATAATATTTCATGAGCTAGTTGCGAGTAACGTAACGCCGTAAAGAGATCACAGAAAATGGAAGCTTGTATTGCAAAATGTAAAGCGTATAAAAATATAAAATAAATGTATAAAATCACAGCTTCAATTTAATATGCGACCCCCCGGACATGTCTTGGGGGTTATTAGGTATTTTTTATAATTTTCTCATTTTATTTCTGTGTAATTAAAAAAAAAAGCACAGAGAGTCACCCTGGGAATGCTGAAACAAATATCAAATATGACAGAATGACTCAGTGACGTAACAACGATCCCAGGGCCCACTTAACTTTTAGTACTTAATCATAAAAGAAGTTCGACATAACAGTAAAGCCTAAACCCACTCAGACCGCCCCAGTTTGCTTCTCTCTTGGAATGACGGCTCGAGACAAGAACGTGACATATAGATACACACACACACATCACGACGTATACGCTTAACTTAGGTCCCTTCTTGTCACGTATCTCTAGCATTATCCCCGCTCTCTATCGCATCTACCATAGTACCACGCGCTGCAGCGACAAGACACATGCCATGGAATCTGTCAGACCTCGCGCGTAACTCGACAAAATTGTGTGACACATGTCTTGACACTTTTGGTCTTCAGGACATATAATTAAGACTCAATTTATGTACTACGTATAATGCTGATGATCGCTGCTATCCAATTCTATATTTATCGATATATTTGCGTTACGATTAAATATTCTTAAAATAGTGATGTGATGAGAGCGTTAAGACTATTGATATCGTATTATATTATAAAATGCTATTGGGATTAAATTCCGAAAAAATGGAGAATCCAAGAGTGGAGCGATATCAGCGTTATTATTTTAAAATGTGTTTTGCATTGACTATACTTATTGATAATATAATGTGTAAATTAAGTAACAAAGTGGGGAAGACTACCATTACAATTATTAGTAAAATGCATTTATAAGTCCGTTATATTAAAATATTTGATGTAACATTCCTTACATATCTCATAAAAAAATTGTATATATTTACAAAATGTTTATGTGTGTGGTACAAATGTAAAATGTTGGCACTACTGTAGTGTTGTCACCCGGGTTGATAAAATAGAATTAAGAATTATACCGATTCTATCGTGTATCGATCTCTATTTCGACAGCACCACACGAGGGGTTACCCTAACATTAACAAAAAAAATTAAGTCTCTACAAGATGACGATGTCACGTGTGACGATGTCATATCGACGGTATTTAAATTAATTTAAAGTAGAGTATAACATTTAGGCCGCCATGTCGTAGGCTCATACACTCACTACACGGGATCTGTACGAGCGTGATTGTGATGTATTGTGGATATTCTTGCACGAATCGTACACCGTAATTTTGTCAGTACCCATATAACGTTCCGATCAACGTAAGGTTTGTTTGTGGGAAAAAATACGATGTATTAATAAAAAAAAGGTTTCCACTTGTTTTTAAATTTCTTGTGTTTTGATTAATACAGTTAGATATACAATCTAGCTGTCAGATAGCGAATTTATTAGTAGATTCTACAAAATCAATGTCCTAATAGTATTTTATTTTGTAACTTATTGTTATTTAGACGATAGAGTTCCATTTCTTATAGACTAGGAGTTCGCTTAAGATTAAGAAGTGAGTTAGAAACAGTTGAACTCATTGTAGTTAGCTGTGAGTTACGTCTATTAGAAATTTATTATAGCTACTTTAATACAGGATAAATATCTTATTTAATTGTTACGAATTTGATGATTTTTAAGTAACGGACTGAATGGAAACACGATTTGCGTAAATAAGATAACGTATAGGGTTTTATTTTATTTAAAGTAAAGGCTGCGATCGTAACATGTACTTATTGAATTGTGACTTACGTAGTATTACAAAAGTATTAACATTCTTACCGCAGGAAACTAATCGATCGACTGCAGTAAGTAAAGTTCTCTAGCATAACTATTTGTGACATCAAAATATTGGGCAATAACCCTATCCACGTAACACTTAAAAATAATTAACTTAAAATTATATTTGTTCACAACATATAAACGCAAAATGTTAATATTTTTAATTTAAACTACGCTACGTAAGAAAACCCTCCGCATTAATAAATTAAAAAATAGCTAAACAATTAAAATAGGTTAAAAAAACATTTTAATACAGGGTATCCGCCGGCAGATTTTACATTTTGAACAGAACAGAGCTCAAGGCGACTAGCAAAGCGTCAGCGGGGGGAGCGGGGTATCAATCATTCGGCGCGGGAGTGTTGCGTTGTTTTGTTTAGTAGCCATGAGTCAGTGGATGGGAGTGCACCGCGCTTTTGCGGTTGAGGCGTATTTTGCGATCAATAATTCGATCAATGTGGCAAGGCGTCGGTTTTGTTCTCACTTTGATATCGGACGACTAAAGGATGGTCCGTCAAACCAATTGATATGGACGTGGGTGCAAAGTTTACAGAAACTGGATTAGTCGGAAATGAGCCTTGGCCTGGACCTTCAATGTCTGTTATTACTCCTGAAAACGCAGAACTTATGAGAAGGGAAATTTTGACAAATTTGCGTAAGTCTGTTCGAAAGATTGCAGCATCAACGGGTTTGAAAAAGACATCAGTTCACAAAATTATAAAAAAATAATTGAAGTTCCATCCCTACAAGCTCCAAATCATCCAACAGTTGAAAGAAGATGACTTCATAAAAAGGCAGAATTATGCTAGAGTCGTTGAACGATTTTCTACGCCTACGCGGTTATGTACTTAACATCTTTTTCAGTGATGAGGCGCATTTTCGCATCGGAGGGTACGTTAATAAACAGAATATGGAGAAAACAGAAACAGATATATATAATTGGAATATATTAATAATAAGTATAATTAATAATATAATAATAGATATATTAATAATATAATTATTGGAGTGCAAGCAATCCAAAAGAAATTTATGAAAAGCCTATCCACACCCCGAAGAACACAGTTTGGTGCACCATTTCTGGAAATGACAATGATTTGACCTTATTTTTACGTCAGAGGCGAAACCGTTAACACACAACGATACTGCGCGATGTTGGATTTTTTTTTTAAACCGGAGCTGCACCGTCATGCTAGTTACAGCAACAGACTTTCAACAGGATGGGGCTACGGCATACACCGCCAGGGACTCAATGACTAAACTTAGACAACTCTTTTCCGGAAAATTGATAAGTCGCTTTGGCGACATAGCGTGGCCCCCCAGATCACCTGATCTGACCCATTGCAACTTTTTCCTGTGGGGATACCTCAAATCTCGCGTCTACAGCAATTCGCCATCAACAATAAAGGCCCTGCAAGAAAATATCCGACGCGAGATTGCGGTTATCTGCAAGCGAGTTTTCGCCAACATGAAAGAAAGATTGCAAGAATGTTTGCGGCTAGAAGGACGCCATTTGAGTGGAGTGATTTTTAAAACCTAAAATCCGCATTATTATTTTGTTGTTTATTTTGTTTTTGTTTTGTTAATAACTTTGTTTTTCTTTAAGTATATTTTTATTTAATTTTGTTTTTTTAAGTATAATATATGCCGGCGGACAACCTGTATGTAGGAATGCAGTTATTAGACAACCATTGTGGTACCATAAAGTGGTACATTTGTGACAGAACTAACTTTGTCGAACATACAGAAATAACGTTAATCTCTCCTTGTACTGTGTACACATCTCAAATAACACATATTTAAAATATAAAATACACCTTAACTACAACATGCTACATTTCACCTATTGTCAGGTTTATTTGATTGTCATTACATTTCTGTTAGCTTCTTTATAAAACCATATCGCTATTATGATAAAAAAATACATCTTTGTGAATTATTATATCGCCTTATTTATTCGATTCTTACTTTCGTCAACCGGTAAGGCGTTATTGTAAAATGCTGAAATGTCTCATAATCCGCAACACTCACTGAATGTAGGTAAACGTCGCCGGGACACGTTTTATCTATAAATTGTAAGTCGCCATGACACTAAGTATGTCACAAGCGTTCCATTCTGTCAAGCTAGAATTTAAATGAAGTCTGATGATATCACCAAGCTGCGTTGCTGAGGAGTTACGATGAGGTGGTGTCAGTGTGAGGGCATGAAGGTCTACCTGACGCGTATGAATAACTTCTTCCATCGCAGGCGAGCACAGCGCGCGCGCAGCCGCCCGGTACGTGGCGCCTCCACGGGAGGCTTGGGGGACGATCTGGTACACGAAAATCGATATTATTTAATAGTTTGTTACATTTCACCTTGCATAGTTATGTTCATAGGTGGTAATTTAACATTAAAATGAGATCATTATAGACCGGTCGGGCACAGCACAATATAATAGTATTTGAATAAATGACTTTTTATTTAGATTAGTTGTGTATAAGGTATTAGTAAAACAACCAAATTCCAAAAAAAAAAAAACTACAAAGTGATAAACAACTTTTTTTTTGGAAGTCGATTGTTTTTTTTGTAAAAAAGTTTTTATTTTTCACTTTTTTGTGAGAGAGTTTGTAATTTATCTAAGTTACAATAGCCTAACGTCAACTGCTCATCACCTTTTACAAAATATTGCTTTTCTTGATGCTGGGACGTTAATTGTTGAGGAGTTCTCCTGGTCAGAACCTGGAGAACTCCACTCCACCACGACACGCATTGTGACGAGCATAAATTGCTTAGCAACCATATTAAAGTAATCGAATCGCAACCCGTGAAATATTTATCATTGATTAGTTCCGATGGCCGTCTGTGGTCTTCATCATCAGCTCTACTTTACCAAATGATGATTTCCGAGAGCAAATGCTCAAGTTACTCTAAAAAAGAGCCAAATCGCTATAGGTTTGCCAATAAAATTTGAGGGTTTCCCTCGATTTCCCTGGGATCCTATCATCAGATCCTGACCTGATGATCATGGGACCACTTGGGAAGTATACCCTTTCAAACAAAAGAAAAATTTACCAAATCGGTCCAGGCGTCTTCGAGAAATCGGGTAACATACATAAAAAAAAAAAAAGATTCCGACGAATTGAGAACCTCCTCCTTTTTTTGAAGTCGGTTAAAAAGGGGCCGACGGAGCATGCGTAGTTCAGGTTAAGGTGTATTAGAGGGGATCTTTTAAATTGTCGATTAAAGTTTCAGGTGTAATTCTTCCATTTACCCTTGCACTGGCCTGTGCCGTGGTACGGCAAGCCAGACCGCGGTCTACCCAAATGTGTTTATCTATGAAAAAGCCCTACGCGCGATGCTACTAATGCAACGTCTCTGGTGAAATTGAACTTCCAGCATGGTTGATGTACCTAGTGTAGTCCCTATGTACTCACAGTCAGCGCTGTTGCCAGCGCGCGTCGTCGCTGGCGTGCGTGAGGTAGCGCGAGCCCACGCGTGCCTCGAGCGCGCGCAGGTCGAGCCAGGCGGCGCGCGTCTGCAGCCACGCATGCGCCACTGACTTGTCCACCGACAGGCGCTTGCGCTGCTTCACTTGTAGCAAATTGTTGATTAGGTCGATCGCTGTACAGACAAAGAAGTAATTAAAAAAACACAAGAACTCCTATTTTATTTTTTGCTATTCAATTCATAATTTTAAGCTCTTGAATTTTAATTAAGTGAAAAAAAAACATGCATATTCGCTATTGCGTAACACAGAATGAAGCAGATTGAGGACATTCATTGATGTGCTCGTGCTCGGACACACCCACAAGAGTGACACAACTCACCCTCTGCGGAGATCTCCCTCCAGGGCGTGGGCGGGTACATGAAGGCGGCGTTCTGTATCTGCTCGTTGATATCTTCATCCTCGTTGAAGGGGAAGGTGCCGGACAGTGACACGTAGATGATGACGCCCACCGACCACATGTCCAGGGAACGATTGTAACCTTTGTTGCGAAGGACTTCCGGGGCTAGGGAATGAAGATGTTATTTCAGGAAAGAATAGGCTGCACGACGTAATAATAGGGAACCTTACTGTCAATTCTCCCGCTAGAGGGCACCACGGTATTATATCAAAACGGGTAATAAACTTATCATAAAAGGTTGAAGTATATACCTAATAATTTTAAATTGTACACAATGTTAACATTTATATTCTTTATTAAATAATTAAATGTATAAGGCCCTTTGTACACACAAGCAGACACATGACCTAAAGAGCGGTCACTATCGGACTGCATAGAAAAGAAAGAGAAGCGCGATGACACAGCGCTGGTAATTTATTGCAAAATATGAAACAATCATCTATTTACAAACTACTTAATAATAAATAATCCATCACTGAATGCAGTTTGACATTAGCAATTTAATGGTATATTTTTAATTATAATTAAAATTGTTAATGAAGAGATAAACTGCTTTTAAAGAAATGTCAGAGGTGTATTTGAAGATTTTTTTGATACATTAATGTACGTTTAATTGTGATTTGAGTTCCATCACTGTTTTAAAATAAGACTTGAAAATACGTGATTTTTTTTTTGCTAAAAATTATTTGCTTTAATAACCAAGTTTTTGACCATTTTCAAGAAACCTCGCCTTGATGGAACAGTGACCCATTAGTAAATAGGTCAGAATGACTTCCGGATTTTTTTTTTACTCAGATCTATCAATAGTTAAACATCCATTCAAAATTCAAGCATTCATGATTAATTAATCTAATCAAATCCAATCAGTTTAAATTTTATGCGTCAACAAGTAGGATAAGTCCTTATAGCGAGATCTTCTTTGCGCTTTCCCAAAAATCGTCTGTTTTGAGTTAAGTCAGTATTGCATTAAGCATGCGACATGTTTTTCTTGCCGTGAACAATGAACTTGAACTATTGATTCGCCGTGTGTGCACGGTCGTCAGTGTTGTATGGATTACTATGGAAGCTTGTTAACTACACCATGGCACTACGGTACGGCGCCGTCGCCGTATACCTTATAACAAAACTAACTCTCACAGTTAATTCAGTAAACCACCAAAAAATTAACAGGGTATCATCGCAAAGATTTCTGTGTGGCTAATAATAAGTATAACAAAATAAAGGTTTTTTTAGAAATTGTTGCTATTGTACTTTGTGCAAGTGATATGCTATGAGAATGCTGAGCGTTGTGCAACATTTGCGGCTAACGCTGCATAATACGAATAAAACGATTGTATAATATATTTTTAGTTGGCGTATTCTCGTTCGAAAATGTCATATTTCCTCAATGAACCTATTTTACCTAAGCTTCACTAAACTCACCAAGATACGCAGGCGTGCCGACGACGGACCGTCGGAACGACTTCTCTCCAATGATCCTCGCGAAGCCGAAGTCGCACAGCTTGACCTGCGGGAACTCCTCATCCGTGGACAGTAGCACGTTCTCCGGCTTCAGGTCGCAGTGCACGATGTTCTTCTCGTGCAGGTGCTTCAAGGCTACCAGGATCTGAGGTGAAGGAGTTTTGTTAAAAGGATTGTATTTTTGGAGTATTATGAGGCGAGCTGTAGAATATTACCTGAGGAGTGTGTTATTAAATGTTTATTTTTTACTTATTTTAAAGCTTTTGGATAAAAAGTGGTTATTCTATCATCAATTGTTTAACGTAATTTATTTTTATTAAATAACATAAATGATGTGGCTCATATTTTAATTAAAATGAGTATCCATGGAGTTTCTTGCCCGTTCTTCTCTATAGGAACCTAGGAGGTCATACGAGTCGGTCGGTCGGACCGATTCTTTGATGAAAATTCAAAAGTGTAAGTGGTTTAATTAAAATACATACTTTAATCATTTGACTTGGTATGGGCATGTGATGAGGAGGGAGGAAACGCATGTTTCTAAAATATTGATGAATGTACATGTTGATGGAGACGGAGAGGCAGGCCGAAGAAAAGATGGATGGATTGTGTGAGGAATGATGTGGAAGAGAAGTTAGAGTGAATGACAGCGTGACGGTAGACAGGGGGGAACGAAAGAAAACTTGATGCGCTGACCACAAGTAACACGGGACTAGAGCAGGAAGATGACGAGTTTCAGTTTAATTGACTGTGCAAGCTATGAAAAAGAACCGGCCAAGAAAGGTGAGTGTGTGCTCACTTATGCTCGGTTCCTATAAGCAAAAACGAATCGTTTTGCTTACCAAAGCATTTTTGATTGCCAAACTGGGCATACATCACTCTGCATGGTATATAAATAGATTTGTAAACTAATTTTACCTGTGATAGCTACTTCCAAATGGGAGGGTCTACTGTGCAAAGCTATGTGGTCATTGCTTCATTATTAGTAAAGATACAAGATTTTTAATTTTAACCAATAACGGTCCGTATATTATAGGAATCGGCCATTAGGGTCCGTACACAATAACACGTATTCTTTGAAGTTCATCTGGCTACCTTTTATGGTTAAAAAGACACATACGGCGTGGGCTCTTTTCGTCTTTGGGTCCCTAAAAATGTAATCCAAACCATAACGTGTTTTTCACCATACCTGTGCTACCAAAAACTTAGTAATCCTCTCAGTCAGCCTTCCATTCTCATGAGACAAGATCATCTCCAACATATCTCCCTTGAGCTTCTCCATCACGACGAAGATCCTCTCAGGGGTCTCAAACATCCTCTCGAGGTTCACCACGCCTGGGTGCGACAGGTTCTGAAGGATGGCTACTTCGTTCTTGAGCTGGGCTTCTTGCTTCGTCGGGAAACGGAGCTTGTCTATCACCTGGGGAGCAGAAGAATGAAAAACATGAAGTTTAACTAGATATGGAGTGATAGTGTGTGAGAGATCTCTTCTTAGGAATATAAAAAAAAAAAATTGAAATATAATAAATACCTTCTTTTGGGCTTCGCCGAAGTCGGGTATAAATCTAGTAACATGTCACGAATGAAGGTGAAACCTAGGCTAGCAGATTTTTTCAATTTTTTATTAAAGGTCAGATAATTATGCTCACCTTCGAAAAACTTTACTTGCTTATTAATTAATTTTTCATAGGTACTGGACCATTTTTCATATTGGAAATTTTTAGTGTTGTACGTTTTTATTTTTAGCAATTTTTCGTATTAGACATTTTTATTTTTGGACATTTTTCGTATTGGACGTTTATAATTTATGACATTTAAACCCTTCTATCCAGAAATACCTTGATGGCCACGGGTCTCTTGGACCTTCTGTGCAGGCCTCCGTACACGATGCCGAATTGGCCCGAGCCCAGCACCTCGTCAGGATAGATCTGGTACAGCTGCGCCATGTCCGTCACCCTCTCTTCTGTGCTGCCTTCGCCTTCCGCTTCCGCTACTGCACAGCCGCGAGCCTCCGCTAAAAACAGAAACGAAATAAGTATGTAGAATAATTAAATTAACAATTTTTTTTGTTAAATTTATACGTATGTAGTGGCATGCAGAGTGATGTGTGACAGGCATGAGCGCCTGGCGCACGGCAGTCTCCCACGAGCGCGCCAGGTAGGCCACGTTAGAAGCGTGTTACTTACCCGAGTGATGTGTGACAGGCATGAGCGCCTGGCGCACGGCAGTCTCCCACGAGCGCGCCAGGTAGGCCCCCAGGCCGGAGTCGGGCGGAGGGGGCGCTCCGCCCGCCCAGGCCTCCTCCACGCCCACCAGGTAGTCCACGTTAGCCGTGCGCACCTCGAAGCAGTGCATCACGTCTGCAACAAACACCACACGACAATTTAGGACAATAAAAACCGAAAATTGAAGACGAAAACTAAAAACGAACAGTAATATTTAATTTGTAACTCGACCAAAGCTTGTGTGCATTAAATCGTAAAGCATATGAAAAAGATAATTTTTTTGTTAAAAGAAAGCAGGTTTTGTGTAACAAATTGTTAATATTGCACAAGTAACTTCAACTGGACGTTAATATTGCACAAGTAACTTCAACTGGACGTTAATATTGCACAAGTAACTTCAACTGGACGTTAATATTGCACAAGTAACTTCAACTGGACGTTAATATTGCACAAGTAACTTCAACTGGACGTTAATATTGCACAAGTAACTTCAACTGGACGTTAATATTGCACAAGTAACTTCAACTGGATGTTAATATTGCACAAGTAACTTCAACTGGACGTTAATATTGCACAAGTAACTTCAACTGGACGTTAATGTCGTCGCATGAAAAAACAATCAGATAAAGTATCAATCGGCCCAGTAGTTTTGGAGGCAAACGGTAACAGACGTACACACAAACGCACACACACGCCCTCTTACCCCAAACGCATACCTATACCATTTCCATCCCGTCGAGAGTAACAGCAGCTTTCATTTATTTGACCGTTTCGAAACTGTGCTTTGCAATTTTTGCAAGGAGTCGCCTTGTCGCGGCGTACATCTGGCATAAGTAACATAAAGTTAATGATTTCTCCATACGGGCTACTATTTGCAATTAGGATTTTTTTCCCTTTTCCCTTCGCCGGCCCTTGACCGACCAAAGGTTCGGTGGTTTAGATTTCGGCCAATTTCGCCCAAAACATCAGGTTTGAGCCGCAGTTTCGGTCAGCCCGACCGAATTTGGCGTATGGCATTTGTGAGCTCTTGACAGACAGCGTGGACTTAACAATGAGGTCACGTTTTCATCCTTTTTTTGTATAAAACACAAAAAGTAAGTGTTGATTTATAAATAGAAGTCATTTAGTTTCTGCTGCTTTTAGTGTCAGCGAGTACGAATTTATTCGCTTTCTGGAAAATTTATACAAGTTCTAAGGGCAACAGCAGATTCTAAGCATCTTAGTGACTGTTCGTTCGAAAAACGACGGGACTCTTTTTTGCAAAGAACAAAACATAGTTTGCTGGCGTAAAAAAGAAAAACAATTGGATCCAGTACATTCTACTGAAAGGCATGCAACATTAGTCACTATAATAATCATAAGTATTGCAAATCTATCTTAATCATAACTGTCAGGTAACAGTTTTTAATATCATATTATTCTTAAAAGTAAAATTCACCGGAAAAATAATAGTCAAGGCATTTATACAAAATAAGAATATAGCAAATTTAATAAATTGAAATATTATTGAGCAATGTCATAAGGTGTTATCATTTAAAAATTCACTGACAGCGTAATATCATTTTTCAACTAATAGTTTCGTTAATTTCTTTTAAAAATAATGAGTTGTATCATTTTTAATGTCGTTAGGTAGGTTCAAAAGATTCGGTTTCGACCGAAACTGGAAAGGAGCTGGTTTCGGCTGAAAATCGTGTTTCGGTCGGACACTACTTATTTCTGTTTAAACGGTCAAAAGAAAATCAACGAAAGGTGATGACGATTACAGTCATAAGTACATCGCACCTAGTCATAATCATAATGATTTCTATCATCAGTTTTTATTATTCTGTATCAACCTCTAATGTACTCATTAAATTTAATTCTTTTTAGTATTTCTGCTTCTTTGTATAACAGAAAATATTACGGAAAAAAGAAATATCTAATGGTACAATAAAATCGTGGTCACTGCGATCGACCTTCGAGATCGATGCAGTGGTATGTGTTACCTAGATCTAGACAGTCACAGGAAGATACACCTAGCTTTGGAGTCAAATAACATAACATTACACCCGTGTACCGGAAGGGACGGAGGTGTACTTATAGAACACCGAGCCTATTGCCATCAACCGGGCCTACATAAAGATTGCGGGCTGCTACTGAGAAGTTCTTTATGGAAATACCCAATAACATTTTGCCCGACTTGGGAATCAAACCCAGGATCTCACGCTCAGCAGTAGCGCTTGCGACCGCTAGACCAGCGAGGCAGTCCAATACTCTGTATGAACGTATGAGAAGCCTTTTATTTTTTTGGTCATAAAGACAAAGAATGTTTTATTTACTTTATACAATTTCGCAATGTGAGGCGATTAGCATCGACTTGGATTGACGTCGATCGACCGAAATCTAGTTCCACCGTATCTAGTAAGTTCACCTACCTGTGCCTGCATGCGGCTGTCTCGCGGTGTCGATGGCGAGGATCTCGTTGAGCGGGATCTCCTTGTAGTACTTGCTGCCTTGCTCCGAAGTGAATAGCGTGATGGACTTGCTGTCCAAACGCCAGTAGTGACGTTTTAACTGTAAAAAAACATGGCACATTATTTTACTTCTTTTCCCCTTTTCTAACATCCTATCATATAATTATAAAGTTTTTTGTTGAAATATGTTTGACAACAAGTCGACGGTTCACCTGACGGGTAGTCAACGGCAACTGCAATAACAGAGGGATCACAGATGTGTTGCCATGCCAGAGACACAGCTGAAAAATTTCATGTGCCTGTAATGACACTGGCACCCATACCTCATACTCTTCAAACTAGAACACCGCAACGCCGCTTGACGGCAATACTTACAGCTTTATCCTTGTTAGTGAAGTGCACGAGCCAGCCCTCCTTGAGCCACTGCCCGTCTCGTTTCTTGGTGTGCTTGACGGACTGCACGATGCGCATGAGCGGGATGTTGGCGCTGGGCGAGGACGACGAGCTGTAACGTGCGGACGAGTCAGATCTACTAGGCCGGGGGGTTGGGGGGGCGTCGAGAGTGGGCTATGTGTGGTGGTGGGTTACGATCTCTTTCTGGATTCAGTTTTGCCGGTTTTCATGTTTTGTATGTGCGTGCAATATATACACAAGTTAGTATGGTATTTTAATCATAATACACACATCAAAAGTGTCTAGGGATCAACATATATTTTTGCAATAACTTTTCTCCTGATTGATATTAATTAAAATTTTCTTTAAGGATTCATCAAATAAAGTGTTTTCGTTTGTCACAGTAACGATAAACCAAGTCACCTTTGCATTAATAAAGAAATTTGCCATTTTCCTAATAAAGGGATTTTTGACATTTGAACCACTAACACAAAAGTTCGAAAAAAAGACTGAAATAACAGTTTTCTTAAAAATTTTATTGGGTAACTTAAACAATTAATAATCCGTGTTTCTACCGCGAACACTAACAATACAAGAACATCGGTTTGGCATACTCAAAATGAGTTCATCCAAATCACGCTGTGGAATGGCCGCCCATGTTCGTTGCAACAACAAAAAAAGGTCTTCTTGCGACTGGATACCCTCCATATTCGGCAGAGCTCTTCTCTGTAGCATATCCCATGCATGCTCAATCGCGTTCAAGTCTGGCGACTGAGCAGGCCAGGGCAGGACATTGATGTTAGCTGCGGCGAGAGTCTGTCTTACAACTCTTGCGGTGTGCGGTCGTGCATTATCATGCATTAACTGAAATAAGGGACCGATATGCACTTGTAGAGGAACGATGACGTCTGATACAATCGTCTCAGCATAAATTTGAGCGTTGAGGTTGCCTCTGATCCAAATCAACTCAGTTCTTCCGCCGATCCAAATACCCGCCCATACCATGATGGTTCCACCACTATAAGGATGGACTTCCTGGCAGGATTTTAATCGCTGTTGGCGTCCAGGGGTTCTCCAGTGTCGTATACGTCTTGTATCCGGTCTCATACCAAAACGAGACTCATCAGAAAAGCACACGAAACGCCATTGTTCTTCTGCCCAATTTCTGTGTTCAAGAGCCCATTGATATCGAATCCTACGATTGTGCATTGCTATAGGTGGTACCCGTAGCGGTCTTCGGGAATGAAGGTTCACTTCATGCAAGCGGTTTCTGACTGTTTGGTCGCTAATTAAGTTCCCTGAAGAGTGATGAAGCCTCACGGCTAACATCATGGCGGTTATTGTTGGAGCTCTTCGAGTTAAGATTTGAATGTATCGGTCTTGTCTCCGTGTGGTGCAGCGATACCGTCCTCCATGGCGCTCAGCCACGGTACCAGTGCTTCGGTAACGTGTCCAAAGTCGACTGATAACACTGACTTGTATTCAGAGCTAAAGCCACAGTACGTTGCCGGGAACCAGCTTCTATCATTCCCACGGCTCTGAGCATTTCTTCCCTGCTTAAATGACGTCGCCGCTCCATAATAACGTTGGTTTTAATCAGTAGTAGGGAAACAGTAGCACTAATAATGTCTTCAATGCGTTGTATGTTTTTATAGGGAAAATATTGACAGCTGATTTTCATCTTTTACTCGAATTGGATTCACAGTTCCTGATTCAAATTATGAAATGCACCAAAAAGGATCCATATAAATTTATAAAATCATAAATTTATTACAAAGCCACATCTCAATCTCAAGAAATCCGCATAAAAATGCTTGATCCCTAGACACTTTTGATGTGTGTATTATTTTAGGCTACAAATTATGAATTTGTTTAAGTCTCAAATGAAATTATCTATCTATATATTTACTAATAGTAAAGCCGAAGAGTTTGTTTGAACACGCTAATCTCGAGGAATTCTAGTCGGATTTTGCATTTGATAGCCCTATTTATGAGGAACGATATAGCTCATTTAAACATTCCGCTACGACCCTTAGGAGCCGAGCAAAAAGATAAAAAAAACCGGCCAAGAGCGAGTCGGACTCGCGCGCCGAGGGTTCCGTACTGTAGGTATGTAAATACTTTCATCACGGGATTTTTTTAAACGTAACTTCAAATTTACGGTTTTTGGATTTTTCCCTTTAATTGTGCTACATGACTTTTCTTCTTGCCAAATTTCATGATTCTGGGTCAACGGGAAGTACCGTATATATTTTGATTCCCCTGAGTGTCGAAATATACGATTATAAAATGTATGTGATTATAAAACGTAAGTCATCATCCTACGCTTAAACTAGATGTCGTTAAGTGTCACAATACAACATATCGTCAAAACTCAATCATAATCCTTTCATACAAAGAGATTGAGGATAGATACAATAGAGGCTATGCAAATAAATGTCATAGAAAAACTGTGATCCCAGGTCTCAGTGACGCCATCTAGCATAATATAGCAAAAGAGCGGCATAATCACGGAATTGAAAATTGGTTACAAATTATAAATGCAACTTTGGCGAAAAGTTCATTTATTAATGTTCAAAATTAAGTCTGCTTATACTCATGAATGTTGTTTTTATTTTACATGTAAAATCCATGAAGACCATTTTTCCATTTATCAATCAAATTCGAGCAATTAACAACGAGTTCAGCCACTCAACGCTAGAGGGCGCTGTAACCAATTCTTTATTCTTTATTGGATACACACAAGCAAGATTCATGACACAAGAGCAGATGTACAAAATTTACTCTATTTAGCATGCAAATATTTTTCATTGGAATAGATGTCATATTCGTATGCACCTGTTATCTATTTTTCTACTCAGCTACGGATGAGGACAAGATATCGATAATTTAATGTCGATGTTTGTTTGTGTAAATTGATGTATTGAGTGACAGTAAATCTGACAAACTTTGATTTCTATTATTTATTTTAGTTTATGTGCATGCGCCTACCCGTTTTACTGATCAAACATTACTACAGTACCCCTCTGTGTTGTACACCTACTGGCTCTTGATCAGTTTTTTTACTGATGAAAGGAATTAATGCCAGTTTGACAGTGGCGTGCACACAGATTTCAGACAGGGTATGCACAAAAAAATCGCGGCTGATTTTAATTTACTATTTAAACACACTTTGCCGCCAGCACAGGTCTCACATGTAAAATTTTCCATTTTTTACAATAGACTTACTAAATAATTACTCGTCAATCATTAGCGTATAGCGCCAAGAAAAACAATATGGCGAAGAAAACTTTGTAATTTATTACGTTACGAACTAATTAGTTGGTCATTTGGTCAATCCGACTAAAAAAAGTCGACCCTCTCCAATCAACAATTAAGCGGTGCTTTCACGGGTTCTCAATTTGAACGGTTTGCAATGTAAGCTATGCTTCTAAAACTCCAACACGCGCACACATTTTGACGCACACAGTCACATTTTTGCTGTGTACTACACGAGATGCGTTGTATAAAGAGTGAGCAAGGCGTAGTATTGCTTTTGCTCACGGGAGCGCTGCCTGCGCGGGTGGCGGGTATTCGCAGCTCCAACGAGTTAGTTCCAAAAAAAGTTATAGATGGCGCGTAAGCTAAATTACCATGTTTTTTTTTTCATTATAGTTATTTATCATTTAGATGGGCATGTATGTATGGGACTACAGGGTATGCAGAGCTTATTTGCATGTATGGAGTGCACGCCACTGCTGTTTGGGGAAGGGGACATTTTGCTACCTGTAGTCATTTTGAGATGTGGTAATTTTGCGACAGAGAAAATCCCTGCGCGTAGCTCTAGCAGAGGTCGAGCCGTGAAAGTTACTAGAACGCAAGAATCTGAAGAGCAGTCTCAGGCCCGATTGACTTTAGAGCAGACTCAAGCTCGGCAGATTTTAAATGCGGAGCGCCACACATCTCTTAGGGCTGCCGAGAGCTTAGAGCAGACTCAAGGTCGGCAGATTTTAGATGCGGAGCGCCACGCATCTCTTAGGGCTGCCGAGAGCTTAGAGCAGACTCAAGGTCGGCAGATTTTAGATGCGGAGCGCCACGCACACGAGGCCACGCATCTCTTAGGGCTTCCGAGAGCTTAGAGCAAACTCAAGTTCGGCAGATTTTAGATGCGGAGCGCCACGCATCTCTTAGGGCTGCCGAGAGCTTAGGGCAGACTCAAGGTCGGCAGAATTTAGATGCGGAGCGCCACGCACACGAGGCCACGCATCTCTTAGGGCTTCCGAGAGCTTAGAGCAAACTCAAGTTCGGCAGATTTTAGATGCGGAGCGCCACACATCTCTTAGGGACGCCGAGAGCTTAGAGCAGACTTAAGGTCGGCAGATTTTAGATGCGGAGCGCCACGCATCTCTTAGGGCTGCCGAGAGCTTAGAGCAAACTCAAGGTCGGCAGATTTTAGATGCGGAGCGCCACGCATCTCTTAGGGTTGCCAAAAGCTTAGAGCAGACTCAAGGTCGGCAGATTTTAGATGCAGAGCGCTACGCATCTCTTAGGGATGCCGAGACCTTGGAGCAGACTCAAGCTCGGTAGATTTTAGATGCGGAGCGCCACGCGTCTCTCAGGGCAGCTGAAACCGAAGAGCATACTTAGGTCCGCCGGAGTTTATGATGCAGAGCGTCTGTTTTTCCTATGGGCAATAAATTGAATGTGGCGTGCTCACGAGTATCCAGCCCAAAATATCTTCATGTTCTAGCAAAGGATGGCAAAACCAAGAATGTTGTGTACAAAATGTTTTAACATAAGATATTCCAGTTTTAATAAAATTACTTTGCATATTGTTATGGGACATAGGATACTTTTTATCCCGATAGTATGTTCCCGTGGGATGATTTCCGACATCCACGCGGGCGAAGCCGCGGGCAAAAGCTAGTCTGAAATAATTCTATGTGATATAAGTTTACCGTTACACAGTCCGACCGCCCGGTCCGTGCGTCCGTTTACAGTTTATCGTTAGCGTCAGAATGGCTGGTTGCCTATGGCAAGCGGCTCTGAAAGTATATTCAAGAATTGCTACCCAATTGCTTATATTTGCTACATTTCTTCAATAATTGCTAAATATGATACATTCAGAGAAATATGAATATTTTTTTGACCAGCCATTCTGACGTCAGGATGGCTGGTGGCGTCCGTGTTCAGCATGAAGGACGCAGAATTTCTAAAAGTATGTTGTATCAATAATTGCTTACTAATTGCTACTTTCACGAATTTTAGTTTGAGCTTCGTACATACATTAGGTAAAAAAATATAGATTTTATTAATAATTGTACGAAAAAGCGCCTAATAATTTAGAAAGGCAATAGTTTGTTTTACTACAGCGAGCGTCTTGTTTAAATCGTGCAGGCGTTCACAATTATGGGTCACCCACCCCAGATCTGTTGACGCGGAATCGACTTAGATATTTGAAATTATTAAAAAAAGACAACATAATATTAATCAAGTAACACAACCTACAAAATAACGAGAAACACAAGAAATGTATGAAAGAAAAAACCGTAGTACAGACGCCAGCACATCAACCTACCCGAAACTGTCAAAATTTCCTAATCAACTTTCAAACCTTATACTTTAGCGATAAAGTTGAAAATCTATCAAAGATATTTGACAGATTGTAGTAGGTTGATGTGCTGGCGTCTGTACATCGTTAAATCTTTATTTAATAATATTTCTACGTGAACATAAAATCAGTAATTTTTTGCTCTTGGATATCTTTGTATTTTGTAACGTGTATCTGACCCAGCTATTAAACATACTGATACTAGTAAATATTGTGTTGAAGGTAGGTACGTTTTATAAATAAACTAATCACCAAACATCATTAGAATAAGTAGTTGAACGCCTGCAAGATTTGAACAAGATGCTCGCTGTCGTAAAAAGAACTGTTGCCTTTCTAAATTATTAGGAGCTTCTTCGACAAATATTAGTAAAATCTATATTTTTTTACCTAATGTATGTACGAAGATCAAACTAAAATTCGTGAAAGTAGCAATTAGTAAGCAATTATTGATAAAACAAACTTTTAGAGATTCTGCGTCCTTCATGCTGAACACGGAGGCCACCAGCCATCCTGACATCAGAATGGCTCGTCAAAAAAATATTCATATTTCTCTGAATGTATCATTTGTAGCAATTATTGAAGAAACGTAGCAAATATAAGCAATTGGGTAACAATTCTTGAATATACTTTCAGAGCCGCTTGCCATAGGCAACCAGCCATTCTGACGCTAATAGTTTATCACACTTAAAAAAAAAATATCAGTAAAATTACATTAGTTCCACTATCGGTCAAGAGATGGCGCTGACATAAAACTGCAATATGACCTAAAACTACACTGACCTAAAACTGCACCGCAGCGCGCAGTGTTAAAATTCTCTGACGAATAAAGGCCTCGCCGATGATTTAAAAACATATTATTATGATGGTACGGAGCCTTCGGTGCGCGAGTCCGATTCGCACTTGTCTGTTTTTTTTAAATTATACAATACATGTACATATTAATATCTTAATATATATAAATTACGTGTCACGATGTTTGTCCGCGATGGACTCCTAAACTACTTAACCGATTTTAATCAAATTTATACACCGTGTGCAGTTTGATCCAACTTGAAAGATAGGATAGCTCACATCTCAATTTATGATCGCAACATTATTTTATTGCAAATTATTTGTCTATTATTTGACAGTCACAAATGACAAAAACGTTAGACACAGCAACGCGTGGCCGGGTCAGCTAGTTATCTATATATCTATAGTCTGTTAGCGTATATTTTATACGTTAATACTATCTTGTTTGAAAATAAAGGTTGAATAACTTGTGAAATAATGAAATAGGTGTATGGGCCGGTTGTTTCAAACGGTTGGTTAACGTAACATACGTACGACAAATATTAACGAGTACGTAATCGTTATTATTTGACGTAAGTCAAGACCATATTCACTAACTGTAATTTGAAACAACGCATTTTTTTGTTTGACGATAGTTACCGCGATTTTTGACGTATACATGTGCGTCCAGGGGACGTGAAACAACCCGCCCTCAGTGTGCTTCCTTATCGTTTCTACGACATATCTCGATTGTGTAAGTGAAGCGATTTTTTGTAGTCATTTTCATCATATCAAACAGATAAGCCGAAAATAACACTTACAATATGTTTAGTCTTAAACACAAACAAAATAGGTAAGTAAGACAGCGAAGTACAAAGCGGAAATTCTACAAAGATTTTTACAATAAGGAATTTTAATAGATTCCTTAGTTAAACTAAAACCTATACGAGTCTCACATCCTTATTTTTTTATTAAGAACTAGCTGACCCGGCGAAGCTTGAATCAATATAGCGCCAGCGATAATATAAGTCACTGCTTTATACCCTCAGTGAAAATACAAAATTGACAACTTAAACTCTGCTTTTAAGTCAGTTTGTATTGTATTAAGAACTTTAACTGTAAAGTATAGCCCGACACCTATACAAGCATATGCGATAGCAGAGACGTCACAGAGTAACAGAAAGCGTACAGGCCCACCACCACACACCGTTGTATAGACAGGAGCGCGTCTCACCTGCTGGGCCGGCTGGCCGAGCGCTCCGGCAGTGTGTCGCGCTGCGGCTCGTCCTCGCGACGACGGAGCTCCACCTGTGGGTCAACATTACATGGTTACTTGACTATATTACATGGTCAGTTGATTGAGTAGAAAAGTATCGATACGTGTAGGTACTAGTATCGTATCGATATCGATACTTTTGTTACAATATATGTATCTATTTATATACATGACATACATGGATATATCGTTACAAAAACATCGCTTGTGTAACTCCGATGAAGCACTGAAGCCACAGAGACATTTAAAATATCGATTGTTCGGTCAACTGCATGTCACCAGTATCAATTTAAGAACGAAAACCAGCCTTACTGGTACGAAATAAACGCTGTTAACGTCAAATTGACGTGCCGTCGAATCGACTACATTGAGGATCGTTACAGAAGTATTGAATCGCCAGAAGCCCACAACTTCGACAACCAGACTTACCAAGGGGTATTGTGTTACCCCTGGGTTGTCGAGGTCAGATAGGCAGTCGCTCCATGTAAAATACTGGTAAGCAGCTGTATCCGACTGGACTGGAAGCCGACACCAACATTGTTGGAAAAAGTCTAGGCAGATTAATACTTAGCTGTCTTTATTGTCTTGTAATTTTTGACATCGCCGTTTTATCGTAAAGGCACAAGTCGTGGTCGCGTACCTGTCCGTCGTCCCCGGCGGCACTCTCCGCGGCCTCAGCACCGCCGTCGTCGGACTCGTCGTCCGGCAGCCGCGCCGACTCCGACAGCTCGCTGCCGCCGCTGCTGTCCTGGTACTCGCCTGGTATTAACGTGCAATAATATATGTTATTTTTATGTAATTAAAACAATTTATTAGGTAACTGTACCGGTCGGTAAAACATATTGCCTTAGGCCAGCGGAAATCTATTTGAGATATTCTATTTTAGAAACTTCCACTAGTCCAATACAGCGTCCATGATGAAGTGTCCATGATTTTATTTTAAATTTTATTTAAAAAAAAACACAATGTTGATATTTGTTTGAAATTGAAAAAAGATATGTCCATACATACTTTATAAGTAATTTCGTTTTGTCAAAGAAACAATCGTTTGTAACGAACAAACGATTGTTTCGTTGATATTCAGGATTGAACCACAAAGAGTTAAAGCAGCAATACTCACTATGTTGATCCCGAATCTCTCCATTACAGTCTTTCGGTATGAAAGGAATACACTTGCGATGCGCATTATAGTGGCAGTCCTTGCACTGGAAGCCCTGCTTGAAGAGGCCGCGCAGCAGCTTCTTGCAGTGTCGGCACACTGTGGGCCGCGTGTAGGAGTGCACCTCGAACGTGTGCGGGATGGCCGCGCCCGCCTGCGAGCCCGCGCTGGCCGCGCTGTGCCCGCCCAGCGAGCCCGCGCGGGACGGCGAGCGGGACTGCTTGCCCATCTGTAGGGGGCAACGTTGCAGGAGATTTAGGGCTGCCATTCAAAAGCGATGCGAAATTGCAAAATTCGTGCCCCTTTAAAAATTCATTGCATTGTGGCATGGACAAATATGGCGTTACGACGCCGATGTCATATTGATGCGTGGCGGCCTTTATGTACTGACTGTACAAATGCTCTAGTGGTAAAATTTTAATCATGTATATTTTTTAATAACGATTGTAGTATCAGTTCACTGTGACACAGACACAGAAAATATATTACAGTAATTATACCAGTTTGTTATTGTCCCACTGCAGGGGAAAGCCTCTTCTCATACAGAGAAGGCATTGCATTGATAGGCAAGCTTGCTCCAGACGGGTTGACGATTTCAGACTTCCCTATAAAAATTGGTGTAAGGTTTGCATCGGAAGGAACACTAACGGCCAGTTTCTTCATCAACAACTAAAGTAATCAGTAAAAGTATTGACTTTAACTTGAGCTTTACTGATACTACGGCAAATGTGTTTCTTCATTCAAGTAACAGCTAAAGTAAAAGTTAAAAGAGATTACACAAACGTCGTAACTTTCCCAAAGAATCGTGGCGGAGCTTTTTTTACACATGGCATTATTTATATTATTCAAGAGTTGCAGGGTGAGAGCAAACGGTTCTCGAAGTAGGTGTCTAGCCGGTCGATTCTGTTAGAATCTCACCGTGAGAAGTTAGGTGAAGTGAGCTGTCATTCCATCTGATACTATAGGGATTTACACTAATGACAGCTCACTTTAAGCTCACTTCACCTAAGTTTTCACGGTGAGATGGGTACAGAATCGCACTGCTGATCACCGACAACACGCTCGTCCTCTGTCCATGTAACTATAAGTCCAGGTCCAGGTCACGATGTTTTCCGTTCAAGATAAACTCAGAAAGTACATATGAATTGAAAACAGTCATATCGGTACTTGCCTGTATTTTAACCCACAACCTCGTGCCTTCACCACTAATGTCCTCTCATAATCAGTCTTTAATGTCCCCACTGCTGGGACACAGGCCTCCTCTCTGTGAGAGGCAATATCCTCACGTTTAACTTGATTTATTATACTTAATTGTATTTTATTGCCAGTATTATTATTTAATAGCACATCAATACTGCATGACGGCATAAAAACGCATAAGCATTACTTTTAAGACCTCGACTTCTACTTTCTATGAAAATTCTTAAATTTTTTGAAGTTCCATGTTATAGAATCTGCTAACCGCCTCTTTATTTTGGATCAAACTGGTTTCCCAAGCCTTGGTCATAATTTGTAAATTTTCGAATTGGATGATGGGTAACATGGGAATTGAAAATAAAACGAAGTACTTCATAATAACTCATTTATTTAGAACAAATATATAATTATCTTTCCACAAATGCTACCCACCACCCGATTCTTGTTAAATTTTACAAAATAAAGTAAATAGTATACAATGGTTGTACTTATAAAAACTAAATACCTACTTTTAGTACTATAAAGTAAAGAAAATACTTTTGGACGGATATAAAATACTCAACATAAGTTACTTACTAACTAAAACTGCATAAATGTTCTACCATGTTCATAGAGAGAATAAAATCAACTTCTTGAACTTAATGGATTTGCTACTAAGGCAGAAAGCTGCAGGAAAAATAGAATATTCCTAACATCATTCATTATTGTAATAAAATTTAAGTATGTATTATAAAAATGCAAATTAAAAAGGTTGATTCTATTTTCTTGTTTATTTTTGTACAGCTTGAACCGTGTGAAAAATCCACAAGACAAATTATGTATTAAAACAATACTTACATTAATTTGTATTATTTTAACATAATTATCATAGAATGAATTTAATTGTATCTAAAAATTTTATACAAAACATTTGGCGACGTAAAAACAGCATCCTCATTGTAAATAATTCATGATTTCAATAACAACACTACTTTCTGGAATGTTTGTCTATCTCATTCTTATGAACTAATAATATCAAAAAATACAGATAACTGTGACAAGTTAACTTGATATAGTTTAATAAACACTAAAGTCAGATCTACAAAACTAATGTTACTCTCTTGTGTATATAAGCTTTATTTAAAATAGTTGTGTGCATAGTTATGCTTATGATCTATGACTATAATAAACACATATAAAATATAAGTAATACCTTTGACACATCCATTTGACACTTATTGTTATTAGAATACGAATTGTTTTTTTTTTGTTTTTAATACTGCAAGTATTTCATATGTGCTGTAGTCATATTCATTAGAATCATAAATCTAATTAGTTTAAAGAATTCAATCTGTAAGTTTAATCAGAATTTGAATAATAATAAGTACATTGTAAGTTGTAACAATTAATAAATGCGAAATTGTCGAAGAGATTGCATTTTACCAGTTTGATAAACTTTCTCTCAGAGATTCCCCCTCCTTTTCTAACTGTTATTCCTACATAACTAGGTATGACATGAACTAATATAATTTAAATATGATTTTAAGAACTGGAAATTGTTTGATTTTATAATCATCGGTCCCTAGCCAATCCGCATAAAAACATACAGAAGGCCAACACTCGTACTAAAAAACGTTCAAATCAAGTCGCAATCTCATTTCAGCGACAGTAAATGTCTTTCTTTCTGTGTTCGTCAATGCTTCGTAAATAATATATAATTAATTTAAATTACACGTATTTTTGAGATTGAGACAGATTAAAATGAGAACGTCTTAAAATACGGGAATTCCCCTATGTAATTGGTTCACCAGAGATTCACCCCTATTCCTTGCCTACGCAACTCCTCATAACTCCTCCACTTCTAGTTGTCTTTATCAGTGACGAGCCTGGCGAGGCGCCTTACCAGCGACGTGGCGTCGTCGTGCGACGCGTGGCTGTGCGTGGAGCCGCGCGACGGGCTGCGCGCGCCGCCGCCCGACGCGCAGCCCAGGCTGCTCGCGCTCGGCGTCACGGGCGAGGTGCAGTTTGACGGGACCTTGACAGCGCAACGCTTGTGGTAGTTTAGGCCGCATCCTGGAAGTAATTGATGAGAGGTCAAATTCACGGTCAGAAATTGAGCGGTTCTTACACTGCATTACTTTGGTGTGCGGTGCTGCGGTTTTTAACTTTGACTATAGAATCTTGATTTTTATACAAATCCGCAGGGTATAAGTTAAAGTTGCGGTCTTCAGGTTAAAGTTCAAAACCGTAGCGCCGCACACCGGAGCGGTGTCTAGGACCCTAATTCACTATGACCACATAACGATTCCTTACCGAAACCAAGTCAATTCCTTAGCTAATCCTGCCAATTTCGCGTTGCTTTCGCGCGGTTTAGTTCATTGTGTCATAGAAAATTACGGCACTGTGCAGTGTGATAACCGACTTATACAGAATCATTAGATAGATGTTGAGATCTTAAAAACTGAGATTACCTATTCTTATTACAGTACAGGTACAGTACAGACTTTTATTACAGTATACTGATATAATTTAGTCACAATGCTTTTAGGGTTCCGTATCAAAATGGTAAAAAGGAACCCTTATGGTGCGACTCACTGTCTGTCTGTCTATTTGTCCGTCTGTCACAGCTAGATATCTCAAGAACTACTAATGCTATCAACTTGAAATTTAGAGTAGTTTTAGATGACGTTTGCCCAACATTTTTGCATAAGTATAAGAAAGAAATAAAAATATATTTCTTTTTTTTTTTTGTAACAAAGACTGAAAGGGGGTCTGAAAAATTCGAAGTGGGACTACTAGGGCATGTGGGGTATCATATGAAAGAGCGCAGTTTGCACATTCTCAAATAATTCTTTTTTTTCTTTTTTTATTTAGGCCGCATAGTTGTCGACTTTTGATGAAGAATGTAAAAAACCCCCCCCCCCCCCCCTATCTCCGAAGTTTGCATAGAGAAAAATCTGAAATTATTCTATGTGATAGAAGTTTATGTAAGTACTTATTACAGGAAAAATAAAACGATGTCTCTAAATAGCTCACTTTTTCAGAAATCATCAACAAAAGTTACATTAGTTCAACTATCGGTCAAGAGATGGCGCTGACATAAAACTGCAATATTCTACACCGCAGCATGCAGTGTTAAAATTCTCTGATGAATATAGGCCTCGCCGCGCGCCGACGCAAATTTAAAAACATATGATGGTACGGAACCCTCGGTGCGCGAGTCCGACTCGCTCTTGCCCGGTTTTTTTGTTTAGCTGAGTCCATTTTCAATCTTTCCGTAAGTTTCAATCCGTTGTCATTCAATAGTGGGAGTTCACTTAGTTGAAACTGAAATGTTGCAGAGTTAAGGCATGTATCTACAATTCTTCTTACCTTCACATTTGAGTCCCTGCCTCACTAGTCCGAACAGCATCTCCCCGCAGAAGTCGCAGAAAGTGGGCGCCTTGTACGAGTGTACGGACAGCGCGTGCGGCCGCGGCGTCGGCGCAACCTCCGCGCCGCCGTCGCATAGCAAGGCTACGACAACATCATTGTGTATTGTAGGTATAATGGTATGGGTTGGCAATTTGGCATGTACGATCTGAATGATCCCAGTTATTAAGGTTGGTGTCTATTTATTTATTTCAAAACATTTTGTAGACTACAGACCTACCCAAGAAATCTACAAACAACGTGCTATGGAGACGGATGACTTGAGTATGTAAAGTGCTAAATAGGACGCTACCTACATTATATTATGTTGTAGTAAATAAAGAGATCATTCATTGATTCTATAATTTTAGCAAAAGAAGATGGAACTAAATAATGCAATAACATGTCACAGTAACTGCTTGCTAATCGCATTTCAGCTTTCACTTAAAAACCAAGTCTAAATTGTTTAAATTGCCTATTAACAGAGTGCCATCATCGATGACTAAAAGGTTAATGAATTTCATTTAAATGATTAGTCTCTTCCGTACTGACATCCATACTCACGGTTGGCGGTGAGCACGATCTCGACGAGCGTCTCGTCGGTGACGTCAGAGGCGGAGTTGATCAGCTGCAGCACGTTGGGCGAGCAGTAGTCGTGCCGGAACAGCAGGATGCGGTCCGACAGACGGTTCAGGCCGTTGTCCGGGATCTGTACAGATGTTACCAGTTATTAAGATAGATAGATTAGCAAATGAAGTAGTGTTTTTTTTTTTTAAGTAGTGGTGGTCCGACTCTAATGTTTGGCTCAGATATTGTCTTTTGCACTGATGCCATCGTGCCGCGCTTACTTAAGCTCTCTAGCTAAGTCACCAGAGACCTTACGAAAGGAAAAAGAAATGTCAGGGTCGCTGTAGCCGGATACGGTGAACAGGACTTTATTTGTACTCAAATTCAAACATTTCATCCATACAAATAGGGTTTCGTACCCAAAGGGTAAAAACGGAACCCTATTACTAAGCCTCCACTGTCCGTCTGCCACCAGGCTGTATCTCATGAACCACGATAGCTAGACAGTTAAAATTTTCACAGAATGTGTAATTCTGTTGCCGCTATAACAACAAATAGGTACTAAAAACAGAATAAAATAAATAATTAAGGGGGGCATACAACAATCGTGATTTTTTGCCGTTATTATAAATGTAGAAAGTGTTAAATATTGTATGGTGGTACGGAACCCTTCGTGTGCGAGTCCAACTCGCACTTGGCCGGTTTTTTCTAAATGCTTATGAAAGTTTATACGATACTTATAAAAAAAAAAACAATTTTTGTCTGTCTGTTTGTTCTGGCTAATCTTTCGAACCGGTTTTGTGTTGAATTAAAATGTTACAACTTCCAATAGATATTTTGAATCCTGGGGTACATAAGGTGCTTTTTATCGTCATACCAGGCGGAGGCTAGTTTCACATAAAACTACAACAGCACTTATGAAACGTCAGAATCTAGATGCGTGGTTCTAATTGGTCTAATCTTTTTGTCGTTTACTATATACACGTACCTACTAATGCTCTATTGCTTGCGCTGTAGAAGAACACCAGAGAAAGAATTGGTTTGGCATCTCAGTGATCTAAACAACACTGACTACCGAACATACGCACGGCGAATAAACCGTAGTGTTTCACGTTAACAAAAACGTGTGTGTCCGAAACCTAAAGAGCTTTAAAGAACTGCTCTTCCATAAACTTTTGTTGCAGTCAGCGGGGTATTGCGTAACACACGTTTGCGTTTAATTTTTACAGTTCAACAATATTCATTGCGTTATTTACGTTGTGGATCAGATACATTTTTCGAACACATGAAACAATATCCTTTAACGATTCAAATTGAGATTGATAGTGTGTTACGCAATTAGGTTGCAGGGCCATGTGCACCTTACCTTATCGTGCACGAACTTGACGGCGAGGTCCTTGAGGTGCGCCAGTGTGAGCAGATGCGCCGGCGCCGCCACCGCGTCGCGCACCACGCCCAGCTGGAACAGAAACGTCACGTCGTCCTCCATGCCGCCGCCTCACCGCTCCGCTGACGACAACACAATGCTGTTAGAATGGCAAGAAACAATAAAAAATATGCAAATAAATGAAACAAGAGAGAGAGAGAGAGAGAGAGAGAGAGAGATAGGATGGAAAAATGCAAGGGGATTTTAGGATCGATTGAATAGCTATTGGAAATATTTATTTGTTTATGAAACGTAAGTCATATAATTGGTCTTTACACAATAATACAGCACAAACAAACAAATACAAATATGCTGCTGAAATATGAATACAACCCCGGGGTTGTATTCATATACTCACAATTTTTTATTATTATTGTGGTTATCCCCCCCCTTGTTTTGGTCATACCAAGACCCTTTCGTGCCTCGGAAAGCACGTTAAGCCGTTGGTCCCTGCTGTCGTTGGTAGATCTTTGACTGTCAGAAGCCCGAATGTCTGACAACCAGTCTTACCAAGGGGTACCGTATTACCCAATAAGTCGGTTGTGGAGGTCAGATAGGCAGTCACTCCACGTAAAATACTGGTATTCAGCTGCATCCGGTTAGACTGGACGGCGACCCCAACCAACAAAGTTGGGAACAGGCAGGCAGATGATGATTATTTTGGTTATCCCAACGATATCATATGAGCGTTAACTTAAAGTGTAATAAACTATAAATCGGGGAGATCCAAGTTCTTCACAATATGGTGAAGGGCAGATATTTATACGAAAGTTTATCACCTGTTGTTCACCAATGGCATCGCAACACGTTAAAAACAAGTAATTTTCCTTATTATAACCTCACCTTATCATTACGAAAATATTTTTAATGCATTATTTATTTTGGTCGTACCGGACGTTCTGCGCTTGCGCACTGACCTTGTGCGGACTAATTGTGACATTTGTTGTATCTGGTAAATATATGACTGCGTTTCTGGACAAGGTTCAAACTGGATAATTTGATTTTATCTTACTTTTAGATGTGTTGATCAATCGGATCAACACATCCTTTTAATTAACTTTTATAAGAATAGTCATTTTAGGCTTCTACCATAAACAGCGAAACGACGGATTCTTCAGCAGGTGCTCCACAAATTGGTAGACAGTTGGATGCTGAAACATTTTTTTGAGATATCATTTTTCTCCACACACTGAAGGATCTACGACATTGCTACGACACTTCGTGATCCCGTAATGTCGTCGTACATTACGAGCATGTTCGTAGACCGTCGTAGCAGTATTCGCAGTCATTGAGCAAGGTACTCTTTAGCACAACTTGAAAGTGGGTTAAGTATCTGGCAGAATCTTGATGCTCCGAAATTTATTTGGCATAACACACTTGACATAATCTTCTTTAAACGAATATTTTTAAGGCATAAAAATTATTTAATAAAATTATTGTTTGGCCGAATGTTTATAAATCCGAATTTACAATGGCATACTTTTATTTGGCATATTGTGATTTCTATAAAAATACATTTTTAACCCTAAATTAAAATATTGTCGTAAAAAGTCAATCTGTTGTGCTACAAAAGTCAGTGACAGAAACGAATCGCTGCAGAACCGACTCCACGCAGCCTTGTCTGCCCTACCCCTAGAGTGTTATTTAAGCCCGCGTAGGCGCGGAGGGGCGAGGCGGCGGAGCAGCTTCGGTTGTTGGCCGGTATAGCCAACCACTAGCCAGCCTCAGTGCGACGATAAGCTCGCGTGGGACAGCCGCGCGCCGGAGCCCCGCAGCGCCGGAGCCGTGACAGAAACCATGCCTGCTGCATGTTGCATGCTTGATTGCATGCTTGATGGCATGCTTGCTGCATGCATGGTGTATGCTTGTTTGCATGCTTCTTACAGAGAAAAATAAAAACCACATATTATGTTCAAATTCAACAATTTTATTAAGTGACTAGCTTCTGCCCGCGACTTCGTCCGCGTGAAATTTCACCCTCCCCCATTCACCCTCTTAGGAGTGGAATTTCGAAAAAACCCTTTCTTAGTGGATATCTATATACACTTCACAAAGAACACACTCTCCAAATTTAATGTCTCTATGACCAGCGGTTTAGGCTGTGCATTGTTATAATCAGTCAGACAGGATCACATTGAATTTTTTATTAGATTATAAAAGTAAACCTAAGTACCTACCTAATAAAAAAAAAAACTCAATAACAGAAAATAAAATACCTACCTACCTAAATAAACCTATTTCTGATGAAAACTAATCTTAAACTCAATAAATAAGCAAAATCCCTAAAAACTAATATCTATCTATACGAATGACTAATCCTACCTAACAGTTTTTTAAAATAACCTACGGTCACTACGTACACTATCAAATATACTACCCATACTTTAAAATTAAAATCTATACCTACGACTTATAAAAATAAACCTAAATAACTCTACCTTAAAGTGTACTTAGTAAAAACTAAGAGGATTAAAAAGGTCACACAGAAAAGCACGGTTTAGAATTGCAAGTAGCAGTTAAAACATACAATTTATAGAATGCTAATAAGAACGAACGCTCGCCACTCGACACATCCGTTCAAAAAATGTATGATGCGCGCGCTCAGACTCCGGTGCAAGCCAAATTCAACCTTCAGCACTACATTTACAGTGCGGGTGACATAACCTACGACAAACTTATTATTTGCGGTTGGTCCAGTAATCGGGTCTAGGGATCGAACCGCAAAATTAAGTTTGTTTTTTATTATACATATATACTTTTCCGGGATAAAAAGTACACAGTGTGGTGCCCAGGATATTAAAGAATAATTATACCAAGTTTCATCGTAATCGGACCGGTACTTTTTGCGTGATGCCTGAACAAACAGACAGACCTAGACAGACAGACAGACAGACAAAAATTTTTTAATCTCATTTTTGGGTTTGGTGTCGGTCTAGTAACACCCCCTGCCATTAATTTTTTTGATATTTTCAATGTACAGAATTTTCACTTCTACAGATTTATTTTATGTATAGACAACAAAAGAAATTCAAAAACTATTTAAAGACTAAAAGTCGCGCCGATAAGCACGGTTTGTTAATATCAATTATTGTCTATCAATAAGGTCGAACGCTCTGAACGCATCAACAGCCAAATATTGAATGAAGCTCGCGCTTTCTTTTTTTTTTTTGACCTGACAACTCGAAGTTGCAACTCGCTGAGGTTGCCTTTCTGCTTAACCGTGGCTTAACCGGACATCGGACCTCCCGCCTTTCTATACCCTACCGTAGTAACTATTCAGTAATCTGTGACCCTACCGCCACGACCCGCGTAGAGCGCGGCAACCGATAGGTACACAAAAATAATCCTTATGGCATGATTCAGTATGAACACGCGCGACGGCGCGATGGCTTGTTAGCGTATTTCATGTTTAAGTTTGGTGTTTCTATACCGATTACTATGATTCTTTTTTATTGAATAGGTAATAATATTAACTTCTTTTAATTAGGGATGAGTGAGAGTATTATAAACGTAAGAGTAAACAAATATAATCAGAAAGCTCCGAACTGCTAAGCTATCGGGAGTTACACGTGTTATTGTGAGTCAACCATAAAAGATAGACATATGCTGTTGTGGGATATTTTTTAGATAATTTTATGTAGAACATTCCCGTCATAAATGATTTCAATGTAGCTTTAACCATTAAGGCTGCACACGCGACGGAAGCTTAAAAAATGGAGCAACTTCTCCCGTTTTCGCAACATTTCCTTTCACTGCTCTGCTCCTATTCATTGTAGCGTGATGAAAAGTACACTATAACCTCCCCAGGAGCATGAAGAATAATTGTACCAAGTTTCGTTAAAATCCGTCGAGTAGTTTTTGTTTCTATAAGGAACATAGACAGACAGACAGACAGACAGACAGACAGACAGACAGACAAAAATTTTACTGTTTGCATTTTTGGCATCAGTATCGATCACTTATTACCCCCTGATAGTTATTTTGAAAATATATATCATGTACAGAATTGACCTCTCTACAGATTTATTATAAGTATATAGATTAATATGCTTTAAGGGTCTTTCAATTATTATGGATTATGAAATGATGATATGATGGTTCTACTTTTTAACCGACTTCCAAAAAGGAGGAGGTTATAATTACATACATAACATAATCAGCCTATAATGTTCCCACTGCTGGGACACAGGCCTCCTCTCAGTGAGAGGGAGTGGGCCGTAATCTACCACGCGGGCCCAGTGCGGGTTGGTAGATGTCGCATCTCGTCGAATTTTTGGTTCTAGGTCATGCCGGTTTCCTCACGATGTTTTCCTTCACCGTTTTGAGAGCAGTGGTGGTGAAATAATTTACACAAAGTAAAGCGCCTCTCTGGGTTCGAACCTACGACCTACAATTCGTAAGTCGCGGCCGATACCACTGGGCCACCACTGCTCTTATAATTATGTTCGACTTTATATAGGTTTTTTTTTGTATGTTCACCGATTTTTCCGTCAATTGTGGACCAATTTGTAAATTTTTTTTTTGTTTATAAGTCTAGGTATACTCTCGAGGTGGTCCCATTTTCAGCAAGTTGGAATCTGATGAGAGGATCCCATGGAAATCGAGGGAAACCGTCACATTTTATAGGCAAACCTATAGCAATTTGGGTATTTTTTTAAGTAACTTGGTCATTTGCTCTCGGAAATCATCATTTGGTAAAGTGGAGCTGATGATGAAGATAAATATTTCAGTGATTGCGATTAAATTACTTTAATATGGTTGCAAAGCAACTTATTCTCGTCACAATGCGTATGGTGAGTGGTTGATGAGGAGTTCTCCTGGTTCTTACCAGGAGAACTTCTTAACAATTAACATCCCAGCATCGGGAAACGCAATATTTTGTAAAAAGTGATGAGCAGAAAAAGTGATGGCTATTGTAACTTAGATAAATTACAAACTCTCCCACTAAAAAGTAAAAAATAAAAAAACAACCGACTTCCAAAAAAAACCACTACAAAGAGAAAAATAACTTTAATTGCGGAAGTCGGTGTCAATAAACGAAAATGCTGAACCAACGACACCGACTTCCGAAATTAAAGCTATTTTTCTCTTTGTATTGTTTTTATTGGAAGTCGGTTGTTTTTTTTTTGTAAAAAAATTTTTTGTTTTAGCCTCATTGATTTTTGTCAAGATTATGTCATGTTACACCAGCCGCTATTTCCGTTTCAATTGATAGAATTGCTAACGCAGTGCAGGGAGCTTCTGTCGGCTCATCGTCCTTCTTAATCCATTTCATAACTTCGAGAAGCTTCTCTCAGCAGAACCTGTACTGACTGGCAGTCTGGCACTATGAGCATGATTCTGATTGTTACGTAAACATTTGGATATACTTCTTCTAAATAAATACGAATAACTAAACTTTTAATAACTTGTAAAACGTTTTAGCGAGGCGCGCCGCGTTCCTCAGTGTGTCTTCGGCGGACGCCGCTGCCACTGATTACGCAGTGGTATGCACATTATCAAGTCATCCGGAGATACACTTTAGTCTATATCTATGCTAATATACAGCTGAAGAGTTTGTTTGAACGCACTCATCTCTGGAACTACCATAGGATTAGAAAAAAATATGTTTGCATTGGATTAAGTACTTACCTAAGTCTTGTGGAAGGCTATGAGCCATTTAACATCACGCTGGGACTTTTAGCGACCTGAGCAAAAAGAAAAAGTAAAAAAGAACGCGAAAACGAAGTAATAACGCGGGCAGGCGATGCGATGCGACGGGGGGGGGGGGTCGGGGGGACAAGAAACTTACGCGGACGAAGTCGCGGGCAGAAGCCATTTATATTAAAATGCAACATATTTCTGTTTACAACACGCGATCATTTGGTAGACTAAACAAGATTTCGCCGGTTATGGATCAGGGTCCGTAACAGGGATTATTATCTGTCGCCAAGTACCTACCCGCTAATATTTCCATTTGCTCGCTGAATAATTATTTAATATTAGTTCACGGAAAAGCTGATAGTTATATTTGACATGCTATTTATGTACCGATGGTAATGTCTGACAATGTTACTGGAACGGAAGCAACTGGCACAGTCAGGGTGGTGTTTATCAAATTGACACTACTATCCCAACCAAATGGCGACGATGCGAAGGGTGTGTTCAAATTCATGGCCCACGTCTTGTGAAAGTAGAATTGTTTAGGATACGACGGGACTGGCATACGCTGTGCGTAAAAGCCCCTATAAATAAATAAAGAAAAAAAAATGACATTACGTCAATTTGACGTGTAGGACACTACGTCAATAGGATAGCAATATAATGCTTATGTCAAAGAATGACAGTTATGTTTCGAATATACGAACAATTTAAGTTGGCAGTCAATTTGCTAAATAAGTTATTTCCCTGAGTACTTTGGTACATGGATTCTGAGGTGCACCTAGGCTTACTTACACACTTGACCTTTAGTCAATGTTGTTGTTCATGTTAGATTGAAAGGTTAGGACTGGAAGCATGATACTTACTGTCGATAGTGTAGTAGTAAAGTTGCTTCTTAGACTGCGTGCTAATTAGACGACTTTTGCTTTAGACCAGTTTGTACTTAGACCAGCTGCTTTTTAGACCACTTGGTAATTCGACCAGCTGCTTTTTTAGACGGAATGATACTAACCCCAGTAAACGCTCGTCAGAATGAAACTAGTTTGCATAATATGATTCTATTAAGTTCTCTCATTATGGTGGGTTGTCTTTCAGGGCTGTAATTCCTAATAATTTGTTTTTAATTAGTTCTGTTGATAATTGTAAATCTTTTTCTAAAATGATTTACAAACTTTAACATAATCGTTTAAGGCGACGCCGACCGCGCAATGGCGCACTCATCGTTTGTTTGGTTATTTCTTTTATTTTAGAATGATAACGGAAAATAGTGGCCAATATTTTCCGTTTTAATGATTATAATAAAAGTAAACAACGTAAAACTACCGTTTATAATAATATTAATATATAATCTTGTGGAGCACAACTTAACGTGCTTATTTTCTGCATTTTCATTCTAAAATAAAAGAAATAACCAAACAAACGATGAGGGCGTCACTGCGTGGTCGGCTCCGTCTTAGGTAAGAAATAAGGCTCAGTTTCAAATAATTGGGATATAACTCAAGGTTTAAACAAATTCATTATAATTTACATGAGTACGGTGCATTCAGTAACGGATACCTTTGAGGTATTTGTTATTATGAACTTTGTATCATAAGAAATGCAATACCCAAGCCCTTCGAAGTGTCGGTACAATGCTTAAGTGCAATTCCTGCTGCTGTCGTGAATACCATATGTCACTTTATCGCGAAGCAATGATGTAACATGATCAACTGTGGCTTCATTTATTCGGCTTCGTCTGGTCAAGGGTGGAATATGAGATATTTTACTACTACATAGTGTCTATGTATATTACGACAGCTATACCAACATGTGATATGTTGTGGTGGTTCGAGTGTGGTTTACTTTATTCAGTTGACTTAGTTTAGGTGCTCACTAAGCAGATGCATTTTTTTAGAAAACGCTTTAATTATTGTGGGATTACATTGAGATTCTGGCCCTTGCATTATTGAAAATATCAGAGAGATTTGAAGCTAGAATGTTTACTCTAAGCTCTGTCCTACTTGTATAGTTATCAATTAATTAACGACTAATGAGCTCGTTAATGCCTGCTAATGGAGAAGGGTTACGCTACCTAAACTGACGCAGCCTTGGTCGCCCCGTGTCGTAACTACTTACTGCAATATGAGGAGGTTAAATAGCACAGATTAGCTCTGGTATCGGATACCTTTGCTCTTTCCTATTCGGTAGATTAAGTATTCACTCTCATTATTAGCGACACGTTTTAGAATAGCCTCTACACCACGGTAATATTACCGTGTCTATACGATTGGTGATACCATAAATCGGGTGATACTTATGTAAATGTTCGCCGGGGCTGCCTGGGCAGCCAGCTTGTAGCCACTTTGCTAAAGCCTAATTATCACCATGGAACTCTTTTGCCTGTGGTATACAATTAAATTAAAAAAGAACTGACTTGATTGTCAATGCAGTTGCGCCGTCTGAACACTGTTTGCAATTTTTATAGTTGGTTTAACTTATTGCATGCTACTGGCAATTTAATCGCACCGTGTATAGGCTTTATAGTTTACAGGCATGAACTATTCTTATATAAGTAGGGAGGCAATTACAAGAGCAGATCATTTACTTCCATGCTGCCACCTACTTAAGATATTTAATGTTTAAAAGTAATCCTTGTTGTATTACAGGAATTGTGCTACATTTATTCTTAAAAACATGGGTTATAGAGATTCGTAGATTCGATAAGTGCTAATTCGAAAGCTGTCGTTGTTGTCAGAATGTGTCTTCGGCGAATTCAGTCAGTCCTCTCTTAGATAAGCCCCTAGAATATACTATATCCCGTGTATATTATGTTTGTCACATAAGTCATCCGTAAATCTTTTCATGACCGTGCCCCTATATGCTATGCATACCCAGATATATAGGCAGGCAGTACTTTCCGTCCAGACTGGTCATACACGTGGCACAACTGCAATTATCAAATTAATTTCATTGATGTAATTATTTATCTGCAAACTTTTAAGTTCTTTCTGGTATAAATTTTCTTTCTTTCTTTTCTTTCTCTTTATAGATTTTCTGGTTTTCGAGGGTGTTAAATCCGATAATGAGGTTAAAATGAAAATCCAAGATGGGGCTGCCAAATTTATCATCATGGGTATCGTGTTCACGCTGTTCGAGGGGGCTAAAACCGATAGCATACATTTTTTATTTGTTTGACGAGTACACCAACAGCTAGAGAGGCCTAAGAGCTAAAGTTCCCGGTCTGATGATTTGTTAAATTATTTATCTTATATTATCTATCAGTGCAAAAGTCAATGCTGCGGTCAAATTATCTGATGCAAAAGGATAGGCTACTTGTACTAAGTGACCGTCGTAGCATATTTACAAAACCAAAATAATAATAAGCCTTTATTCCGATTCATTTGTAATGGACTCACAACGCTTATCTTAGTATTGTTAACTTTCACTGCACACTCCTGATTATTATTTTGTAAGATATTTACCATTATTATTTATTACACATTGTTATACAATTGCATGCGTCACGTCTCGGGTGACCCAGGAAAGCACAAACACGGGCTCGACTCCCGCGCATGTCAACACGTCAACGGCAGCCAGTGGCGCTATTGTTGTTATTGTCACGTGTTTGTCTGTTGACTGGGCAGAATTGGTTTTTAGCAGTCACAAAATAGCATTTTAAAGTATTTAATTCATTGTCTGAATTGTTTGACGAAAGCTCTCTGATAGTTAGCAGTAGGTACCACAATGAGAGAGAATTTTCTGCCTAAAAATCTTGACCTCCGTCTTCCTCGGACAAAAGACGGGTAAGTATCTTGAAGGTTTACAAAATAGAAAAGGAATTATTATTATCAGCCATTACTGTCCCACAGCTGGGCAAAGGCCTCCCTACTCTCTTTCCACCTCTCTCTGCCCAGAGTTGCCAAGGAACAATCTTTATCACAGAAGTCCCGTCCTCGTCCCGCCATCTCCGACTGGTCCTGTCCCGCTTAACGAGATCCCGCTACTACTGGGTCTTAAGTTTGGCCCATTGATCGTCTGACATGCAGCAGATGAGTCCAGTCACCTTTCCAGGTATATAATTATTGGACTCAAGATTGAACTTATTTATTTTTAAAAGCTCAGTGTCGTATTGTATTCCCATTGTGAAAGAATTAAAAGAAAAAAAAACTTTTTTTTAAAACAATCTTTTATTTAAATACGCTAAAATAATAAAATAAACTTTTCCTTTAAAACTTTTACTATCAACTTATAACGTCATTACACAATTTATATGATATAAAAGCTTGTCGCGAGATTTAAGTACTCGTATTTACTTAGTTTGAAAATATGAAATCAATCAGGTCAAGTTATTTAATTTACTTGTTTATCTACACAAGTAAATCTTGCGACAAACTTTAATGTCATAATATACATTGTGTAATGACGTTATAAGATTTATAGGAAAAGTTTATTTTATTCTTTTTAACGCATTTAAATAAAAGCTTGTTTTAAAAAAAGTTTTTTTACTTTTTAGTTTTATTCGAGTTATTCTCGGCAAGCCTTTTTATTTGATACCCATATTGTAGGAGTGCATAAAAAATAACTAGTCCACCATCTTGGGTGTTCCGCCATGTTGGATTTAGAATGACGTCACTTTATTTTTCGAGTTATTCTCAGCAAGTCCTTTCATTTGATATCCATATTGTAGGAGTGCATTAAAAATAACTAGTTAGCCATCTTGGGTGTTCCGATATGTTGGATTTAGAATGACGTCACTTTATTTTTAGAGTTATTCTCAGAAAGTCCTTTCATTTGATATCCATATTGTAGGAGTGCATTAAAAAATAACTAGTCCGCCATCTTGGGTGTTCCGACATGTTGGATTTAGAATGACGTCACATAGCTAACCATGCATTGTCATCCAAACTAAACGTGTAAGTATACAAAATTTTAGCTCAATTGGTTGAAGATATCTGCTTCAAAATTGAGTTGGAGTCTACCCGAACAAACATAGTTACATACTCGTACTTACATACATTACAAGTTAAATAAAAGCTTGTAAATAGAATTGATTAGGTAGTAACAATGCTGTGAAAGTGTATGACGTGAAGAGGCGTTTGTGTTGTGTGTAAACCACGAGATACGTGCGGATCATGGACGTGGAGGTGTAGTAAATATGATTAGGCACTATTGCTGTTCGCTAACTGAAAATGTAAGTACAGTCAACAAAAGAGATAAATATGCAGGATCGTCCGATATAGCTGAAGTTTAGTAAGAAACCGATGAATGTTCTCGAATAAAATTTAATTTTATTAATAGAAAACAAACAGCTCATTTATCAAATTAAATTTCAGTCGACATCCGTCAGTTTCTTACTTAACTTCAACTATATCCGACGATCCTGAATACTTATCTCTTTTGTTGACTGTAAATAATATTTGCTGAAGCAATATTTACGTCTTCACTTTAGAAAATGGCCTGTGTGTTACCAACGCAGCTCGTACTTGAGTTCGGTGCTTTTCGTTGTAATGCGTATATACGCATTGTTCTTTCTTTCTTTGCCCTGAGATCGACATAATTTAGGAAAATATGATAGGGTTATAAACAAGACTGGACTCCTTTAATAAAGATCGGTCCTTGGCAGCTCTGGACAGAGAGAGGTGGAAAGAAAGTAGGGAGGCTTTTGCCCAGCAATGGGACATAACGGCTGATAATAATAAATAATAATAAAAAAGAGCGTAGCGCATCTAGTAGACTTTCGGATATATCTCTTTGGTGACAAAAATCATTCATTGAAAACTAAAATAACGGTAATAGTTTGGTTACATTCGTAAAGATCAGAAAGTTACACTTACACTGTAACTTCACTCCAGTAAACAAAGTGCTATAAGTCTCTCATACTCTCGCGAATGCGTGGCAACAGTAAAACAATACAGATAATATTCACAACATGATTGATTGATAATGGATCACTTTGTTTGTCCTCTTATCTATAGGTATTTAGCACCACGAGTCGCGGCTGATAGCTGCACGGGCGCTGCTAACCGTGAAACACACTGACCCAGTAATGCGAGATCACGGGTCCAAGACAACAGAGTTACTTCATCAATTAAGTTATTATTAGTAGTGATAAGGTGGTGCACTGGGTTGCAGTTATAACTTCCCCATCAGTGTTGCACAACAATATTTATTTGGTGGAAGCCCCCAAACATTTTGAGGAGGGCTCTATGTGGACAGCTGGACGAACGACTATAAAGCCGGCCGAGATAGACGGAAGGCGGGAAACGGGTTGTTGTGGCACAACTCCTGTGTCGTAGCCGTCGTGTCGTACTGCTGCATTTACGAAAATATTTCTTCTGCGTGGTGATCAAATCGAGCGCTTATTACAGTGAATGTTGAATGATTATTAGACTGAACATTATTTTCAGCTCGATTTTTATTCAAAAACAAATGCTGATTAGAAATGACTTTTTCAGCATTTGTTTTTGATAAAAATCAATAGACACCTGAAACTTTCCGCACTATATATACGCGCCCCTAGGCCTTGATAGGTACTCGTAGGATTTAAAGGCCTAAAAATATATATATATATTTTTAGGCCTTTAAATCCTACGAGTACTTATACTTATCCCGTCTGATAGTTCGTGTAATAAACAGGGCCGGTGCGATGTCATGGCGGCGTCAGCAGCTCGTGTATCCTTCAAGTAAGTTGTTATGATTCGATACTTTCCATACACGTGCCGAGATAACTATTGTTTGAGCTATTAACGAGATTCGCCTGTTTTTCTCTAGATATCTGCTGAGCGTGTGTATGCTATTACATATGAGATACGTAATACGCTTTTAAACCCGTAATATCGGCTGCTGAACATAAAATCAACATTCGTACAGTTGTTGATGTATTTAGAAACTTAAGACTCTTTTTACACATCCGTTTTTCTTGCCGTGAAAAACTACGGTTGATTCGCCATATGTAGGCACGGTCGTCAGTGTTGTATGGATCACTAAGGAAGCTTGTTGACAGACACGTTCTTCCGTTCACGTTTTTCGCACTGTAAGGGCGGTTTCACACACCGTCCGATCCGAATCCGATCCGAATCCGAGAAATCCGATCCGAGTCCGCAGTAACCATAGTCCTATTTGTATGACCCGTTGCGCACTAGATCCGTACTCTATCCGTCCGAATTTTGAACATTTCCAATTCGGATTGAAGTCGGATCTTTAATTCGGATTCGGATCGAATGTAGTGCGAAACCGCTCTTAAAAACCGTGCCGTGTACAAAGGGCCTTACAGTTACTAATTCTTGCGAACTGCCTGTTTTTTACTGGCAGTTGCATTTTGTCTTGTTTTCAGGGGATCAGGGGATTTTTAAAGCTTGTGTTCAAACTCAATTCCTATTATTATCCTCTAAATAATCTATTTATCATCCCTGTACACATAGCTACACATCAAGCTATACATTTCCAGTTTTAGCTGACCTCGCATTGTATAGGTTTTTCGTACTATCAGAAGTCAGCTTATACTGGTTATGTATAGCTTGATGTGTAGCCGTGTGTATACGTGCATCGCTAAAAAATAGATATTGTGTTACTAGCGGACGCTGTTATTAAGTGATCAGCTTCTCAACTCAATACCAGGAAAGCTCTTCAGAAATTGATAAAAACTTAATAAAATTAATTGTTTGTCTCATTTTTAACCGACTTCCAAAAAGGAGGAGGTTATATTATTTTCGACAAAAAAAAAAACGAAAATGCGGAACCAACGACACCGACTTCCGAAATTAAAGTTATTTTTACTTTGTAGTTTTATTTTTGGAAGCCGGTGGTTTTTTTTTTTTATAAAAGTTTTTTTATGTGTAAAGTAAATAGCGTTTATTCCACCCTTATTTGTTGTTATTTATGTACACAAAACAAATAATGGTTAAGAAATCTTAATATGAAGAAACATTTTAAAGAAAAAAAAAATTTAAATGAAATTGTTTATTTTGTAAATAGGGTGCAAAATTTTAGGCATTCCACTTTGCCCTACCAGTGGGGCGGCCGGTGGGGTAAAGTGAAATCAAAATCAATCAAGTCAATGGAATTTTACAAGATAAGTAATTATATGAGTTGTTAATTTGACCCATTTGATACGATGTCTGACCACTACCGTTGGGCACCAGAGGTTAAGGGCGATCTGTAAATAACACTAGGTTTTTTTTCGTTAATACAAAGTGGGGCAAAAGTAATCACCCTATTGGAATGCGCTATAACTTTTGCAAATGGCGGCATATGTCAATTCTGTTTTGAGTGAAGTACCTAAACAGATGCAGAATATAAGTCAATAAGCCATGGAACGCTATACCTACTCCTCAAGAATGCGGAATAATGGGCATTGTTCATATTTTTTAAAATGTTGTAATTGAAAAACCATTTCCAGGAATAGCGTTACTAATCATTACGGACTAATTAATTTACGAAAAATATTAATATTTATTAATATTTTTGATAAAATACGATTGACCTTCTGTGCCCTTCAAATTACGTCACCTGCGACCGTACAGTTTAGTATCGTTACCTCAAAAATAAAATAAAAAGTAAGTGGCAAGTATTGTCTACAATCCGTCAGTGTCAAGTGTAAAATTATAATATGTCAAAAATATATTAAATTTAAACATTCCGACTTGCCTCTTATTCATCTCGTTTATAAATCTGATTACATTGTTTCAACAATCGACAATATTTAATAAATCGGAAGAGCTATGGAATACAAAAAATAAATGGAATGAAATGCTATGGAATGAAAATTTTTAATAGATTGATACTTTGACACCTTGATAGGTGTGGATGACGTTGTGTTGACAGATTGAAATTTTTTATTTCTGTACTACTAGTGAGGCAACAGCACTTAATCTTTAGTGCCACTGATGTCGTAACCTACCTTAAAAAATTTAAATAGTTATAAAAAAATAACTATTGAGGCAATCATCAAAATATTCAAATTAGTTTCTCTTAATGCTCTAAATTTTCAAAAAATAAAATAAATCTAATGGTTAGAAATTTTGGACAATCCCCATTGTCCGCGTTGTCTAATTTATTGCTTTGTCAATAAATCAATTTGCACTGGCCGGTCAGATCACCGGATGTGACCGCTCGTGCTACGGACTTATTTTTGGGGTTACCTGAAGTCTCACGTTTATGTAATCAAGCCTCAGACTCTTGAAGCTCTTAAAGAGAATATCCGACAGGAATGCGAGAACCTATCGCCGGAAGTTCTGACACAATAAGTGATGGAAAATGCCATAAAACGAGCCCGTATGGTATCAATTTTGACGGCGGCGACAGTTATCATTTTATCGACTTGATGGAAATAATTCTAATTCATTAAATAAACATAATCCACAAGCGGAACTAAAATATTACATTGCTAAAAAAAATTAGGTACAGTAAAACAACATCGGGTGATTACTTTAGCCCCACCTTGTATAACGAAACCCTTAAGTTATCGGTTGCAACAGTAACATGGGGTGAGCGTTAAGTTATTTTTAACCGACTTCAAAAAAAGGAGGAGGTTCTCAATTCGTCGGTATCTTTTTTTTTTTATGTATGTTCCCCGATTTCTCGAAGACGCATGGACCGATTTGGAAATTTTTTCTTTTGTTTCAAAGGGTATACTCATACTTCCCAAGTGGTCCCATGATCATCAGGTCAGGATCTGATGATAGGACCTCAGGGAAATCGAGGGAAACCCTCAAATTTTATTGGCAAACCTATAGCGATTTGGATATTTTTTAGAGTAACTTGAGCATTTGCTCTCGGAAATCATCATTTGGTAAAGTGGAGCTGATGATGAAGACCACAGACGGCCATCGGAACTACTCAATGATAAATATTTTACGGATTGCGATTCGATTACTTTAATATGGTTGCTAAGCAATTTATGCTCGTCACAATGCTTATGGTGAATGGTTGTTGAGGAGTTCTACTCCTACAACGTGGTAATGCTGCCAGCCTTTTGGGCACTGTTCCTGTTGACAGCGACGCGGACGAAATTTTTGATGCCCTATAATTCTTTTTTCATACAATTGTACATATTATTATTTTAAATGTTAGCTTGTATTATGTAAATACACTATGAAAATAAAATAAGAGTTAGGCTCCTTATTTTGAATCATATTTCACCGAAAATTTTCTCAAGATTTTTTAAATAGTTTTTTCAGTTTTATTTCAATGTAAAATTACATTCTCTGAAAGCAGCCATCAGACTGCCGATTGCCGGATTACCAATGCCTATCAACGCGTGCTGTAAAACCAGCCCATAGTTCCTCATCAGGAAGGCGCCGGAGGACCACTTCGCGGCGAAACTGAAGACAGAATTTGAGACTTGTTCCTTCAAAACCCCTTCCAGATTTAAGAGTCCGGACATCAAACGCGTTGGTCGGTAAACGTCTGGGCAGGAATTTATGGTGACAAAATCTTAGGGCCTGTGTTTCTTCCCGCGCTCATGAACGGAGCGCGCTATCTCGATTTCCTCCGTGATGACCTGGAAAGAGAGCTAGAGAATCTCCGTGACGAGCTGTACGTGGAATGGGAAGCCCTGGATGATGTACCGCTTGCGCACTTGTCGATGATCTGGTTCCAGCATGACGGCGCTCCTCTGCACATAACGCTCCCAGTGCGTTCCCCACCTTTCCGCATCGCTGGCTTGGCTGATTTGGACCGAAACCGTGGCCAGCACGATCGCCAGGCCTGACGTCATTAGACTTTTTTTATGGGAATACGTAAAGGAAAAAGTGTTTGTCAGTGCATGTACGAGTGAGGAAGAAATGCGAGGCCGCATCACGAACACGTTCCAGCAGCTGCGCCGTGCCAATGTGTGCGAACGCCTGGGTGGAGGCCACTTCGAGCCCTATCTCTACGACCTGAGCGATTCTGAGGTAGGATTCATTTTCTTAAAAAATTTTTTCTGTGGTCGTTTTGTGATGATATCTGCAAAAATTTCTCTCTCGCTCTCTTCAATGTGACGTAACAACACTACGTACAATGTGATGTCACGTAGCCCTAGTTTCGTGTTATACGATAAACTAGCGATTTTTGTAACGAGATTTTTACGTTTCTAGATTGAATAAAAAACGACGACAACGAATTGAATGACATCAAATGAAACTGTTATGTTGAATTGAAAGCGCCGCACATGTTTTACAACATTGTTTTTTTCGGGTACCGACCGCTACTTATTGTTCCATGACTTAAGTGGAAGCGGCCGGCTGAAGGGTTTTATTTTATAAAAAAAAAAAAAAAAGATTTATTCTAGGAAAGGTCATTTGTGAAGCGATCAGTGTTTCGAACGAACACGTGCGTAAGACTACGGCCGATGACCCGCTGCGCGCGTTTTGCCACGGTAGCGATACATTGCGTATGAGGAAATAAAACAAATCAGGTTTATTGGATTATCATAACGTTCCTGAAATAATTTCTTGTACCGGTCATCTTAGTATGATATACTGAATTCACCCCATCAGTCGGTGGAGGGCTGTCCCTTACACCCTGTATAACCAATATATTTTCAGAAAGCACTCGCCAAGACCTTTCAATAGATAACAAACACGATATATTAATCTTAAATAATTTGTTTTCGCTCAAACTCAAAGCATTTATTTCAATTAAACCATTTACAGGCACTTTTGAATTGTCAAGGAGTCGATCAGTCAGAAATATGAAGCTAGTTGCCCATTTCAAAGCGTAGTAGGTACCCATGGAGAAGAATGGGCAAGAAACTCCATGAACACTCTTTTAAATTATATTGTTACGAACGATATTAGTTACAATACCCCTTACCAACAAACCTACAATCGTTACATGAACTTTTGTTATCATAGTAAAGTCGGCTGTTATGTAAGGACAGATTGAGAATTCGAGACAAAATCAGTTCCCACCATCGAAAGAATTCGTATATGATAACAGCCGCAGCATGTTGTCTCTGCCTGCTTCGACTAGTTCGCGACCCTGATGATGCGTCACGCTCGGGAGTCAGTACCACGTGTCTAACTTTCAGATAACCATCCTTTGGCGGTTGTACTAAGATTTTCGCGTTGTCAAACCATGCGTTGGCAGTTAAGATAGTTTCAGATAGATATTATCACATGGTCCGGAAAGACCTTTTTATAAATATCCTATTTTCATCAGCATCACCTGTCACCAGTGTAAAAAGTCAAAAACTCTCCTTCCTGCACACTAATTGCATAACACTATCAATCTGAATTATTTTGAAAGATATTGCTAATGCATTGCTCCATGTTTGCAAAACGTATCTGCACCTCTAACAACGTCAATAACGCAATGAATGTTGTTGAACCGTCAACAGGAAAGCCATTGCTACTGTTAGTGTGTTACGTAATTATTAATTACCTGCAGGTGAGAGAGGGGAGGGGGAAGGGGGAGGGGGAGGGGAGAGAGTCAGTTGGGTTCCGTTAGGCTGAGGTATGAGCATATGTCTAGGATTGTGCGGACTAAATCAGGTTCATAAACAATTTAGACTCAAAATCAAACAGATTCCAACCCCAAGCTGTCCGCCGCCGCCGCCGTAATCTTTGCGCTGGAGCATATTGCTAGACACGTGACAAAGGTCACACATAGCTGATTACTGAACTTTTCGATATTTACCTTAATTAAGTAGTGACTTCTGACCTGGTGATAAGCTATTATTGGCAATAAGTGCGGTATAGTGAGATTATTAGGAGTAAGATTAGCTTCATACATTACGTCACGATAGCTGCTGAACATAGATATCCCTAGCAGCCAGCTAGCAATGTAGCTTGCTAACAGCAAGCTACATTGACGTACTATGGGCACCATTAATAAACGACTAGACGTCTCCGCCAGAAATTGTTAGCAAAATTTACTCGATGACTTCATTAGTTCCAGTTAAACTTATTGAGTTCAGAGAAAATGGACTGTGAATTTATATCTTGATATGACACAGAGATTGACTTTACTTTACTTGCTTGTTGAAGGTACATTTGTGAAGAACTTTTTTGACAACTTTAGTACGATAGTAAAGATATGATGGACAAAAAATGAGAATTATGGTTTCGAGAATATTTTTTGGAGCCACCATGTCTATGAAGTACACAAGCGACAGTGATGGCGCCACGAGTCTGATACAGCAGATTACTCTTTCCGCATAGCAACAGCGGCTCGCTGGTCATGAGCCACGATACGATATCAGTGCATGTTATCTCACTTAAGTGGGATATTTTTGCAGCGTTTAATTAGTCTGATAGGTTATAAACCAATGCATCGTTTGTTGGCAAAACATTCGGAAGATAAGGAAAACTGAAATGATAAGCAGAATACCTATTAATTTCGGGGTTTAATTTTTATGAGAGGAAAAGTTTCAGAAATAATAAAATGATCAGATGTTCATCCGGGACATTAGGAATCAGAAAAGCTACTATTTCGTATCCCTCACCACGCGTAGCATGACGACGTTTTGTCGACGGAAGAATAGACAAAAATGACGTTCCGTGTAGACAGTATGACGCCAGCAAAGTAGAAAGAGCCAACTGCACTTTTTATGAAATTCACTCTTTTACATAATTAATTTAAGGCTAGGCAGATATATACATAGATTAAGTCAGGTTACACATATATAAAGACAACTACTGCAACTACAACATTTTTTCTGAAAGTGTCGAAGTACCGTATTTTGGAACAAAAAAATTTTACAGTAATATTGGCCTTACCACTTCCTTGGTAATAAGGTATCAACCAAAATAGCCTAACTTCAATATGATTTTTCATGAAATTGATGAGACTTAGGTATAAAATAAAAATAACACGAATAACTACATGATATTTCCAAACTTATTGTGGCAACAAATCACAAAATAGTAAAATTTTCTGTAATAAAAAACATCACGAAGTTACCTCCAATTTTCACGACTTTTCGATTTGTACTTAATATGCTAATGACTACTAGAATGAAAATTTGATGATTAATTAATTAATATAAAGCGACTTAGATTGTGGAAGGATTTTATTTTATTACTTTTATTTGTGGTTTTATTACGACGATAAGCTTATAGCACTTACGACGTTCTTAGTTCGTGGAAGAAATCATCTTCCGTCGCACGTTGCGGGAACTTCAAACATATAATATATGTTTCACAAATCAGTCGCCCCCGCTCTGTTGAGACGAGAGGACTGCGCTCAAATTTTCGGCTGCGCTGCTATTATTTAATTTACGTAAACAATATTTTCGTAATTTATCACTTTGTAGGAAAGACACTGTGAAACAGAAAACATGGAAAAATAACTAAAACCACTAACGAAACGATTATTAAAAACAATAAGACTTGATAAACTAAACAAATACCGAGGCAAAACTATAAAATAAAAATATTGAAATAATTCAATGTTGATATTTGAAAAGTCAAGATGACATACATTTTATTTGACAGATTTTTGACTGGTATAGTACCACTAGCGCCATTGTTCTGCATTTCGGTAAATTTTCTTGCGGAGAAAATTTGCAACATAGCCAACTAGCGTTCATTTGAAAGTTCGTGCTGGAGATTTTAGACCTTACTGTGATTAACTCAAAATCCAAATTCGTTTTCTTCCACTTTTCTTGACAAACTCCGTATAAGGTTTTAGTAAGTACTATTCCCTAAATCAAGTTGAAACTCGAAATTCAGCGTAAAGGGTATATTATTATTGGAGCATACAAAAGAAATATCGGAAATTAAATACGTAATGAGTTTATTGTGGACAAAAGTACGAAACGGCACATGAAATATTTCATACAGATAGTGTTCTCATGACTAGCCTTCTTTTTATGGTGAGGATGAGTAAAGGTTGTGACGGATCAACATGTTTGGGATTGTCGGCTTCGCCGATAAAAGAGTTAAGCTCTGAATGGGTGCTAAGTTCTATAGAGTTGAGAGAAAGTCTACAGTTCATATTATAACTTGGCAAGTTGGAAACTTGGAAAGTTTCAACAGTTACAAAAGAGGAACCTAATGAACTTTAGACTTTGGAACCCATTTACATAGATGCCATATTGGTAAATCCGACAAACATGTACTTCTTTTGTTCCGAACTTAGCCTCGTTTTCCACAAATGTTTTCGGTGGGGATTTTTTCCTACTCGCACTTCGCGCAGGAAAGGCTTTTATGACACATGCCGTTTGACGTTGCATAATACAGTGCAAAATCCACCATACGAATATCATTTTTTATTTGGGTATCACTGTTGCTAATTTATTGACTTTGCACGATCCTGCAAAGAAAAATCCACGATATACAAATATAATTTTTTTCTTGGTCAACACTGTTTTTCATCAAGATGTGGTGACGTCCAACTTGTAGGTCCTAAACAAAATTTGGTTACATTGGAATTTGAACTTTGTCACATCAACATTGAGTTTCTAGTTCCAAAAAAATACTAAGACATGATTCTTAGATTCTGAATTCAAACTTAGCGTATAGTAAGTATATGCAAAATAAACGGATGTTTTTACTTACTAAAGAATTGCATTGAAAATAAAGGGAATGAACAATGATCATATTTCGATATTGTAATTTGACAAACCAATACGAGAAAATTAAATAGGGTTGCTCATCACTGCGGTGCGACAAGTTTTCTAAGATTTTTGATAGATATTTTCAATCATCTTTGTCCTTAATATGACCATTACAACGTCGTCATTCTAAAAAGGCTTGATTATATAACTCAAAATAAAAAATCATAAGATAAGCGATGTGATTACATTGGCCTTTATATTGTTAAAAAAACAAATTAGTTGAGTTTGTTTTCATCATGATTTATGATTAGGAGTATGTAATATAATACTTTGATGGAAGTGCTTTTGCTTTTTAGGGTTCCGTACCTCAAAAGGAAAAATCGAAAACCTTAGATACAGGATAACTTCGTTGTCCATCCGTCTGTCCCTTTTTCTCAGGAATACGTATCAAGTTGAAATTGATATCAAATACTTAGATCTACGGTTTCTTGGAGCTGTTGAAATATCAAGCCTCAAAGACGCTGACTTAGAAGCTAGCATAAATTGCCATTCATGTCGCGTGTTTTGAAATTTAAATCCTTGGGTGTACCTTATACGTTTTAATTATTCCCGTTGACCTAGAATAATGAAAATTGGCAAGAAGCAAGGTCTCACAGCATAAATAGGTACAGGAAAATATCCAAAAATCGTTCATTTGTAATTTCATTCGGAATCGAAAATGTATAGGCATTCAACTCGGTTTGCTCTCTAATATAAGATTTTTTTTTTTACTGTATAGTAAAGTTAGTCCTTCAATCCAGAATTGGAAATTCATAGATAGGCTGTATTACATGTATGTCCGTGAATCTGTTACCAGCATCGGAACAGATTCAGGGACATACAATAATATTGCCCTATTAAGATATCTACTTGCACAGCCTGCTATAATACTTAGGTACATTGAATAGAGCCGTTTCATCTGATTATTTTGCATATACTTATTACAGAAGATGGAAATTCAAACACAAATATATATGATTTATACCGATCTGTTCCCATGAGAACCCCCCCCCCCCTCCCCCCTCGATCCCCTGCTAGTTATTCTTCTGTTTTAATCTCTGGCTTACTTGGCCGGGCGAAAAGTTTCTGCTGGCGGGAAGGGATTGTGTTTTGTTTTTGTCGTGTTTGATGAGAGGGGTAGGCAAGGAAGCGCGGGTGAAATTTGATTTTTTTCTGGCTTTATGCCCCCCCTTAACTAAATGATGTAAAATAGGAGAAGATAGCTTTTTAGGGTTCCGTACCTCAAAAGGAAAAAACGGAACCCTTATAGGATCACTCGTGTGTCTGTCTGTCTGTCTGTCCGTCCGTCTGTCACAGCCAATTTGCTCCGAATCTTATGGACCGATTAAGTTAAAATTTGGTACACATATGAATCTCTGTGACCCAAACACAGACGTGTAACGTAAATAAATGAGTTTTGAAAATGGGAGTCATTTTTGAGGGGTAAATAGACAATTTAAAAAAAAAGTTTCGCAATCTGTACCGTGTGACATATCAAATGAAAGGGCTTACCGTGAGGATCTCAAATATATTATTTTCATAATTTTAAAATAAATTGTATTAAAGTTATTTAAGACAATAGACGGAAATTTACCATTCCCCCCCCCCCCCCCCCCCCCTTATCTCCGAAACTACTGAACCTAATTTTTTTTTTAAATACAGAAAATAGTTCTATACCTATAGATTACAGGAAAATTAATAAGAAGTCTATGATCTTGAAACAACATGGTAAATCTCTCAATATAGTGCGTACAAACTTACATTTTCAGTTGGAATGTATGGGAGAACATGTTTTTCAACTACAATGTTAACTTTGTTCTTGGGATAAATTCATTCCAACTACGGAAACCTTCATTGTGCGTGGTCCGACACGTACTTGGCCGGTTTTTTTTCTTCTATTAATTATCACAATTTTGCATTCAAAACGCTCTCCTGTAAAATCATGATTTTGTAGATAACTGTTTATACCTTGTGGCCGTCGAATAAAAGTTTTCTACTGTCTTTAGGATTACAAAATCTCTTCATCCTTAGACAACTGTCACACGTCAGTGAGATTTTGACAGTTTGGGATAGAAAACTTTCTTCTGAAATAGTTCACATATAAAATGACCTAGACAAAGATCGTTAGAAACGAAAGACAAAATTTCTACGATGCATGTCAAAACTGGAGAAACGAAATGTCACTTTGTATAGAAAGAGCTGTGTCTGTTCTTCGTAGAATTAAAAAGCGTCATGCTACGAGTATGTTGTACATGCTAATGATGACGTTTTTTACATTGATTCCACAACGGAAACACTAACACGCGATTTATAAACTTTTGCATTAGGATAATATCTCCTGTTTAATCTTTGTAAAGCCTCATACGTAGTTCGTAGTACGTAGTAGACAGATCAGCAACACTACACATTCTCCAAAATTTCAACACACCCTCACGCAAACGCTGTACACTACTACACACACTCCTACATACACACCCTCACATACATCCCTCATTCCTACATACATATCCTCACTCTAACATACACTCACATATACACTTTAAAAGTCGTTTCTAATATCCCTTCTTCTTTCGTTGTTGATTTTTATTTTATTATACATACTTAGTAACCTGCATTATCAATGACTATTTTTCTTTTTTGTAATGGTAGAACACAACATAAAAGGTGTCTTGTATCACAGTGACAGCAGAACGCTGACTCCTAAGTCACAGGATCACCTAGTTTAGTAGTCAGGGTTTACCTTATCCGTATGACCTTTTAGCAAACTAATTATGTAGCCTAGTCGTAAGCAATGTCAAAGGTTTTTTGTATCAATAAAGATTTTTATTATTAGTTATAATAGAATTTCAGGACTTAATTTTCGGACTAGATATCTGCATTTTTATTCTTGGAACTTGTTGGCATATTGAATATTTCAGCTTACGCCGTAACCATGCCCTGAAACATGTATCCTAATGTAGCCATTACATTATTCATAAGCGCTAACCCGGAACAAATAATATGTAGGTCATTAAAACATTTCTCATCTCCGATAACTCAGCGATAATAAAGTAAGCGCTCTCTTATGCGCCAAGCTCCTCGCACCAAGGTCAGGGATATCCACGTGCGAATCATAGCCACGTGTAGCTGTCTCCAACTTGTTTTCTCTTTCAATAAGATCTCTGAAGTACCGGCGCTGACTTACTGACTTCGAAATTGACCGTAAGATAACCTAAAGCTTTGACAACAGTAGCTTTACATAAAACATTGCAATTTGAACTTCAGCTTCAGGTAGTATAGTAGCTTTTAGAATGGGTTGTTTTGAGTTGAATTTTGGTGTCTTTGTTTATATTCAAAATAGATTTCGCGAATTTTGGCAATCTTTCACCTGAACGGTGCCTGCCATGCCAAAGTGCCTGGTTTTACCTGAAACGTTTGTTTCAGGTAAAACCAGGCACTTCTTAATTGAGAGTGAGTGACACGCAAATCATCTTTTTATGACTTTTTAATTCTGTGTAAGTAGGTTAAAATACATCTGGTTCTTCTAAACTGACTGACTAAAATACTGGATGAAGTTACGAAATAGGTAATATTTTATGTAATACGGGCTGTTGTCCGCAACTCCACGTCAATGCGCGTATTTTGCGTGCGGGTGGGAATTTCGATTATTCGATCCACCCCAGCTCCTCAAGGAAGGCCAGCAACGCCTTGATGTTACTGACCGTCTCACGTAGGGTACGTATGCCGCTGTCTCGTCGTCCTCCATGCAGGCTCTGCACAGCGGACTGTCTGTTACTCCTATGACAAAGAGGTGTTTATTAAATGACCCATGGCCGGTTAAAGCTGCAGTAACTATACGCAGCTTTTGTTTATTTAGACGGAGAACCTGTTTCGTGAGGCGGCCGTCCAATGTGGGAAGTGCTTCCCTAGCCTGCCTACATGCACGAAGCATAAATGAAGTTATACGAAATAATTGTATTAGCTTTGTAGTTTCTTTTACTCTAACTTGATTATGATTCTACGATTTCTGAAAACTTGATTATTTGAGGTATCTAATTATTACCGATGTTTTATTTATTTAACTTTAATTAACACGGTTAAAAACTAAGTAATAATTAAAGGCAGAGAAACATATGTTCACATAGAAAAAAAAAAGATAAAATTCAGATAAAAAATATAAAAATTAACAATACTTTCATGAGTCCCTTTCTCAGTACTTCTGACATGCTAATAAAATCTTCGTCCATTCATAAGCAAACAGATCGTTTGTTGGATTTAGAATGCAAGAAATCACTAAGTGCGTGTAGTATTGGGGACTTAGTATGCGCAACAGTACGACACAGGGGCACAGCCTGTACTTTCTGCTGCGGCAGTAACTGTCTGGTGCAAAGAAACGAGCCAGCACAGCATGCAGATCAGGCGCGTCAAATTGTGCCACGGAGCGTCTTGTAGGCTATGGTGAGCTGATCTCGTACTCACATTATATCAAATTTTGACATTACGGTGTCAAAAACCCTCTTTATTCGTCGGTTGTCATGATATAACTGGTTCGGTTAAAAGTACCTAAAAAGTATTGAGTAATGTTCAAAGAAAAGATTTCTTCATGAAGTATTTCATAAAAATAAAATCTTCATCATCATCATTTCAGCCGAAAGACGTCCACTGCTGGACATAGGCCTCCCCCAAGCACCTCCACTTCGACCGGTTCTGTGCTTCTCGCATACAACGGGGTCCTGGGGCCTTCACAAGGTCGTCGGTCCACCTTGTGGGAAGCCTTCGAACGCTACGTCTTCCGGTACGCGGTCGCCACTCCAGAACCTTTCGGCCCCATCTCCCATCTGTTCTGCGAGCAATGTCCTCTGCCACTTAAGTTTGGCAATTCTTCGGGCTATGTCGGTGACCTTGGTTCTCCTGTGAATCTCCTCATTTCTGATTCGATCACGCAGGGAAACTCCAGGGAAAAATAAAATAGTATCAAACAATCAATCAGTAAGATAAAAACAATCTTAAAACACGAGCTCTTAAATATATTTTTCGTAGGATTTATTCTCAAAATTTTGAGCGTAATTATCATATATTTTTATGTAATGATAATAAAGGGACAATCAACTAATGAAATACCTAAAAATTATTCCACAGAGCCGTGCATTTTTTTTTATTTAATTAAAACTGCAAAATTGGTTTTATTTTGATGGTCATTCCAATCAACTAACATTAAAAGCATCGCTATAATGAAGCTTATTTGCTGCCCCGATGCGCTATTGTCGTTCGTTCGTCTTTTTGCTTCTACTTCTTCTACCGCGCCTTAATAATAATAACATAGTTCGGTCATCAAACTGCCTGTCAAGTTAAGATTTGGGAAGTTTATTGTAGCTGTCTTTGAGACGCTTATAGTTAGGAGTTTAGGGATAGTTGCAAGAAAATCGTTGAGTATGAAAACGTATTGGAAACTGCAAGGAGTGTGTCACCACAATCATCAGATAATTTATAGCACAATTTATTGTTTGTCTTTGTTATTGCCATAATTTAACATTAATGTAGGCTTCGGGAACTGTGGGTTCAACCGCAAGCTTTGTGAGCCAGAAATGTTTTAATTTTTCTGGTTTAATTTTTCTCTTTTGTTGTCTTATGTTCTAAGTTGTATGTGTTATTATTTATATTTATCTATGTGGTAGGTAGCTAACAAGTAATTTGGTAAAAAACCACTGACTCAAATGTTATTTGAAAGGTACACCAACAACCTATTCACTAGAAATATTGACAATAATAAATAACATAGTCACTTACAGGCGTACATAGCACTTACATGAACAATGCGAAATTGGCAGGCACATGTGGCAAAAAACAAATAATTAAATAGTAAACAAGAGGAAGTAAAAAGTAAGTTATGAAATTATCTTCTTCTTCTTAGCGTGTCGATAGCAATCTAAATGAACTCGGCCCAGAATTCGGCTACTTGTTTGGCGCCGTCACCAGCGTCCATCAGTTCCTGTAACGTGCAGCTGACAGGACACGAAGGACACGATGTTATGTGTCCCATCGTTTGTGGAACAGCACCACATTTACACTCCAAGGCAGAGTCGTCTATGAATCTCCACCTGAACAGGTTTTCCTTGCTTCGGCCAACCTGTGTCCGAAGTCTGTTTAAAGACTTCCAGGTCGCCCAAGGTAACTCATGTCCAGGTGGGAGGTCTTCAGCGGGTGGAACGAACGGGTTGGGTAAAGAAGCACTGTCTCGCCACAGCTTCAGTCTTTGTTGTGACGGTTCGTCAGTGAGTGGGACGACACACTTTAAAAAACTGTTTCGGCTTTTCAGCCTTTGTGGCACAAGGATGTTGTCGTGCAAAGGGTGTCGTGTGTCGGAGACCATTTTGGATTTTTCGCTGGAGCTTGCCACTGCTCTGCGAACCACTGGTGGCGCTATTCCTGCTAGTGGATACAGCATTTGTACCGGTGTCGGTTTAAGGCAACCGGTGATGATTCGGCACGTTTCATTCAAAGCTGTATCCACCAGCTTAGCATGGGCAGAACGACTCCACACGGGGCATGCGAATTCTCCCGCAGAAAAAGATAGCGCCAGTCCAGTAGTCCGCATAACGTCAGGTGAAGCACCCCACTTCGATGAGACCAGTCGACGAAGCAGACTGTTGCGAGTGTGCACCTTCTGCTTGATATTCTTGCAGTTTTTGCTGAATGTTAAAGACCTGTCCAGGGTAACACCAAGATATTTAGGGGAGTTGCTGTGCTCAATGGACACCCCACCCCAAACGATGTTAAGTTTGCGTGCCGCCTCTCTATTGCGGAGATGAAATACGCAAGACTGGGTTTTGCTCGGATTGGGCTTGAGTGAGTTAGCGATGTAATATGTGGCTAAGTCACCAAGAGCGTCTGATAAGTGGGCCTCTACCTCCTCAAAGGTGGTGGCTTGAGACGTGAGGGCAAGGTCGTCTGCATAGAGGAAACGGGACGTGTTAGGGCTGGACGGTTGGTCGTTGGTGTAAATATTAAAAAGAAGCGGTGCTAGGACACTTCCTTGAGGAAGGCCGTTTTTCTGCGCTCTCCAACGACTTCTTTCCGAGAGAAGGTGGACCTGAAACCGACGATTGTGGAGAAGTTCTCGGAGTATTCGGACAAAGTTCTGATCGCTTATCAATGTCTCCACCTTCCACAGCAGCCGCTTGAGGTTGACTGTATCATAAGCAGCTGACAGATCCACAAAAACCGCGCCCGTGACCATTCCTATCTCGAAACCATCCTCAATGTGTTGAACAAGTTTGAGGGTTTGGTTGCAGCAAGACTTGATGGGTCTAAAACCAGCTTGCTCTGGGATTAATTTCGGGTCAATAATACTCGTTAGTCGGTTCAGCAGCATTCTCTCAAACAGTTTGTACGTGTGGCAGAGCAGAGATATTGGACGAAAGTTTTTTGGATCGTCCGTTGTTTTACCTGGCTTTGGAATTGCTATGACCTTTGATTTTCTCCAGAGACGGGGTATTGAAGCTGATTTCAGACAGTTGTTGTATAGATGCAGCAGCCACGACACAGCAACTGGGCCAAGCCGTTTGATTTGCTCAACTGAGATGTCGTCCACTCCTGAGGCTTTACCACACTTAAGACCCCTAATCGCTGCGACGATATCAGAAAGGTTGAACGGTTTGCTAATATCGTCGCAAGCGCCATCGGGTTCTTGTGGCTTAGGGACTTTGCTAGAACGACGTGTTGGTTTGCCGTTAACAAGAAGTTGGTGGGCTATCTGGTTAGCGGTGACTTGGCTTGGCGGAGTTGGTTGAGGGGACTCGCTGGTCAGCTTTCTTATAGTGCTCCATGCCTTTTTACTGTTATGGGTCATGTCGATGTTAGCAACAGTGTTGATCCACCTCTCCCGTCTGATTTCACCTAATTTTGATAGCAGCATTTCTCCGGCCTGCGTGGTTTCCTCCGAAAAGGGGTCGGTGCTATACAGTGTTTTGTATCGGTTCAGTAAATCACTGGTTTCTGTCGTCAGCCCTGGGATATAGGAAGTCCTGCAGCCCCTTGGGATGTGTCTTCGTGAAGTAGTTGATACAATCTCAACAAATTGGTCGTAGTTTTGCGGAGTTGGCAAGACATTCAAGAGGGCGTCATCAATCGACCGCGTGAACGACTCCCAGTGGGCCTTAGCGTAGTTAAATCGGCGCTTAAAGGGGACGTTTATAGGTCGGACCACCGGTTCGATGCAGCACATAATAGGTCTGTGCTGGGTGCGAGGTATAGGCGAACATACGCTTTTGGTGCACTGTGAGCTGATAGACGAACTGACAAAGGTTAGGTCGGGGTTGTATCCGCGTTTCCAGCGCCCACTATTAAATGACGCCGGTTGTTTGGCATCATGTATTAGCATCAAATCATTCGTCTCCGCCCATATCTCGACTGCTTCTCCGCTAATGTCCGTGTCGTTGTAGCCCCAGTTGGAGCTACGGCTGTTGAAGTCACCGATTATAACTTTAATTGGTTGGCTGTTGAAATTCTCTGGCGGAACGAAATTAAATGTGGTGCCAGGTGGTTTGTAAACGGAAGTGATGGTACACTTACCAACATCAACGGAGATGATTTCTATGCCGTTCTCGTTTGAGCACTTGGTGGATAGTATGCTTACGCCGGGAGCAGCAAACACTGCGTTACCGTGCTTCGGGTGACAGATCTCGGCGATAAGCGTAAGTCCAGGGATGTGTGGCCTGCTTTGGGTTTCATCTCGATGGGTCTCTTGAATGCAAAGAATGTCGCAGTGAGTTTTGCGGTAGACGTCAGAAAGAATTTCAGATTTGTCTCGTGAGAACCCTTCGATGTTAATCGAGACTACGCACAAAGCCGGTTTTATAAGTGGACTTTGGATTGCCATCGTGGTGAAAGGATTAGCCAATCAGCGTGGATAACTCGCTGATTGCCCAGGGTGCGCCGGACGTATAGTGGTTCTGTAGTTACGTCGCTCGGGGAGGCTCCTTTCATGCACCCCCTATGAAATTATGATTCGTCGCTAATAGTTATAAGTTTATAAATACACACATCAAAAGTGTCTAGGGATCAAGCATTTTTATGCGGATTTCTTGAGATTGAGATGTGGCTTTGTAATAAATTTATGATTTTATAAATTTATATGGATCCTTTTTGGTGCATTTCATAATTTGAATCAGGAACTGTGAATCAAATTCGAGTAAAAGATGAAAATCAGCTGTCAATATTTTCCCTATAAAAACATACAACGCATTGAAGACATTATTAGTGCTACTGTTTCCCTACTACTGATTAAAACCAACGTTATTATGGAGCGGCGACGTCATTTAAGCAGGGAAGAAATGCTCAGAGCCGTGGGAATGATAGAAGCTGGTTCCCGGCAACGTACTGTGGCTTTAGCTCTGAATACAAGTCAGAGTGTTATCAGTCGACTTTGGACACGTTACCGAAGCACTGGTACCGTGGCTGAGCGCCATGGAGGACGGTATCGCTGCACCACACGGAGACAAGACCGATACATTCAAATCTTAACTCGAAGAGCTCCAACAATAACCGCCATGATGTTAGCCGTGAGGCTTCATCACTCTTCAGGGAACTTAATTAGCGACCAAACAGTCAGAAACCGCTTGCATGAAGTGAACCTTCATTCCCGAAGACCGCTACGGGTACCACTTATAGCAATGCACAATCGTAGGATTCGATATCAATGGGCTCTTGAACACAGAAATTGGGCAGAAGAACAATGGCGTTTCGTGTGCTTTTCTGATGAGTCTCGTTTTGGTATGAGACCGGATACAAGACGTATACGACACTGGAGAACCCCTGGACGCCAACAGCGATTAAAATCCTGCCAGGAAGTCCATCCTTATAGTGGTGGAACCATCATGGTATGGGCGGGTATTTGGATCGGCGGAAGAACTGAGTTGATTTGGATCAGAGGCAACCTCAACGCTCAAATTTATGCTGAGACGATTGTATCAGACGTCATCGTTCCTCTACAAGTGCAAATCGGTCCCTTATTTCAGTTAATGCATGATAATGCACGACCGCACACCGCAAGAGTTGTAAGACAGACTCTCGCCGCAGCTAACATCAATGTCCTGCCCTGGCCTGCTCAGTCGCCAGACTTGAACCCGATTGAGCATGCATGGGATATGCTACAGAGAAGAGCTCTGCCGAATATGGAGGGTATCCAGTCGCAAGAAGACCTTTTTTTGTTGTTGCAACGAACATGGGCGGCCATTCCACAGCGTGATTTGGATGAACTCATTTTGAGTATGCCAAACCGATGTTCTTGTGTTGTTAGTGTTCGCGGTAGAAACACGGATTATTAATTGTTTAAGTTACCCAATAAAATTTTAAAGAAAACTGTTATTTCAGTCTTTTTTTCGAACTTTTGTGTTAGTGGTTCAAATGTCAAAAATCCCTTTATTAGGAAAATGTCAAATTTCTTTATTAATGCAAAGGTGACTTGGTTTATCGTTACTGTGACAAACGAAAACACTTTATTTGATGAATCCTTAAAGAAAATTTTAATTAATATCAATCAGAAGAAAAGTTATTGCAAAAATATATGTTGATCCCTAGACACTTTTGATGTGTGTAAATATATCAATATTGTTTCACTTTCGCTTTCCTACAGAATTAGTTGTGAGTATTTATAGTAAGTACGCAATCCATACTAATATTATAAATTCGAAAGTAACTCTCGTCTGTCTGTCTGTAAACATACAGACAGACAGACAGACAGAAAACAGGCGTGAAAAGGTAACAACATTTTCACGCCTAAACTGTGTTACAGGACCGTACCTAAAACACACCCTTGCAGTAAATTAAAGGGGTAATTACACCTACCCTTTAATTTACTGCATTTGTTTTCATAATTTTGGAAAAGGCCTCGACAAAAAAGACTTTTGCGATTAGAAGATTTTAGCAAACGAGTCAGCTTAATATACCTACTCGTACTGAAGCTCCAAGCTTTCATGCCAACCTTATCGAAAGCTTGAGGGCAGAATTTTCTTCTTCAATTTTCAATTATTTTAGTAATTTTGTGGCCCTGGTCACATTGAGAAGTGTTTTATCAGATTCAATAATTGATGCGTGAATCAGCAATAAAATGTTACGTGTCTTCACATAAAATAAAACTATATAGTTTGATATTCATGCGCTAAGAAATACGTGCTAAGTTGAGATTTACGTGGATAGTCATTTTACAACAATGTTGTTGTCGATAGTGAAAAACTATGTCACAAACCTACGAGTATATTATGGATGCTCGTGACTGTAGGTACTCCGATTCGAGTTGCGGATACAATGCCATCTGTCTATATTTTAAAATCGATTGTTTATTTAAATTCAAGTTCAGAAATAAGCATATTGTGACTTGTAATTTGTGGTTGCCTATTTTTAACCAACTTCATTTCGTAAACTAATTGCAACAGCATCAATGACATAGCTGAACGTGTGTGTTTTTAATGTTTTTAAGATCAAATTTTTTTTTTTAAGATATGGCTAAAATTGACCTTTCCCAGACTAACTTTTTTCAAACTCATGTAAAGGAAAGTTATAGAAGACTTTCTTTATGCCACTACATATGGCCAGGTCGTGAAACAATGCAAGATGAAATACCTTAGTAGTCTGTAGGTGTGTGCAGCGGGCAGGCTTCCGAAAAGGAAAGCAACAACATTTACCTGAAAAATAAACATTCTAAGTAAATACTTTATATTTTTATTTTAAACCAAGAGCCTGAGGTTTTGAAAACTGGATAGATTTGACTTGATATCAAATTTTAGGCTTGTATCAGTTTCTTTCGACTAATATGAACAAATGAAGACCCTGTTCAGTGTTTTTTAATTTTTACTCTTTTCACTTTGGTGAGCATACTGAGCATGTATAACATTTTATGATAACAATCTATAACTCATAATAAAGCTGAAGAAGGACATTGTAAAAAATGGCCTATGAATCAACACGTATGAAACCTTTAAAATAATTATTAGTTTTTATTATAATTTACATTACAATTAGAACGGACACTTCATAATTTTGAAAACATTTTAAAAAGTAATTCAGTTGGGTCTTATTCCCCGGCGTCATTATTTTTTGTATCAATTTGACGTTTTGAATAGGCAAAGGGTATTAAGCTCATTCAACCAAGACTTGTATGCAGCGGAGTGTAATTACAAAACTCAACACCCTCAGCGCTTGATCTATGAATAAGTTTTTTAGTTACAAACAGTATAAAGCGCTTGAATGCGCTGTGTAAAACGAGCAACATCGACACTGACTTTGACATTTGATTGTAATGACAGTCTGTGTGACTGCAATCTGTGCTCGGTCTTGCTACATATTATATTAGTAATCTATGGCTCGGTCTGCGTTGGTTGTGTGTATTCATTTGTGTTATTGTATTTTCTTGGTATTCTGTTTTGATTTTGTCCAACAACTTGGCGTGGACAAAGGACTCTGATTTCTTCTTTGAAATATCGACTTCTTGCTGTGATTGGCTAATACGGACCTACTAAGAATGACGACTTGGCATTGTAATAAATGTTAATTATAACCTCAAAATCCGAAAGTTTTTTGGATTATTTACAATTCTCAGAAGTGTCCGTGACTTTAATTTAGTTTCAATCGAATATATGCATTATTTAGAACACAAAAAGTATATTCACGTCCCTGTTGGTTCTTAGGAAAATTATGTATGGACGCCGAACAATGTCCTTTGTTTGTTTGAACGTACTAATCTCTGGAACTACCGGTCTAAAAAATATTTTTGCATTTGATAGCCCAATTCTTGAGGAAGGTTATAGACTATTTAACATCACGCTAGGACACTTAGGAGCCGAGCAAAAACAAAAAAAATGAGAAAGAAGGCTAAACGAAAATGAGGTAGCAGCGCAGGCAGGCGATGCGATGCGACGGGGTGCGCCGAGGAACACGAAATTTCACGCGTAGGAAGTCGGGGGCAGAAGCTTTACAATGTGTTAATGAAATACCTAACCCAAAACCTCTGACACCCCAACCGATTTTTATATTAATAAATTGATATGACGTATAATTATTTATTTTCATAAATTATTGTAAAAGATATTTGTAAATGTTGTTGTGGCGCTACTTCTTTCAGATTCGTAGCGCTATTGCCGCGCCGCGCTGTCAAACGTTCGTTGACACGGGAGTGACGGGAGCACTATCGTTTGAGGTAAATCCCCTCCTTCTGTTATTATTAAATAATGCGTATGTTTTGCTTTGGAATAGAAAAGTGACTCAAATTTTTCCATCACACTTTTTCCAGGCTTTGGACTGGATGCATGTAAACCTAACACGCTTAAAAATAAGAGAAGGCTAGTTGAAAGAAAAATCAAAAAGCCGGTGGTGGTAAACAAAGCTTGGCGTGTTTAAAACATTTGAATCACCATATTTACAATAATTATTTCAAATAAATCAACCTACCTATTTACAATCGTTCATTGTTTGTCACAGCAATGCCTCGAAATGTCTACCACCTTGTTTTTTTTTTTTTTTTTTTTTATTTGAAATGGATTCGCTCTTGACTCTAGTCTAGGTCAGAGGTGACAGAGACAGAGTCGACGATGGAGTGAGCTTACCCAGAAGAAGCCTATTCACTCTCACTTTGAAGAGATTCGGGTTGTATGCGCTCGGAAACACAGACGCAGGTAGAGAGTTCACGTTTTCGTAAATTACTTTTCAAAGAACTTATCACTGTAGTGTCACTAGTAATTATCGTCGTAATTTACGTTTTCGTAAATTAAAACTCAACACGAACGCTACGCACGGCCGCACGCGCCGGTGCGCTAGGGAGACTACGGAGGGTAGCCGGGGTGGCGCCAGCTCTAGCACCCCCTCTCCCCCCTCACCCTCGCCTGCACTTTTTGTTTACATCGCGTTGGACAGTAGTGTCACAGTCGTATTGTACAGCGTCGTTAAAAAGTATTAGATGTGGCATGACTAATAATTATTTTTTGAAAAAAAAAAATAACCTTTAAAAATTATTGTATTCGATTTTGCTGCCAATTCTAAACAAACTAGTTTCCGGTTTTGGGTTATTTCATTAACACATTGTATAATATAACAACACTCGCACAGTAAACAGGATGTTAAAAGATCCAATCAAAACTAGTTCTAATAATAATTTATTTACGAAAACAAGTCAATGACTTAACTAGTAAGTCGTTGACTTGTTTTCGGGAAACAAGTTCAGATCTAGGTATAAAATATATGTAACGCTTTAAACAACCGCCTTGTATTTGGCTAGACAAGTTTCAGGCGCGTGAGAATTGATTTAGACATGATAAGAATTAAACGTATTAATAAGTACAGGGATTTTTTTACGTCGTCATGTAGCAGGCTACACCTTGGTGCCAGTCGACGCGGCCAAGAGATAAGAGGACTTGTAGAAACTGCTTTAACGTAACGTTTCCAGCTTCGGGCTGACTTCCCACCAGAGCAAAGTGGTGTCGCGGAGAGGGTTAGGTGTGCTTTGCTCGTATGTAAAAAACTTAGCTTAGTTGAACATCTTCCCACCAGAGCTTAGCCAAGCTAAGCTACGAAAATCAAACGATCCTATTGGTTGATATAATACACATCCACCGCTACGCAGCAGCACATCTCTGGTGGACATGTAGCCTAACATGGCTCTCTTAATATCTGGTACATTTACGGGCATGGGGAATATTATAGTAGTCATGTTGTCACTTGAGGCCCGTCATGCACGATGCTACTCAAAAGTAACTACTAGTTGGTGATTTAAGTTTGTAACATGTTACTTTGAGTAGCGCTGTGGACGATTGGATCGATCAATAAAACCAAAAAACTAAAAAACTGCTGCTTACTCTCTTGACTTGATGTAATACCACAAAATCAAAATAAAAAGTCATTTAAGTATTCAAATTATGCTGAAAATCAGCATTTTTCGAACGTCAAACTTACAGACAGTCCCCCGGCACGCCCGCCTTTCATCACTTCCTAGTACTTTCGCTGGGAAGAAGTGGCGCAACAAACTCCCCAGCAGCACAGCTGTCTGTTCAGTAAATAGACAGAACATGAAATTAAATTATTTGCATTATGTCAGCTAGCCACGCCACAGCCAGCACAATAACTATAATTTACGTATTTTTTTACTTATTATATATATATATTATATATTTACTTATTATATATAATTTACGTATTTTGTAACTCAAAATGCATTTGATTACAGTTAAAACACTTCTGTGCCGTCGTTTCGATATTGCCATGGAAATAGGCAATAAGTTACAGTTAATACTTGCACGCAAAAACATGAATAGACAATGAATCCTTATGTACGTGCACATATTTCAGGCTGATTGCTATACATACATATGTAATATTACCACAGAACAGAACACATCATTCTCCTTGTTTACCTGAGCAGTGTGAATAAAACCGTTAATTGACACATCACAGTATGTTCAGCAGTGAACGTGTACGGGCTAAATTATGTGATAATCAATGTTGTCACTTTATGTGTTCGTTTTATGTTTACTCTTTATTAGTTAACTAGCAGCGCCTGCGGTTTCACCCGCATAAGTTTTGATCCCGTGGAAATATCGTAATCCTGGTTATAAACTATCTGTGTGCCAAACATACAAATCCCTGCAGTAGTTTTTGTGTGAAAGAGTAACAAACATCCATCCATCCTCACAAACTTTCGCGTTTTGAATATTATAAGTAGGATTATCATCATCACCTGCCTTTTCCCAATTAAGTTGGGGTCGGTGTCCAGTCTAACCGGATGCAGCTGAATACCAGTATTTTACATGGAGCGACTGCCTATCTGACATCCACAACCCAGTTACTGGGCAACACGACATCTCATGGTAAGACTGGATGTCAGACTTTTGAGCTTCTGAATACGCGTAACGACTGTCAAAGATCTACCTACAAATGACAGCCGGGACCAACGACTTAACGTGCTCTCCGAGACTCGGAGGGGTCTCAGTATGTAATGAATAGTCACCAATGTACGGACCGACCTTTGCAAGCATAGCTTAACCTTCGATCGCCCCGACCCCCTACTCTTTATTAGTTAATATTAATGTTAAATCTCTTATTGGCAAAGCAGAATAATTTTAACACATCGAAGGACACTGAACGAGACAAAATTGAAGATTTATTCTTATTACGTGAAGGGGCGTTAAGTTTTCCGTAGTTTTAAGAGTAAATCTATTTAGGTAGATCTATAGACGCCACAAGCAATGTGGCTAAAATAATGTAGACAGTGGACAATAATTGTGGAAAGAAAATCTCAAAGCGAAAATGTGATTGAAAAGCAGAAGCAGCAGGTGTCTAGCTAGACGTTAATCTATCGCAAGTCAATTGAGTAGTTTGCATCAATGAATAGAAATAAATACAGTGGGTGAAAGAGTCACGCTTCCGAAGGCTCCACGTGCACGCTACACAAGCTGTCGAGCTGCACAAGCGCGGTGTATATATAGAGGTGCGCCCATGTGGGCGACTCAGGTGGCAATACTTTTGTCATATCACGTCAGACGAAATAAGAGTGACCTTTAGCGTGATGTGTCTAAAACTGCAGTTCAGTGGTGATAGTTGAAAAATCAGTTGAATTTCACTAATTCAAATGAAGTTTTGAGGTGCGAAGTGGTAGTCCGAAATAGGCAGACAAAAGTTGATTAAAAAATATATAAAATAAAATATAATATAAATAATATATAATATAAATATAATAAATATATAATATAAAATACAGTGATTTTTTTAAATGGTGTGCTATTATTTGTGATCGGTGTTCATGACCCCTCCGTGGTAGAGAAGAATGGAAGAAAAAGACAAGCTGCGTCGACCACAAATAAATAGGGATAAGGGCAAGAGAATGATGACGATGTCCATGACCCTTGTGCTGCTGCTGCTATTAGGTGATGTGACAAAATAATCGATTCATTCAAATAACATTAAGTTCAAAATCGATCAATGTTAAATTGATTTTATAAAATTGGATAATAATTATTATTGGATAATAATACGTATTATGAAGTTAGTTTACAATAAAATAAAAATGTGCAAACCTTAATTATTGCTTTGTCATCACTTGAGTGATCGGATTGGATTTATAAAACCCATTAACTGTAATCACATACATTTCTTTTAAATACCTGTTCTTATTTTGACTTATTCTGGTTTGATCCCATTGAGCCCCCATGAGCTAAAAAGAAGAGTTCGAGCAAGAAGCCCTGCTCCTACGCGCCTCCGAGAGCTTCAACTTGCCATTGAAGAGGAGTGGAACGCTATACCACAAGATTTCATGGTAAAATTAATACGGTCCATGAAAAACCGATTAAGAGCTGTAATTAAGGCTAGGGGAGGGGAATACACCTTATTAATCAACAATTTGATCAAGAATTTTACCCGTTTGTTGGGTTTTGTGTCGTAAAACCTCTTATGGGTACTTTTTACACTGTATTTGATATCATTAGAAAGGTAATGAGGTAGACTTTCAATTAGTGTGTGTATTTTTTAAAATATTTATTCAGATTCATGAAAAAAAAACTGCCTTAACAAAAAAAGTCAAGGTGTGCGATTTTATTGCTCTCAAGTGTAGTATTTTTTGTTTATTTTTGCAATGTTTACTCAATAATTATCCTATTTATACATATTCGTTACTGTTTTATCTGACACAAATTTATTTAAGTAATCTATTTAAGTATACTATATATACACACTTTACGTTGCAGTATAAACTGATTTACATCCGTCACCTCACACACCAGGTCCAGTTGAAAACCAACGTTAGGCACTAGTAGTCTGGCATTTTTTGCTGAACTGGGCCTTTTTGGCGCAGCCGTGAGGCACACTTTCCTGCTAATTTCTTACATCGGACTTTACACTTTTTATTTGATCTTTATTTTTTGTTTTTATCTGGTGTATATGTGTGTGTATTGTGTGCCTTCTAGTCTGTGCTAAATAAATGTATTTTCTTTTTCTTTCTTCTTTTATATGAAGGTACACACGGCTACACATCAAGCTATACATAACCAGTATAAGCTGACTTCTGATAGTAAGAAAAACCTATACAATGCGAGATCAGCTAAAACTGAAAATGTATAGCTTGATGTGTAGCCGTGTGTACACCCCTGCCTAAATAATGTTGCCAAATTGGTCGTATGTATTAGTAATGGTGATCATGTAGGGTGGGGTAAGCGAGCGAAGCGAGCTTGAAAATTTTAACAACCCTTATCTGTTTGGTTAGGTTTTGTTTTATATTGTCCATGCAGAAATAGGAGTTACATTGTCGACTTAAGCAGGCAAGCCCGAGCAACTATCAGAATGTAAAATGCAAGAGCGAGCGAAGTGAGCTCGAAAATGTTGCACACTCTCGGATAGGTTCGATTTTCTATCGATCATTCCAAAAGTTGTCGACTTATGAAGAAAAACTCAAGAATCAACAGAATGTAGATTGCAAGCGCGAGCCTGAAAGATTCTGTTTTCTTTTAACCATCATACAAAAAGAGAACTTACTTTATCGAATTATGACGAAAAGCTTAAACTCGATTTACAGCAGTTTAGGTTGGAACGAACCTTACGTACGAGCTAGGTGCCCAATATCCCGAGTTTGCTTCGCTCGCTCTTGCATCCTAGATTCTATATTTTATAACAGACTTTTTAAAGGAAAAACTTTTTAAGGCGCGTTAAAAAACTGACTGTCATTTCATAGTTTTAAGTTTTTGCTTCAGTCGGCAGTCACCATGTCTGCCTGTTGTTAATGTTTTTGCTTCAGTCGGCAGTCACCATGTCTGCCTGTTGTTAATGTTTTTGCTTCAGTCGGCAGTCACCATGTCTGCCTGTTGTTAATGTTTTTGCTTCAGTCGGCAGTCACCATGTCTGCCTGTTGTTAATGTTTTTGCTTCAGTCGGCAGTCACCATGTCTGCCTGTTGTTAATGTTTTTGCTTCAGTCGGCAGTCACCATGTCTGCCTGTTGTTAATGTTTTTGCTTCAGTCGGCAGTCACCATGTCTGCCTGTTGTTAATGTTTTTGCTTCAGTCGGCAGTCACCATGTCTGCCTGTTGTTAATGTTTTTGCTTCAGTCGGCAGTCACCATGTCTGCCTGTTGTTAATGTTTTTGCTTCAGTCGGCAGTCACCATGTCTGCCTGTTGTTAATGTTTTTGCTTCAGTCGGCAGTCACCATGTCTGCCTGTTGTTAATGTTTTTGCTTCAGTCGGCAGTCACCATGTCTGCCTGTTGTTAATGTTTTTGCTTCAGTCGGCAGTCACCATGTCTGCCTGTTGTTAATGTTTTTGCTTCAGTCGGCAGTCACCATGTCTGCCTGTTGTTAATGTTTTTGCTTCAGTCGGCAGTCACCATGTCTGCTTGTTGTTAATGTTTTTGAAATGCTTATCGGGGTTTTCGTGACTCAAGTGTAGTTTTAAGTTAGTAAGACAAGTAAATCATTCAAACTCCCGACAGCTTGAATGATTTTGGGGGGGTCATGACTCCCACGAGCCCCCCCCCCACCCCCTCGGACCGCGTCTGGTTCTTCTTCTGTTTTCTTTTAAATCGATATAGTAGGATTTTTAGAGTAAAAATTACAATAAAATTATCTTTAGTAAACTATGTAGTTATGCTGATTTGAACTTTTTTCACTACAACATATATTTTTATCCGATTAATACAAAGAATATACAAGCAATGGATTTGCTATTAATAGGACGTTTTGCTAGCGCTTGGGTATGAATGCAGTTGAAATCTGACGATTTTAGGTGGCAACTGTGAGTGAAAAGGTAATTATAGTGAACTAACATTTCTTATGAATGAGCTGTTTAACTTGTTCCACGTGCCAAGGCAGGAAGGATCTCGTAAGAAAATCTCGAAACCGTTTAAATACACTACATTATGAACAATGGAAATATGTGATAATCTTATTACAGCACAAACAGCATGTTATGAGATCTCCACTGTTGCTATAATCAGTAAAGTAAGCATCAAGTTGCAAGCTTGTTAAATTCAACTGTTTCTCGTATCAAAAATTTAGTTCTGGCCATTAATTAATTAATTTTAGGACTGGCCAGTAACGGGGCGGGTGGGTGGTTTTCAAATTTAGGCTAGGTTGATTTCATTTTTGAAATGGAGCGAGTGTGCGCGTGCGGGGTACTCTGTGTGGCATATATACGGCGGAGGTCGCGGCGGCCGGGCCAGTGTGGTGAGCGACTCGTACCCGACATGACCACGCACTGGATCGCGCTCGCCTTCGCCTTGCACGGTGAGTTCACACGAGATAGCGGTGCAGTGATTGGACAACACTGAAACTTGTGTATTGAAGTTATTTTCTTGTTGAGTGATTTTTCAGTGGTGCTGTTTAAGAAACATTTTCTGTTTTTCTTTAGCTCTCGTATTGTTAGATTTTGGTTTTGTGGATTTTGACAAGTTTTTATGTGATCTTCATTAAGACTTAAGTAGAGTTTCATTTTTTATTATTATTATTATTTATTTATTTATCAGATTACATGATCCATTATGGTTAGTAACAACAGGAACTTAATAACTATGTTAGTAAGTACGTGATTTAAATATAAATAGATACAATTAAAACAAACAATTTGATTAATTAATATTGTTTTCAACATATTAATAAAAGTTTTGAAAACCATAACATCCACACAAAAGCAGACTAAAATACAAACTGAATCATGTTCGGACGAGCTTACAATATTTTGATCTTTGCACCCGGTACAGTTTCCCCTACTCTGTAGGTTCGTGATAATATTCCGTGACAACTTTGAAAACAAATGACACCTCGACCTCTACTGATACAGAAAGAGCAGCAAAAGTAACCAAGTAAATTGATATCTTACAATTATTGTAACTTTGTATTTTACAACGCCACGGCTCACCGGTCGACGCAAGCGCAAGTGTCTTACACTGAAAATATTATGCAATTTAAAAAAATTATGTGAAAAAATTTGTTGAGGTCTTACTTACTCACTTGTTGAATTACGGTTTCTTTGGGGAACAGTAGAATTATTTTAAAGGGAAAAAGTAGGTACTTGCGGAAAATGTATGTCAGCTTATCGACTGTAAGGAATCAGTTATTTTTGCTCGTTATAACCACATGGCAACTACCTATACCTGATAAATAGGTAGCGCAAGAAATAAATGGATTTATTTTCGTTGGTGCTTGAAAAACTTCTAAAAAATATAATAGTAGATTGTTTGCCAAGGGACCAAACAACTATTTTGAAGAAGAGAGTGTTATCCTGAGCGAAGCGAGGGATTCACGTACGTCACTCGTAGTGTTGCTCCCAAGGAGGACACTATTTTTTATCACCCTCTATGAAAAAATAAGTAAGTGCAACTTATGAATCAGAATGGTACGTTTATTTATTTAGTGATTGGAACTTTTTACTAACAATATCCACATTCCAAATTCAAATAATTTTTAGTCCCTACGGACTAAAGAGCTAATTTAGTCCCTGTTTACGAAGAATACACTAGCTCTTTTTGAATAGATGTGATAAAATGTATTTTTTTCTTTGAATTAACAACGTTTGTTTTAGCACCTATAAGTACCTACCTACATAAATTAACGTCGTTTTTCGTGTTTGTCTTCTAAACTACGCAACGGATTTTGATGTGGTTTTCACAATTATTTAGAGATATTATTCCGGAAGGTTTATGTGTATAACAAACATTGATATTATTCCATTCTAAAACTGAAAGCCAATTTGTTATGAGTAGTGTAAAGGGCATGTTTCAACACTTCACGCTGAGTTTTTCTTGTCTTCGAGAGCTCCTCTGTGTCAACCTATTACAGTAGTCAAAATATGTCGTGTCAATTTGTCATTAAACTGACATTATATAAATAACTAGCTTAAGCCCACGGCTTCGCCCGCGAGGTATGTCGATAAAAAATATATTATGTCCTTCCCCGGGATGCAATCTATCTCTCTGCCAAATTTTATCGAAATCCGTTCAGTGGTTTAGGCGTGAAACGGTAACATTTCGAATTTATAATATTAGTATAGTAAGTATAGTACAGTATGGATAAAGAAATCGTTATCATTTTTCAAGTCGTAAGTAGCGTGCGAAGCAGGGGTGGGTCGCAAATTTATCAAGAAATACACAATAGGTCCCTACCTAAGTTATTTTGGTAAATTACACATTACGTGACAAGACTCTATTGTTGTTACATAAACGAATAATATAAAGATAACATAATTAATATGAGTGTGCAAGTCACCCTCTGCTATTTTATCCGTGTAGGTATTACATAACAATTAACATTGATCAGGCAGGGGACATAGTCCTTTCATAGTTCTAAGCAAACAATCCACTATAGCCACCCAAACTCCTAGCCCAATAATTATGTTTTGTTTCCAAGTTCTAAAATAGTCCTGCACCAACCATTGTCGTTGGGTGCCTATGCATAGTGCATACAGGGATAATCGTCCAGGGTCCTGAAATATGTCAAAGACAAAACATAATGAAAACATCTCAATAAACAAAGGGATTATAAACGTTTACCGGTATTTTTCTAAGTCTCGTAGCAGTCGTAGCAAGTTGCTACGGACGGGCTACGAGCTACGTCACGCCAACCCATCAGATTTGACTACGTAACTTCATTAGACAACGTTTTTTATCTTTGATTAAAGTTATTAATTTCATAAATTCTTGTTAGTTACTTACTTTAGTTTTCGCAAGCACGTCTGAGCGTGGGGTTATGTGTTCGATATTATCGCGCCTGTCTGAATTTGTAATATTTTTTTTGATTGTATGAAAATAAATACTATTGTTTGATCAGCTAGAAGTATAGATGACCCCTGGGAGGTCACACAGTGCGACACGAGATTCGGTTACACGTGCGCGTAACAACACTGACAAGGTCCTTCCGTTTAATACCGACTGGTTTTATGACTGACAAAAAACCTGACGCCATTCCGCACGGCTTCGCAATAAACGTGTCTATGTGTTTAGAGTTTGTTACCTAGTGCCGGTTTTTATTAGTTAATGAGTAAACTTTGGCGAAATATAAAGTTGCTAAATAAACTCCCATGTCACCTGCTCGTCATTATTTTATTGAATTGTTGAGTTGTTGATGGCGAAGAGCTCTAAAAATAAAACAGTGTGGAGTTCGTATTTATTCAATGGCAGTGTTTAGTATCTGTAGAAAATAAATCACTTTATCGCAGTTTTAGCTCAAATCGTGACCACCTAGGAAGATTAGCTTATGTTTGGTTAGAACCCACCTGCCAACTTGGCGTCTGAATCTCTCAAACACTTCCACATCCATTTGGCATTCAGTATTGGTTCAGGTCACAGCCAGTTTCGCCTCTCCCTCATTCAGCAATACCTCATCATAGTCTCCAAACGTCTTAGGCCAAACATGGGTTCCCGATACCGGTCGGATTCGACAATATTACCGTCACATCACAAGTACGTCTTCGTATATCTCCAAATGGTGTGTGACATAAAAACTTCCATCTCTATTCATTAGCAACACTAAAGTATTGTAAATAAATATGGTAGAACCTGTTACTGTTGTGTGCAGAATATCAAGAACGTAGCTGTTCTAGGGTCCCGCGCCAAATAAGTGGTAACGGGGTTCGTCACCGCATATTTGGTGGTTGATGGTAAATAAATGTCGCTGACCCTAAAGTAACGGTTACTGACAAATGCGTCTACTAACTGGACAGGTCCACTCAATCGTGTGGTTCTTTCCTCAAAAGACCATTTCAGACGCCAATCTACATGATCTTCACATGATCTGACCATGATTTTGTCTGGACTTTAAAAGAGACTGTGACCTCTGAGTTTGTTTCGGCCTTTCTTTTCTGAATAGTCAGATAGGAAACGCCGACCTCATCTAGTTTAAAAAAAATATGATTCACGTGTAAAAGTGTTTGTACAAACCTACTTACAGAAAATAAATAATTTATCATTATCATTAAGCACAGGCGCGTGAAACGTAAGTGCGGTCAACGACATTCATTTTTGGAGTTCTAAGAGACTACTAAGCAATACGAATACGTAGTAATGCAACGTATACTGGTTAGTAAAAAAAAGCAGCAAACCAGAAGGCCAATTCTCGTAATTTAAAACGTTCAAAATCTAGTCGCAGTCTCAACTCAGCGACAAACAAATGTCAAAAACTTGTCAAAATGTAGGGAAATTAGAGGTATTTTTGACAGATTGAGACTGAGATCAGACTGTGAACGTTCTTACAATTACGAGAATTGCCCCTCTGGATAGAGGTCCCGAAATATCGAATGCTAATACAATTCTAAGAAGAGTCTGAATACAATAATTTTTTTTGCTCGTGAAACCAAAGTGTGCATTATCAGCCAGTTTTTATTATAGTCTAATTTCATTGTCTTGTGGTCATCACTTATTTATAGCCCGCTATATTATGTTGAAAAAAGCCAGTTTTTAATGTTTTTGGGGGTTTTTTTTATGAAAACACGTGTATCCGTGTTGTTCAAGCAACACGACCTTATCGTACAAGCTCAATATTGAATGTGACAGACAGGTGCCAAGATATTTTTTAGGGTATTTAAATAGCAGTTGTGTTTTTACATCTTCATCTGTTATTAAAAAACAAAATGCAATATTTGAGTTGGTTTACCATACTTGGGCAAAGCCTTGTCTTTATACCTTCTATTTCTCGCGACCCCGCGCTACCTCCTTCCAGTTTTGACGAAATCCATCCTGATCTTCCCATCATCTTCGTGTCCTGCCCGTCTCTCAGGCTCAGGGCATCAGGTCTGTGCAGTCTGAGCCTACAGTTTGTCCAGCATTTGTGATGCGGCAAACATGTTCTTCTTCTTAGCGTATCGATGGAAAAAGTTCAAATGTTTGACCCAAAATTCAGATTCGTGTAGGTACTTCGTTAAATCACATGTACTAATCGTACTAAATAGCCTTTTTCTCCGTTCCAGCATGCACAGCGCTTGCGTCGCCGCAGTCGCCATGCCGAGTAGGTGTGCCTGCATACACCGACGCGGGAGTGGTCTGTGGCGTGGTGCGCTCCGCGGAGGACGGCGTATCGTACGCCAGCTTTCGAGGAGTGCCCTACGCTAAGCAGCCCTTAGGAGAGCTCAGGTTTAAGGTGAGAATAGCAAACCCTTACTACCAAGATGACAGATTTATGTTTGCAAAACTAGCTTTCATGATGGCGGATTCTGGGAGATTAGTTCAGAATGTCAGAAGTAAGGTTGTACTATTTCTTTAAAATACATTGATCTTTACTTTAGTTAAGTATGTAGTTTTAGCCGAGCTTTAGACCGTTTACTTTGTGCTAATAGAATTATCTGTCAATTCCAGGAGCTCGAACCTCCAGAACATTGGGGCGTTCTCGACGCAACAAACGAAGGTCCGATATGCCTCCAAACGGATGTGCTGTACGGGAGGATGATGCACCAGCCCCAGGTGCAGAGCGAGTCCTGCATCCACGCCAACATCCACGTGCCAATAGAGGCACTGCCTCTTGACGGCCGCAGACTGGTCAGGGAGCTCCAACCACCGTACCCAGAGGAATTCACGTCTCCTGGACTACCGATCCTGGTGTTCATACATGGTGGAGGATTCGCCTTCGGATCTGGTGACGCAGATCTACATGGTCCAGAATATCTAGTCAGCAAGAAAGTCATCGTTATCACGTTTAATTATAGGTAAGTTTAACTGCACTTTACAACGTCATCATCCGCCTGCCCTTCTCCCAATTTATTTGTGGTCGGCGCAACATATCTTTTTCTTCCATACTTCTCTATTAGACGTCTTCTCGGCAGTCACCCCCTTTCTAACCATATCATCATTCACACACACACACACACACACACACACACACACACACACACACACACACACACACACACACACACCCACACACACACACGCGCACACACCACACACACACACACACACACACACACACAACGTATGTTTGTCAAATTCATTACTCCCGCAGCATAGACCAAATACATCGGTTATGATTTAGAGCACTACACTGCAATTTAGTCATCATTCATCGGGTGTCCGATCACAAACTATCAGTTCCCCATTATTAACGGACTTGACTCAATGTTCCAGGTTGAACGTGTTCGGTTTCCTGTCCATGAACACGACACAGATCCCCGGCAACGCTGGTCTCCGGGACCAGGTGACGCTGCTGCGCTGGGTGCAGACGAACGCGAAGAGCTTCGGCGGAGATCCTAATGATGTCACAATCGCGGGGCAGAGCGCCGGCGCTGCAGCCGCGCATTTACTCACGTTGTCGAAAGCTACTGAAGGGTTATTTAGGAGGTAGGTTTATCCAATGCTTTCATCTGTCAAATTGTGTCTGATATGTGTCAATATCGAGTCGGCCCATCGTACAAACGCTGCTCAATAGTAACGTGTTATAAACTCAAATCACCAAAAAGTAACCAAAATGGCACAGCAATAGTATTTCAATGGCGGTCCGTTCACGATGCGAGTTTCTAACGCGTTATTGAATAGTTTGTGGTTGGTGGCGTCGCTCCGGAATTGTAACTTAAAAGAAAAATCCTAAGTAAAAAGTCGTAATTCGAGGTTTGGCTCTCGCCTATTTCCTCCTCCATTATTGGACCAATTAAATTTTTTTATGTCTAATGACACAGAGGCCTATAAAATGTTTTGCTAGATTGCTTACACATTACTATAATAAAGTAAAATTAAAATAAATTCATTTATTATTAAATTTCACCATAATTAAGCAGTTTACTTAAAATTTTGGGAATTTGTAAGACTACAAAAAAGAATTGGTAAGACTTCGTCTAAGACAACCATGTCTTAAATGGTTCTAAATTGTCTGTACTATCATCGCCTTTAAGTTTTGGACCCATCTTCCAATCACCCTGTATATACCGTGTCCCTATGTTTTTACTTTTTTCATTAATAGTTGTCAAATTTTTACACTAGACCTCTGTTGACAGCGGTTTAAATCGGCATTTTTTGTACATTTTTAGTGATTATAAAAATAATGTAATATCATCAAAAAGGAGAACATAGGGACACAGAAGTAGTTAATATTAATTATTCTGTATAAAATCATTGCTTTATGGTAATTAACCAGAAAGAAAACAGGCGAGAGCGTTTCTATGGAAACCACCACCTGCATTTCCTCTAAGTAATTGCAGAATTAAAGTAGAAAATATTTACATAATGTATAATGTAATTCAAAATTACACAATAGCTTTTAACTTCTGGTAATTCATTTTGAATAACTCTATGCTAATTTTCCACTTTCTAATTTCAGAGCGATACTAATGAGTGGGACAGCCGCTTCTTCATTCTACAGCCCCTCTCCAGCTTTCGCCGAGTTAATCTCCAAGCAGCTCTTGATCATCCTGGGCATCACCTCAACTGACCCCGACACCATACATCGCCAGCTCATCGAGTTACCCGCAGAGAAACTCAGCGAAGCCAACAAAATCCTTCTAGAAAATATTGGCCTAACCACCTTCGTGCCCACCGTGGAGTCACGACTACCTGGAGTCACGACCATCATTGATGATGACCCAGAAGTCTTAGTTGCAAATGGACGCGGCAAGAACATTCCCCTCCTTACGGGATATACGAGTGCTGAATGCGAGACCTTCCGCAACCGACTCGAACAGTTTGACTTAGTCAAGAAGATCCAAGAGAATACTGCTATTATAGTACCGCCCAAGATTATATTTATGACCCCACAAAAGTTCGTGATGGATTTGACGAAAAAAATCGAAAGAAAATATTATAACGGTACGACTAATGTAGATAATTTCGTGAAGTCCTGTTCGGACGGCTACTACGAGTATCCTGCGTTGAAATTGGCACAGAAACGTGCAGAAACTGGTGGAGCTCCGGTTTACCTGTACCGGTTCGCGTATGAGGGCCAGAGCAACATCATCAAGGAGGTGACGGGCCTCAATTACGAGGGCGTCGGACATATTGAGGACCTCACGTACGTGTTCAAGGTGAACTCTGTCCTCAACGCACAGGGGGCCATCCCGCCAACTGTTGACGATATTAACATGAAGAATTTGATGACAGACTTCATCGTCAACTTCATGACGTGCAGGTAATTAATACAATAGTTTAATATTTTTCAATAATTTGAAGATTAATGAGATGCTTCTTTCTTAATATAAAATCACGGAAGGCGAACCTAACAAAGCCGTATGGTACGGGTGCCCAGAGAGTGTTTGAGCAAGCATATTCAGGGCGAAAAGTTAATAGCTGAGTAGGTGTGGCATGAGTAGAGAACACTGAAATATATATTTAAAAAGTTTCAGATAGGAGCCCCGTGGTCAGAATTCCACTTTTTAACAGATTTCAAAAAAGAGCCAATAATAAAGTGATCTTCAGAGCCGTTGATTTTAATGATCGTGTGCGGTTTGATTGCATATCTGAAACTTTTTAAATATATTTTCGGTATTCTCTCCTCATGCCACACCTACTCAGCTATCAACATTTCGCCCTGAATATGCTTGCTCAAACACCCTCTGGGCTCCCCTACCAGTACTAGCGGAAATTTAAATTCATTCACTAAGTACTTTCAAATTAATGTATGTTTCAAACGTCACTATTTCAACAATACCCAACAATAAACTATCATTCTTTCTGTTCCAGTAAACCAATCTGCGAGGACAACCACTCAATATGGCCAGCAGACAACGGCCACCAGTTTGAAGACATCGAGTCTCCCACGATGTTCCAGAGCAAGGACATCACAGCGAGACAACAAGACGTCATCGACTTCTTTGACAGTTTGACTAGCAGAAAGGGACTGATATAAACAGACTGACGTTACTGTGCTCGATGTAAATATTTGACCGACAGTGGAGTGCCCTCGTGGAGCAGTGGAACTGTCCGACCCAAAAGGTCTGAGTGCATTTAATATTGTCATGTCAGGAACGATAATTCGGGATGTGGTTTTACTTTAGCATTAATTTATTTCGGGTAAGTTTAATGTCACAAATCTAGTCGGTAACTGACGTAATGTCTTGCCTTCCTTAGTACAATTAGCTAATATTTTAAAAATAAGATTGTTATTGTACTTTGGAAGGTTTTTTCGATGTAAATGTTGTTTGCAATAATAAATTCTCATATATAGTGTCTAATAATAAACATTTGAAATGAAATCAGTTTGACTGACGTCGTAGTCTTGTATTGACACCTTAGTGCAACTAGTTTGATTTCAACGAGGATTTAATAATTGTTTTAGTTGTACGGATTTGTTAGTAACAGCTAGATTGACTTTAGACCTAGTATTGTTTTACGAAGCAATTGTAATAAAACTTGAGCTCTAATGAAGCTAATCTGTGGTTCCTGTTTGTTGTAGAGCTACGGTTGAGGTCTCTAGAGCCCGGAGGATTGATCTTATGAAACTTAACTAGGCTTCAGATCACAAAATTACAATCGGCCCGCAAATATTTACTTTTAAGTTAGTGTAAGTAATTTTTGTAAAGAGAATAAGTTTGTACTAAAGATCACGAGGCAGAAGTTCTAAACTGTACAACAAACTATCATACTTAATCGGAATTAAGTTATTTAAAATGAATTTGTCCTTACTGTTACACAAATCAACGATGTTCTTCTATCAATTTACGGTTTTGAAAGATTTATTTTGACTTTCAGTTGTACTGTCGAAGTTACTAAGACAAAAAGTATTTTGTTTCAGTTTTCGTACATTAAGACCAACTTCTGTTTCCCCAATAACTTTGGACAATTTGTACAGTATAAAATGAACTGTCAGTTTAGTATATCTGCTCCGTGATCCAGGTACTCCCGATGCGTAATGAAACGACTGATGTAACGTATTATTATTTAAGGCAACTGTACTGTTAGTTCACAACGCGTTTGTAAATACTTCACTTTCTAATGTAATGACGCTGAGAGTACAATGATCGTGTGGTCGCGTGCCGTGTGGCGTTGGATTCAATGTTCCAATTAAATAATTGCGGTGGACGGACGTGGAACTGTATTTTTATTTCAATAGATTGTTAAGTTTAGGGACTTTTTCAGGGTTGGTACCCAATGCACAAAAATTTATAATGCTCTAGGAGGAACCGTTATAAGAATTTAAAACGATGACTGCATGTCATCAATATCCGTTTAAGTTTTTCCTAACTTGAACTTTATTTATGCTAATGAGATTAAACCTACTTTAGAAAAATATATTTATTCAACAAAATCACCATGGCATCTCAGACGTGATGTCTTGCAGCAGTGAACGGACAAGGCCAAGGCAGCAAGGCTAATATCCTAACCAGCATGCTGTATCATCGAGTGTGGACCCTGAACCATCGGTGCAGATAAACGAGAGAGATCTAAACGATACTGCATAATATAATACATTTAGTCGGTAACATTACAAAATTGAAAAAACCTAACATTTTCACATTGTGTGAAAATGCTGGGATTTCCCACTGTCTCGCGTGGCGACAGACCAGAGTATTTACAAAAACGTACAGTTGATTTTCACATGTTGAGCGACACGAGCTAAATCATATTTTTTGTATAAACGGTATTTAATATTATAATACCAATTTAGATTCAATTAATAAACAACTTTGATTATTTCTTGAACATTTCGTGTCTCCAAAAATGTTGCCTTACAAATTGGTGGTGATATTACAAATGATGATGATGAGCAGGCAGGATGTGATCAGCATTGCGCAGGGGACGGTACGTGGAGTGGCAAGGGATGGCTACGTGTCCTACACAGGGATACCTTATGCCAATATTACAGGCTCGATGGGCAGGTTCAAGGTTAGTTTTTTGTAAATAAATTTTATAAGCATGTATGAGTTTTACTTAGATCAGATAATTAGGTAGGTACTCATAATTAAGTACTTTGAACTTTTCGAGACCCGGTGATTACTGAAAGCGCCACGAAGGTCATTTTTACTGAATGTCATTAGTCAAGGTTTGATAAAGAAGAACCAATAATGAACAATTGAGATATTGAAACAGCAAGGTGCTCATTTCCATAGTAATAGAGGAACAGAACATTTTCTTATTCTTAACTGTAACCCGGTATTTCATCAAAACTTTCAGAGAGCTGGTATCGCTCCACTGTGGTCCGAAACCAGAAATTCCAAGTCGATGACTTGTTCGTTGGTCTCCAATGCCGAAGACTGCTTACAGCTGGACGTACACGCGCCCACGGCACTTGGAGGCAGCTGGCCTGTGCTGGTGTGGGTCACAGGAGGAAGCGGGCCTTACGACCCTGGGATGATGGTTCAGGCAGGGATAATTGTGGTTATTGTTTATCATAGGTACGTTTATTATTTAGTGATACGTCAGATTTTTGTTCGTTCGTAGATCTCCCGAAATATTGACTACATTTTTAAAACTTTTTCAGAATGGGGCCTTTAGGGTTCCTATGCTTGGGAGATGATGAAATACCAGGCAATGCCGGCGTGAAAGATGTTGTTCTGGCCCTACGATGGGTGAGCGACAACATCGTCGCTTTTAAAGGAAACTCAGCCAAAGTAGTGGTTGCTGGACAAAGTTTCGGCGCGGCCATGGTAGAGGCTGTAGTACTGTCTCCTATGGCCAATGGGCTGTACCATGGAGTTATACTACAGAGTGGAAGTGCTCTATGCCCTTGGTCTTTTAACTATGACGCAGAAGACCGAGCCAAGGCTCTGGGCATCATGAGTGATTTCGGCGATGAAAACGTCTTATCATTGCTTGATGCTAAAATTGAGGATTTAGTAGCCAGTGCAAATAAACTGAATGTCCCCTATTTTCCTTTTGCGATGTGCGCTGAGAACCCTACGCAGAAAGAAGAAAGACTCTTATTTGAAGCACCATACGACTTATTATCAAGTAAGAAGGGTAATTCTGTTCCAATGATGATTGGATACAACGACAATGAAGCTTATGTGTTTGTGTCGATTTTGAGAGAAGCTAATGTTCTCAGGAGAATGTCTAGGGGTGCGAGTTTTTTAGTACCAGATGATTTAAAGTTTCTGAACGAGAGGGAACGGAAACAAATTGGAAGACTGATTGAGGACATGTATTTCAAGAAAAATATTACTATGGCTTCTGTGTTAGGCTATCACAGGTAAAGTCAAAACCCTTTTTTGCACAGTTATGTAGATTAACTGAAATAGTAAGGCATTAAGACATATGTGACGTCTTACAGTTAAAACAATAGTACTGCTATTTTTTTTTGATCAAGTCAGGGTTTTTGATAACATCACGCTTCTATATAAAAAGGTTAGGCAGGGGTTTTTAGTAAGTAACACTCACATTTCGCTAGTTGTGCTCTTTTTAAAGTTTTTCTTAAATTTGTTCATCATCGACAGGGACGCCTACTTCTCGAGCCACATCCACCGCAGCGTTCGTTACCACTCATCAATAGCCCAGGTCTTCTACTACCAGTTCTCCTACTCCGGTGACCTCGGGGTCAGGTCAGAGCCTGGGGTGCCGAAGAAGGGCGCTGCCCATTCGGATGAGCTGGCCTACTTGTTCTATGATGGGGCTATGGAAGGAGAGGAAGGAAATGTGCAAAAACGTCTTGTGAAGCTCTGGACGAATTTTGTTAAGCACTTGTAAGTTGTTTTAGAGTTATTGAAAGATAAAGAACCTTAAAACCGAGAATTTTGTCAGAAGTAGGTTTATTATATTTGTAACCAGAATTTTCCGAGATATGATTTTTATTCGAGTAAAATTATGTAAAATATTTTTGATTGGTTAGGTACGTTTGTTCAATATCTCACCAGATGGTGAGTGAAGATGGAATCCGGTTGAATTCGTAGTGACTAATTTCTACTTAACTTACAACAGCAAAACATTGAAACCGCCAACTGAAAATATTTGTTCTTCACACAGCGTAACTTGTGTTTCAGAAACCCGTCTCAAGACAACGAAGTGACGTGGGAGGTGACGAGACCGGGCAGTTTCCGACTGCTGGACATAGGCGCCGAGCTGACGATGATGGACTACCCACACTCCAAGACGCAGCGCATGTGGGACAACATCTACGACAAGTTCTACTACACGAGGAACCGCATCGCTAATTAACTCACAATTATGATGTTTTGTAATAATTAAGAATGTAAGAACTGAAAAAATAAGACTTTTTATGTTGATTGGAAGTGAAGGACAAGAGTAAATAAGTGTTTTGGTCCACTGGTCCGCTTACGTAAAGGCATGTGGCATACAACTATTAATAGGATGCTGTGAGAAATTTATAGTAATATTGAGAGTTGGGCAGAGGTGAAACTAAAGTACACCCACATTTCGCCAGAACAGCTATGTTCAAGTGCCATGTAATAAGAGGCGTGTGTACAGCCATCACCCGTGCACAACACAACACGCGCATCACTCACGCACAGACTCTGGGTTGCTACAGAGAAAATCCAGATGGAAGAAATAACACTGCCCGAACTAGGAATCAAACACAGGACCTCATGCCTCAGCAGTAGCGCTTGCGACCACTACACCAACGAAGCAGTCGTTGAAGAAGATCTATAAAAGAATTTCATCCCCCCATCTCGGAAAGAGTATTTTTGCTCTTCGATATCGGAGTGCAAAAGCCGTTTTTATCCGCTAGAGGATAAAGTAAATTGAATTTAGAACATCGTGTGCACTAAGTTTATGAATTCAAAACATCATTAAACTTATTTACTCTCCATGGTGCCGAATTTATCATAGAACCTTTTTTAATTTGTTAAAAACTCAGACTCGGTTCCTTCTTGGTGTGCTTTTTTTAATTTGCTTTGCGCGCGCCATTTTCTTTTCACGTCATATTGTTAAAAACCTTAGGTTAAAAACAAGAAACTCGAAAACAAGTGAAAAACCTAAAATGAGTGGTTCTAGCGACGAGAAAGTTTATTTGACGCCAACAGAATTGACTGAAACTGTTCATAATGCGCAAATGGGCTTTCTCCCTCAACAATTACGCGAGAAGTATTTGAAACAGTACGATATGTTTAACACGGGACAACTTGCTAAAGGAGCCTAAATTTACTCAGAAAACGTTTTGCTGGCATATTTTATTGAATTATCCGAGACCAAGAAATCAAGCACTCTATCGAGTACGTATTCAATACTAAAAGCAACAATAAAGATGAAAAAAAGACATACATATCGACACCTATCCTAAATTAGTGGCATTTTTAAAAGAGTCCTCATCTGGTCATCAACCAAAAAAAGCGAAGGTTTTCACAGCATCTGAAATTGAAAAGTTTCTTAACGAAGCACCTGATTCCGTATATTTGGCGACAAAAGTAAGTCAGTTGCGCATTCGGTATCTACTTAATAAATCAACTACTTAACATAATCTAATACGTACTTAGTAGATGTTGATAGGCATAATTATGCATACATATTAATTTTATAAATTTATCTTATACAATACTCTTTACGTTATAGGTTGTTCTTATTATTGGTTTAAAAACGGAGCATGTCGAACTAATGAATTAACACAACTTAATGTCAAAAACATTGAGAAACATTCAGATGACTTACTATTAATTAATTTACCTAATACAAAGACAAAAAGAGACCGCAACTTCGTCATTCGCAAGGAATACGTAACAATTGTTGAGAAATATCAAGCCTTACGCCCGCCTAACACTCCAATCAATCGATTTTTTCTACAATATCGCAACGGAAAGTGTGTTAGACAGCCTATGCCTATTACCTATCATAATGTAGTAGTTAATACCTAAACTGAAATAAAATTATCTTGTGATAGTAAATATTTTTTTTTTGCATTTAGTCATTTACTCGCTGAGGTGGGATGAAAAGTTACGTGTTGCACTCGAGTGCAAAGATTTTAAACCTCGTGCTCTTTTGATTCCCTCGCTAACGCTCAGGATTCTAATTTTTGAATCCTTCGCTTGATCGGTCATCAAAATTGAGCACGTGGTTAAAAAGCAACTTTGCACTCTTGTATAACAAATAACTATTAATTAAGACAATAAAGAATTGATTCAGAGTTGACAGTCCCATGATGCTTAATAGACAAAGTACCTTCAGACGGGTATTTATACCTATTTGTTTATGTGCCGTTTTAATTTAATGACATCTTATTAACTATTGCATGAAATTGTGACATCTACCTACTTACCTACTGACTTTATTTTTATTTTGTTAATTGATATTTTGTATGCCTTTTGGCGGGACATAGTATGGACCAACAATATTTCATTTTTTTATAACATCTGTTTAATTGTACCCTATGTTCACAAAATGAATAAATGAATTTGAATTTGTATAAATCTTTAAAGCAATATTTCATTCTTGACTTCAGTTTGTCTACACGCTCTGCCAATTCTCAAGTATCTATATCCTGAACAAGGGGTTATTAGTTTGATTTATACTCAGTAGGAAATACCCTTCTAAAAATTATGTAATACCAATTAGATTAAGGTGTTTTGTACTTAATAATATTGTTGGAGTTTCTGAAATGCTGGTCAAGCCTCGGCTGGCAAATCTGATGTAAGGTGTTGTGATTGGCTGACAGAAATAAAATCAGCTTTTATTCAATCACATTATTTTATACTAAGACTTGATGTAGGTAAGGACTAGAAGAATTAATCTAATAAAAGTTACGAAGCTGTCATTCAAATCCGTATACAAAATGAAATATCAAATAATAATATGACATTAAAGAATCTAGTCAAGGGAAAAGCGAGCAGCTCTTAGTGAAGGTGACATTTGACACTGCACCAGACATTCGCGACAGCAAGCAGCATGCGATTGTCGTTTGACCTCCTTAACCCAATTACCGGGCTGCTGATTGCCGGTTCTCTATAGTTACCAACCTAAAAGTTTAAATTAAAAGACGCGGTAAGTATACCTATAGCCAGGTGTTTTTTTTTTCAAGCCCATGTGCGTATATTCTGAAATTATGGTCCTTGAGAAAAACGTTAAAGTAACGATGGACTACATTTTTAAGAAAATAATAGGACACCAAAATAAAAAATAAAAACCCACAAATAAGTTTAAATGTGACACACATTTATCATAGGTCAGGTCATGAAATGGTGGGTAATTCGAATACACACATAACTTCTAGTAAGTTTTGTAGTATGATTGAAACATGATTTAGTTTGTAATGTGATGTAGAGGCAGAATATTAAACAAAAGTAAAAAAATAGGTTAATATCTTCGAAAATAGCTACGTATACTCTAATAAACGTTAATGTTACTTTTATAACATAAACATAACATCACTCTTGTAATCCCTGTGTGTGTGTGTGTGTCCACCAATTTCTCCAGTTGTGACATTTATATTTTCTTTAAAGCTGACCCCATTAAAACAAGTTCAGTTTATTCAAGTAACGACACTTACACTTCGGTTTTCACTATCATTAAGAGAATTTATTCCAGGTTTATGTGGATTTATACATTCATATTAAAGTTACATAAAGAAATCTACATGTTTTGTCAAGCCGTAAAAACCATGCGAAGCAAGGGTGGGTCGCTAGTCTGCCAGGATCACGGGTTGTTCGGAAGAGTTACTGTGGCCCTGGCACAGGCAACTGAAGGAACACGGGTGGGTTTTAGTCACTTAAAGTCTGACCCGCCCTCCCGCTACGCCCAGAGCGGGAGAAGTTATTTGATAATTACCCACCAAAAAAAAGGGTGGGTCACTAGTTAGAAATAAAAGATAGATGCAATAATTATGGGGTACAAATAATACTAGGTACTAAAACTCACAAAATATAAGCAAAACTAGAATGTAACACGGATTCAAGTTACTCTATGCCTTAAGAGACGCATAGTATTTATATATGTAGCTGGCAGGAATCAAGCGTTTTAGTGTGTGTTAATTGAACACAAAATGATAAGGAGGTACAGTTTGGTGCTGATCATCAATTGTTTGTGGTGTGGTAAGTTTGGCGGCCACTGGCGAGACTGAATGAGTTTTTCTGAGTGAATAGTGAATCTTAACGCGGAAGCAGTAGATGAGCTTGAGTGTTTAGTTTTTGGAACACAGTTACTTAACGGGGTTTGCGGTAGGAGTTGACTGGTAGAAATCTTTACGTAAGGGAAAAGCGTTATGGCTCCCCCATGCAACTTTCTGTCTCTCTGTATCTTTTTCTATTAGAGACGTATTGTGTGTGTGCGTCCGACGAGTGTCCCCGACCGCACACGTTTTTCAACTTTCGTTGGGTACCACTTCAGAGTTTAATTAATCAGAGTAGAACAAAACAGGAAACGTCGTAGGTTAACATAATATTGACACCAGTGGCGGCTGTACCTTAGGTGCGCTCGTGCGCCGCACTACCATTCTACCCATACCATACTACCTACCTATAAAGTCTAAACTTTCAAAACAATGACATAAGTACCTATAACAATCCATATAAATAAGTACCAACCCTACACAGAAATTATATTTCTGATTACATAGTTCTGTAATTCGAGTTAAATAAAATCAAGCTGACCTGTTTTGATTTCTACTGCAAAAGAATTAGATCTTATTTTTGCTTGAACAAAAACGGCCCCGTGCGCTCGCTAAAGCGCACGCAGCGAGCTCTAACAACTTGTATGAAAGACGACGGAAACCTCCTGGCGCGTGAGACGGAAGATGCTTAGAACAAAATGTATGCCATTTTTAAGACAGATGCGACCGCACGCGAGCGGAAATTACCGAAAGAATACGAAGGACTCTTGGGCGCGGGGGTGCGGGTGGCGCGGGTCGCTCGTTCTCGAATGCAATGCATGACCTGAGACCTTGACCCACGCAGTACGCACTTGTTATTGTTACTTTTCGCGCGCGGATTTATTGTGTTACTAATCTATGAAAATAGTGAAGATTTTGTGAGTAAAAATGAGTGTACAATACAATATTGACTACATTAAAAGCAATAGGACTTATCAAAATAAACTGGACTTTAAATCAGCTGGACCGCCCCGGCCTTTTCTCAATTTAAAACAGGAATGTAGGTAAAACTAAAAATTATAAACAATAATAATAAACTTTGACATTTTAATCACGAGACTAATCTCCAAGTGCATTTTCGGATACTGTGAGTGCTCTGCCGTGCGTGAAAAGGTAAAAAAAAATTGTTGACTAAAATGTGTTGTGCGGGGTAGAAGAGAAATAATTTTTTGTCGTCATCTGCATCTCATCACTGCGCCTCGCTATACCTGCCAGTTTCCCGTAGACCACGAGGCATGTAATTGCATCGAAACGGCAGGTGTCCTTTTCATAAGGTAAAAATTAGATAATAATTTTATTTGAAAATATTCACTAAACCCATGCAGTGCCCCACCGGTCCTCTAAGGCACCAGCCGCCACTGATTGGCACATTACATTGATAGTTACAGACGACAATTATGTAGTGCATGATTCGGCTACGCGAAACAAACTTTTCTTATAAAAAACGCAAGCCTCGATAGTAAAGTGTGAGTCAGCCTCTTTTCGTATACAAGTTTGAAAAAAAAATCGTGTACCTACATTATGTAAAAAATTCTACCATTCAACTCCTACCGCAAGCTGCGTTAGGGAACTTCGTTCCAAAATACTCGTGCAATCACATTTTTAGCTACACTTGCAACGTCATCCAGTGACTTTAGATGCAACGTGCGCACGCGTATAGAGTCGGGATGGCTGTGCGGACTGCTCAGACGAGGAGAGTATGACGTGGAGTACGCCAGCTTCAGGGGCATCCCGTATGCCCGGCAGCCTCTGGGGGAGCTGCGGTTCAAGGTACGCTGCTTATCATCACGTCTAACTTAGGGAGCTGTTATCCAAGGTATTTAAACTTGGGCGAGATTTAAGTGTATGTAAAATGCGTAGATTGAAAGAAAATTGGCCAATTGTTTCACTTAATATACCGGCTTCATAATGTCCTTAGTCTACTTCCGTGCATTTCAGGAGCTGCAACCGGTGCGCCCCTGGCCGCACCACCTGGATGCCACTGAGGAGGGTCCCGTCTGTCCCCAGCACGACGAGCTCTACGACCGTCTGGTCAAACCCTACAGGGGCATGAGTGAATCCTGTATCTACGTCAACGTGCACGTGCCCTTGGAAGCTCTCCCCATAGTGAACAGAGCTGATGATCACGAATACTACACAGGTTACGTCAACAATGCAGCCAAGAAAGGAGTTCCCATCTTTGTGTTCATCCACGGCGGAGGCTTTCAAGCAGGATCAGGAGACACCGATCTTCATGGGCCGGAGTACCTCGTCAGCAAAGGAATAATCGTCATCACTTTTAATTTCAGGTAATATTTTTGTCTTATTAAATACTAGCTTCTGCCCGCGATTTCGTCCGCGTGAAATTTCACCCTCCCCCCATTCACCCTCTTAGGAGTGGAATTTTGAAAAACCCTTTCTTAGTGGATACCTATATACACTTCACAAAGAACACACTCTCCAAATTTAATGTCTCTATGACCAGCGGTTTAGGCTGTGCATTGATATAATCAGTCAGACAGGATCACAGGACTTTTAATTTTATATAAGATTATAAAAGTAAAAATAAGTACCTACCTAATTAAAAAAAAAACTCAATAACAAAACAAAATACCTACCTACCTAAATAAACCTATTTCTGATGATAACTAATCTAAACTCAATAAATAAGCAAAATCCCTAAAAACTAATATCTATACGAATGACTAATCCTACCTAACAGTTTTTTATAATAACCTATGGTCACTACGTACGCTATCAAATATACTACCCATATTTTAAAATTAAAATCTATACCTACGACTTATAAAAATAAACCTAAATAACTCTACCTTAAACTGTACTTAGTATAAAACGAACGCTCGCCACTCAACACGTCCGTTCAAATCAAAGTTCAAAAAATGTATGTTGCGCGCGCTCAGACTCCGATCCGTGGCGGCCGAGCGCCACGCGTGTGCTGCGAACGGTGCAAGCCAAATTCAACCTTCAGCACTACATTTACAGTGCGGGTGACGTAAACTACGACAAACTTATTATTTGCGGTTGGTACAGTAATCGGGTCTAGGGATCGAACCGCAAAATTAAGTTTGTTTTTTATTGTATATCCTTTTCCGGGATAAAAAGTACCCAGTGTGGTGCCCAGGATATTAAAGAATAATTATACCAAGTTTCATCGTAATCGGACCGGTACTTTTTGCGTGATGCCTGAACAAACAGACAGACAGACAGACAATTTTTTTTTAATCACATTTTTGGGTTCGGGGTCACACAGGGGGTGTTACTAGACCGATTTATTTTTTTGATATTTTCAATGTACACAATTTTCACTTCTACAGATTTATTATAAGTATAGATAAAATGATCAGATTTAAAAAAAAACCTAAATGTTTAATTATTTACATCAATGCGATAGTCTGTGTGCGAGTGTGATCTAAGAGCGTGAAATAATAACCAGGCTCAACGTGTTTGGCTTTCTTTCGCTGAGCACTCCCAAGATCCCCGGCAACACCGGTCTCCGGGACCAGGTGACATTACTGCGCTGGGTGCAGAGGAACGCGCGAGCCTTCGGCGGAGATCCCAATGACGTCACGATAGCGGGGCAGAGTGCCGGCGCATGCTGCGCACATTTGTTGTCCTTGTCTAATGCGGTTAAGGGACTTTTCAAAAGGTAAAATGCTTTGGAAATTTCTGCAGGGCTTCAACTAACTTCAAACATTTGTATTATCCTTTTTATTTCAGGGTGATCTTGATGAGTGGCACGGCCGAACAAACGTATTACACAACCTCTCCGATTTACGCGGGCATGTCTGCCACTAGATACCTTTCAATTTTAGGCATCAACTCTACAGATCCTGACGTCATCCACGACAAACTAGTTAATACTCCACTCGAGGAAATTCTCAATGCTAACAGCATCTTTCAATATGAAACTGGGTTAGTCTCCTTTGTTCCTGTAGTAGAAGCTGAATACCCAGGGGTTAAGAGAATTATAGACGATGATCCATTAAGACTTATAGAAAGAGGTCGCGGAAACGAATTTCCAATGGTTATCGGCTTCACAACTGACGAGTGTGAATTCTTTAGGAGAAGATTGCTTTACACAAAGTTTTTGCAAAGGATCGCAGCGGATCCTTCATTAATTTTGCCAACCAGAATTCCGTTTTCAACGCCTCCTAATGTAGCACGCGAGTTGGGTATAAAAGTGATTGAGCGGAACTTCCACGGAAAGCTGAATGTAGAAGAATATCTAGATGTATGCAGAGATGTGTTGTTCGTGTATCCTTCGTTCAAGGTCGCGCAATGGAGAGCTGAGATGAACGCAGCACCAGTCTACTTGTATCAGTTCTCGTACGAGGCAGACTACAGTCCATTGAAGGCAGGCCTGAACCTGCAGTACAACGGCACTACTCACGTTGAAGACTTGACTTATATCTTTCGCGAAAATGCCATTCTCGACAGCGAGAAGTCGTTCCAGCCAAGAAACAGACAGGATCGAATGATAGATTGGATGACTCAGTTATTTGACAATTTTATTCGATGCAAGTAAGTACTTGATTATTGAAAATCTTGACAGCAACGTAAATTTTTCTTCAGTGTTGTTAAACATGGAGCCTTAAGACCATTATTATTCTATCAAATGCCAAGTATGTGCTTTCGAACCACAGCAAATTGTTGTAATTTGAATTGATTTCAGTGAGCCAACTTGCGGCGAGCCAGGCTGGGAACCCGTGTACGCGAGACTCCTGAACTATCAGGACATCCACAAACCTGCCGTGTACGACAACACACAACCAACGAAGTACCAGCGAGACATGATCAGGTTCTACGACAGGATCGACCAGGTCGCCAGGTGATCAGAACATGACATAGCTAACCTTTCTAGGTGAAGTACTTGACAATGAAATACTATACGTAACATTTTTTTTTCAGAAATTCTTCACTGGGCGTTTTTACGCCGCTACGGTAGATAGCGAAATACATATTGCAATTTTAACAGTCAAAATTAGAAATATAATGTTTTGATTGTATCTCATAAGATTTTTTTTAAATGTTTGGCTACATTTTTTCTTGAACCATTGTATACGACGGCATGGTTCCCTAGAGGGGCTTGTGGCTAAGTAATAACAGCCGCACGGGTTGATCGATCAGGTTAAGATACGCTTGCCGCGTTTGGTCCGTGGAAGTGTGACCATCTTTACATAACAAGACCCCTCCGTGCCTCGGTAAGCACGTCAAGCCGTTGGTCCCCGCTATCATTCGTAGATCATTGACAGTCGTTACGGGTCGTCAGAAGTCCGAAAGTCTGACAACCAGTCTTATCGAGGGGTTTCGTACCTATTACCCAGTAACTGGTTTGTGGAGGTCAGATAGGCAGTCGCTCCATTTAAAATATTGGTACTCAGTTGCATTCGCTTAGACTGGAAGCCGACCCCAACATAGTTGGGAAAAAGCTAGGGAGATGATGATGGTTCCCTAGAACCAACTCTACCTCGAATAGTTTCAGATTTGTCCAGACTGATCCATCTCAACGGATCACGCTATATTCTATGAAGTGGCGGTGATGGAGCACGTTACGTACACGTTCAATAGCGCCTTCACAATAACAATGATTGATTGGTTTAACATTTCATAATCGGCACTAGTTGGTTCTTATAGACGAGTCAATTGTTTGAGATGCGGCGCACGCTATACCAATTACAAATCCAATTAAATAATTTAAATTAAAAACAAACTGTTATTAACTCCCCTGAATGATCTTTGTTGAGCCTTGAAACGTCATTCGTATACATGTTTAGCTTATTTACTATACTTTCGCTACATAAAACGGAATGTAGAAGCGTGTATGCACGGGAGGCGGCCTAAAAGCAGCGGGGTCATTCTCGTATCATACTGACTTCCAAAAAGGAGGAGGTTATATTTTCGACTTTGTTTTTTTTTTATATATGTTCACCGATTTTTCCGTCAATTGTGGACCGATTTGAATTTTTTTTTTGTTTGATAGTGCATGTTCTCGAGGTGGTCCCATTGTCATCAAGTTGGAATCTGATGAGAGGAACCCATGGAAATCGAGGGAAACCCTCAAACTTTACAGGCAAACTTATAGCGATTTCGGTATTTTTTAAAGTAACTTGAGAATTTGCACTCGAAAATCATCATTTGTTAAAGTGGAGCTGATGATGAAGACCACAGATGGCCATCGGAACTACTCAATGATAAACATTTCACGGGTTGCGAATGTTGCGATTCGATTACTTTGAAATGGTTGCTAAGCAACTTATGCTCGTCACAATGCGTATGGTGTGTGGTTGTCAAGGAGTTCACCTGGATCTTAACAGGAGAACTCCTCAACAATTAACATCCCAGCATCGGATAAGTCATATTAAATAAAAGGTGATGAGCAGTTGACATTAGGCTACTGTAACTTAGATAAATTTCAAACTCTCTCACTAAAAAGTGATAAAAAACTTTTTTACAAAAAAAAAACAACCGACTTCCAAAAAAAAAACTACAAAGTGAAAAATAACTTTAATTTCGGAAGTCGGTGTCAATATACGAAAATGCGGAACCAACGACACCGTAAAAAAGTTTTTTCGTTTATATTTAGTGGTTGGTAATCGGTAATCTATCTTCTAATAATAATAATAATTTATTTATCACAAAAACGTATGTTACATTCAGACAGATATACAGGACAATTTAAAATTTTCTTAGTTTAATAATGAAGGCATCTGAGTCTGAACTAGATAAAAAATATCTGTATCTCAGACATCAGCGCTCTTCCTTACGATGATAATTACAATACTAGCTTAATTAGACATATTAGTATATTATTAGTTCATTACACAGAAAACAAGTTTCAAATTAAATTAAATAAACAAACGGGTATGTGGAGTGTGAACCTCTCGATGAGTAGTGTGTGAAACAGTGAGAGAGGGTGAGTATAAGAGTTTACTATTTCAATATTTTTAATAAGTTTTCTGTCTCTTCATATGTGAGTTTACTAATATATTTATAGAGTATACTTTTACATAATTTTATATTTAAAGGATATACTTCCAAGGAGTCATTAATCTTATTATATAACTACGGTCCTAGGAAGCAAAAGTATTTGTTTACGTAAGCATGTCTGGAAGAAGGTCGGTTAATATTACTAATAACATTTCGTCTTCTAGCTAGATCACCTTTTGGGAATTGTAGTAAAGAGTGTTGCTTCAGAACCACATGAAATACAAACAACTGACGAACTGACAGGACCTAAATAATATAAAATAAAATTTAAAGTCCTGACTGACGGATACATCAACGCACAGCCTAAACCGCTGGTCCTAGAGACATGAAATTTGGAGGCTGTGTTCTTTGTGAAGAGAAGGCATCCACTAAGAAAGGGTTTTTCGAAATTAGTGAAATGGGGGGTTGAATTATCTGTGAATAATTTCTGACTTCCACGCGGGCTAAGCCGCGAGCAAAAGCTAGTCCCCGTATAATATTCATCCCACGTCATATCGATGTTTTAAATTCGCGTGTTTTGTTCCAGAGGTAGCACGAGGGCGTCATCCTAGTGTGTAACGCAAAACTTATGACGTCAATCGTCCAGCTGCGCTAGTAAAGATAACATTTTAAGAATAAACTTTTTTTTACAGAGAAAATTCATATTATATTTATTTTCAAGCGTTAGTAATTATTTAAGTGCTTACCAAAATGGAAAGACAGAAGGTGTGAGGAAGGGAGATGTTACCGAATTGTTGACTCTTTGTACACGGTACAATAGCGCAGTGTTGCTTACCTGTAACAAGTACAATAATAAACTTACTTTGTTATAGATAAGTTCCGCAAAGGATCGACCGACGGACGTGGACATTAACAGTGTGTGGCTTTTTGTTTGGTTTGATATTATTTTCGTAAAACAATTTTGATGACTTGTCTATAGCTCTAGCCTTCTCTCTAAAACAAGACACAAGTCTAATATTGATTAAACCCCGAAAAACTTGTAAACAGGACTTCATGATCAGTAGCGGTTTACAGTGTAATTATTTTCTCATCGCAAATATTGTATTCTTTTTCATAACCTACTTTACGGAAAATGGTGTCAAAGTTCTTAGCAAACCTTGTATTTCCCCTATATCTATACATTTCATATAAAATATATTACAGGTGATGTAGCACAAAATAAACAGCAGAGCTTTTGTTATCAAAGCTTCGAGAGCCTGATAAAAAAATGGTATTACTTAACTGCGATAAGTGCTCTAATCTTAGTACTGGCAACACCAAAAGCAAAAGTTCAAAAACATAAGAACCTTGAATTAAATAGGACCGAGCGTTGTCAAGTTTATATTAAAAAAGCTTTCTCTTAGCAGGAGGCAGTAGGATACCAGAGACTCAATCATCATCTGCGGAGCCTATTCCCAACTATGTTATATTACGTCATTGCTATTAAGCCTAACTGTGGTTGTACATGGGCTTAAAAGCAGTCCCTGGCAGACTGCTTCAAGCTGTTTAGTGATACAAGTGGATAGTAAGAAGTCAGCAGCACGGCAAAATGGCGTAGTGCGGCCGAACACTCGCAAGACATGCCGTTCAGCTATAGTCGGGCAGCCTGCGTAGACCTGCCTTTAGGTGACTCCTTAAGGTGGGTCAAGTTGTTATAGTTTGATACCGATATAGTGCCGATAGGACATTGGTCACATAAGGGTTTATTTATAAACACAGCATGAATTAAGAGACGTTTAAACGTCAAACATGTATGGTTAAGCAGACATTAATTTTTACTTAACTATAACCTATGTTTTATAGACTAGGTTCTGCCCGCGGCTTTGCCCGTGTGGATGTCGGAAATTATAATAATAATATAATATAATATATTTATTCAAAAATTATAAGGCATGAAAATTATTACAGTTTTGCTTAAAGAAAAATTATATTGCTAAGACTTACGTGCCTGAACTAGGTAATCCTGTGTTTCAGACAAGAAGAGCTAAACTAGTCTTTTAAAATTAATAAATAATCAAAAGTTGACAATAGACAAATAATTATAACTACTTATAATAACCCTTAGTTTCAAAATTAACGTAGGTGAAAATTGTATAACTATATTTACATTAACACGGTTAGTAAATTTTCCGTTTCTTCATAAGACATACTCTGGAGAGCATCCTTGAGGATTTTCTTACAATTTGTATAGTTCACAGAATAAATGTTTGCTTTCGAGTTTAGTCTATTATATAGGAGAGGTCCGAGGTACTGGTAAAATTTGGATATAAAAGCATGTTTTGTTGAAATTTGTGGACAAACTATATCTTTACGTCTTTTGTTTGTATATCTAGGGCTGTAGGGTAGAGCTTTGTGTTGTTTTAATACAATGCCCATAATAAATAGCTGTCGAACTGTTAATACTTCACAAGATTTGCACAGTAGGTTAGTAGGAAAAAGGAAACTTCACAAGATTTGCACAGTAGGTTAGTAGGAAAAAGGAAAGGGCGGAAAGTAGACACTTTGAGAATCGCCCTCTGAGCTCTCTCGATGGTTAGTAACTTTGTTTTACCCGCTCCACCCCATGTGGTAATACAGTACGTTAAAATCGATTGACATAGAGCAAAGTAAACTTGTCTAACTATTTTTGGGTCAGCAATACAGCGTAATTTTTTAAGAAAATCAACTTGCGAATTCTATTATTTAAAGCTTCTATATGTTGTTTAAACGAAAGTGTTTCATCTATTATAACACCAAGGTATTTTGTTGTATTTGCTATTTTAATTTTAGGACAATTATTCCACAGGAACGTGCTACCGGGACAAAAAGTTCCAAATTTGTAAAATTTTATCGAATGCGTTCAATGGTTTAGGCGTAAATAGATTACAGACAGAGTTACTTTCGATAAACCCTTAGTTTACATGTAATCAAACTTTACACCCTAATTACCGCCTACGCCTAATCAAGTTAATATCTCCCAACCAAAACTTCCTAATACTTGTTATATCTAACCAAAAAAGAGAAAGGCGTTGATTGATAACCGACCCCACAGTCATCCCAATTACATGTATACGACACAACGACGTTCAAGGAAACAGAGACGAAGGACCTAAGCCCCAAAATGCCGGTCCGCTACTGTGAAAATGTAGCAGATAGCAAGTCGGTTTTGTTAGCGATTGTCCTGCGTCATCGATCTCCCCGGTCGAGCCGCGGGTTCGTCAGTGCGGCACCCGCGTGTGTTTAGAGCAAGCGACCAGCTACGCAGCAACACAAAAAGGTTAGCAAGTCAGACATTTTGTAGCACCTTTCACTGTAAGGTTAAGTCTCCTATAACCGTCATCGCCCGCAACATAATCAGCCTGTAACGTTTCCGCTGCTGGGACACAGGCCTCCTCTCGGTGAGAGCAAGTGGGCCGTAATCCATCACGCGGGCCCAGTGCGAGTTGCTAATGTAACATGTCTTTGAATTTTTGGTCCTAGGACATGTGGGTTTCCACACGATGTTGATGATGTTCACCGTTTTTGAGAGCAGTAGTGAAGTAATTTACGAGTTGGAGTTACGAGGAGCGCGACTTACGAGTTGTAGTTCGAACCGACGAACTACAACTCGTAAGTCGCGACCGGTACCACTGGGCCACCACTGGCCTCTGTTCTCTGCCGCCTACTATAATAGACCCGTCCTTGCTTGCTAGGATTTTGACGACAAGACAAAACATCGGAGATTGTTTTATTATAAACTAGCTTCTGCCCGCGACTTTGTCCGCGTGAAATTTCACCCTCCCCCCATTCACCCTCTTAGGAGTGGAATTTCGAAAAACTCTTTCTTAGTAGATACCTATTCTTCACAAAGAACACCCTCCAAATTTCATGTCTCTAGGACCAGCGGTTTAGGCTGTGCGTTGATATCTCAGTCCAGTCAGGACTTTGAATTTTATCTATACTTAATATTATAAATTCGAAAGTTAGTCTGTCTGTCTGTTACCTTTTCACGCCTAAACCACTGGACAGATTTCGATAAAATTTGGCAGAGAGATAGATTGCATCCCGGGGAAGGACATAGGATAGTTTTTATCGACATAGGTACCTCGCGGGCGAAGCCGCGGGCGGAAGCTAGTATGTAATATAGACAACTTAACTGCCGAACGAACACCAGCAATTAATTTACGCTTGATCACTGTCAATAACAATCAAGTTATCAAGTAGCAGTTTAAACATACAATTTATAGAATGCTAATAAGAACGAACGCTCGCCACTCGACACGTCCATTCAAACTTCAAATCAAAGTTCAAAAAATGTATGATGTGCGCGCTCAGATTCCGTCCTTATATAAGGTACCGATCGGTGGCGGCCGCGCGCCACGCGTGTGCTGCGAACGGTGCAAGCCAAATTCAACCTTCAGCACTACATTTACAGCATAACTTAGGGGCGCTGCATACGGCTAAGATACTATAATATTTCATCTTAAGATGCAATATCGCTCGCCATACAAATTCATCTAAAGATACGAAAATATGAAATATTATTTATTATCTTCGTCGTGTGTGATAGTCCATTGAATTGTATACGATGTTTTTTTTTATTTACCGTCTTGAAATTTTTAAAGGACTTTTATTATGGAACTTTTATTATGGGACCAGCTCTGAAAACACGAAAAATATCATCTGTTTCATACATTTTGGTCTAGTAGTTGAACTTTAGTATTAAACCGCTGGTCCTAGAGACATGAAATTTGGAGGGTCTGTTCTTTGCGAAGAGTAGATATCCACTAAGAAAGGGTTTTTCGAAATTCTACCCCTAAGAGGGTCAATGGGGGGAGTGTGAAATTTTACGCGGGCGAAGTCGCGGGCAGAAGCTAGTTGTATAGATACTATACAGGCAAACATGGTTTTGGTTTGAGGAACTTCCGCAGATGCCTGTATGGTTTACGTAAACCAGGGGTTCTTTCTACAAACTGCCTTAGTTTTCGTATAGCATGCAATAATTATAGATGTTTGCGTTGCGTAAGACCTGTAAAAAGCGATCAATCAGGATAGTAAATATAGTAATATTACAGTATCACTCCTGTAACACAGACTGCGATAAAACGAAAGCCATTAATAGGTAGATTGGGTTTAATATTCATTTAAGGCGCAGCTATACGACTTCTAATGATTTTAAATTCAACATCACGTCTAATCGACCAGACTGATTTCTTTGAAAAAAATAAATGTTATACTAGACCATTTGCTTCGTAATTTGATATGTGAATATTTGCAATTATATTTTTTTAACATAGTGTAATTAATTTGTAAAGTTATGTCTACCGCGGACATAAAAACGATAATCACGCAAACACTATCGGGTGTATTTTCATAAAACTTTCACCATATAAAAGACAATTTAATTCCCCGAATTTTAGTATACGGTTTTTATTTGTTTGGTGTTTGATAAATCAACAATAGATGATTGTTTCATATTTTGCAATAAATTACCAGCGTTGTGTCATCGCGCTTCTCTTTCTTTTCTATGCAGTCCGATAGTGACCGCGTTTTAGGTCATGTAGTCGCCTTAAGTATTTGAAAGTAGACAATAAAATGAGACGTGCTCCATTAGCCTTTGAAAATTTAATATTCAGTAAGTGGACTGTTCCATGACAGTTATTAAATAAAGTGCTTTATTTAAAGGAATGAACATCGACAACCATTTGCAAATGTGAACAATGCGGTGGGAGACAACGGTCTGGATGAGTGCGGCGCTGGTGGTGGCCACTACGGCGCTGCATCTCAACATAGAACCTGACCTCCACAGCGATAAAATGAGCCCTCTTGGTCTCGACACAAGTACAAAAAAGGATATAGTAAGCGGTCCTGAAAAACTTGTCGTCAGAGTTGAGACCAAAGGTGAGGAAAAAGAAAATGCATCACCGGAATATTTCTCGCGTACTTAATTTATTTGAACAGGATTCTAGTTCCTGTCAATCAAAAACTAAACAAAATGATAAATCGATTAACTCTGTCACCAATTGTAACAGTAAAAAAAAAAACGGCCAAGTACGTGTCGGGGCACGCACAATGAAGGGTTCCGTAGTTTGAATGAATTTATCCCAAGAACAAACTTAACATTGTAGTTGAAAAACATGTTCTCCCATACATTCCAACTGAAAATGTAAGTTTGTACGCACAATATTGAGAGATTTACCATGTTGTTTCAAGATCATAGACTTCTTATTAATTTTCCTGTAATGTATAGGTATAGAACTATTTACTGTATTTTTTTCAAAATTTTAGGCTCAGTAGTTTCGGAGATAAGGGGGGGGGGGGAATGGTAAATTTCCGTCTATTGTCTCAAATAACTTTAATACAATTTACTTTATAATAATACAGTCGTTGGTTCTGCATTTTCGTTTATTGATACCGACTTCCGAAATTAAAGTTATTTATCACTTTGTAGTTTTTTTTGGAAGTCAGTTGTTTTTTTTGTAAAAATGTTTTTATTTTTCACTTTTTAGTGAGAGAGTATGTAATTTATCTAAGTTACAATAGCCTAACGTCAACTGCTCATCACCTTTTACAAAATATTGCTTTTCCCGATGCTGGGACGTTAATTGTTGAGGAGTTCTCCTGGTAAGAACCAGGAGAACTCCTCAACAACCACTCACCATAAGCATTGTGACGAGCATAAATTGCTTAGCCACCATATTAAAGTAATCGAATCGCAACCCGTGAAATATTTATCATTGAGTAGTTCCGATGGCCGTCTGTGGTCTTCATCATCAGCTCCACTTTACCAAATGATGATTTCCGAGAGCAAATTATCAAGTTACTCTAAAAAATATCCAAATGGCTATAGGTTTGCCAATAAAATTTGAGGGTTTCCCTTGATTTTCATGGGATCAACTTGGGAGTATACCCTTTTAAACAAAAAATAATAATTTTCAAAATCGATCCACAATTCACGGAGAAATCGGTAAACATACAAAAAAAAACATACATAAAGTCGAACATATAACCTCCTCCTTTTTGGAAGTCGGTTAAAAACTGACGTTAAACCAGAGTCTAAGGGCCGGTTGTTTCAAACGGTTGGATAACGTAACATACGTACGTCAAGTAGTAACGAGTACGTAATCGTAATTATTAGACGTAAGTCAAGGCCATAATTTTGGTAAGTGTAATTTGAAACAACGCTTTTTTGGTTTGACGATGGATAGCTCCATTTTTGACGTATACGCGCGCATCAATTGGACGTGGAACAACCCGCCCTAAGTTGTCAATTTTGCATTAAGAACTTTACGTTCATCGGAATAAAGTTTTAAATAAAAAACAGTAACTCTCTCGCAGGTTTAGGCTAGGTCTAAAGTTAGAACTCGTTTTGTAATAAGACGGATTGAGTCTACAGCTAACCCGCTGGAACCAGAAGACAATGGACCTGGTGCCGAAGCTGGCACAACTAGCCCACCGGGACCAGAAGGTAGTGGACCTGGTGCCGAAGCAGGCACGACCAGCCTGCCGAAACCTTTTGATACAGTTGTAGTAACATCGACCGGCCGCGTTGATGGGCACATGTGGCGACAGAATGCAAATATACTTGGCTACATAGATATAAAGTACGGTATCTTCAATAATCATTTCGAGGTATGTATTACATAGCATGCAAAAAAACAACTTTTGTTGAATGTTTCGCAGTTCATGTTCTCCAATTGTTTATTTTCAGGCTCCAGTATTTCCGGAGGCGGACGAGAAATCAGTCCATGACGAAAGAGTTCATAACAAACGCTGCCCGCAGCTTCAAGGTGATAAAATCGTCGGAGAGTCGGACTGCCTGACTCTAAGCATTTTTAAACCATTTAAAGCTGAGCTAAGCGGTGCAAGTGTCCTCGTTCACATCCATGAAGGAAACTTCATTAATGAAAGCGCAGACCCTGAAATATACGGTCCCGAATATTTAGTCTCAAAGGAAATAATTCTTGTTCTTCCTAATTATAGACTAGGCCCACTTGGTTTCCTGTGTCTGCAAAACGAAACGGCTCCAGGAAATGCCGGTTTAAAAGATCTAGCTTTAGCGTTAAGATGGATAAAGAAAAACATAGAAAACTTTGGTGGGGATCCTGAAAACATCGCCGTGAGCGGTGAAGGGACGGCGGGAGCTTTAGCCGGATATCTAGCTTTATCTCCTATGTCTAAAAGCAATGTAAATAAAGTTATCACGGAAAGTGGCTCAGTTCTTTCACAATGGGCAATGAACAGGAACCCTATTGTTGCTGCAACGGATTTAGCAAACACCATAATGGAACCTTCGGCAACATGGCAGTCTATGGACTTGGAGGAACTACTGTTAGCAGCAAGAAACATCGTTTGGAGACCTTGCTTAGAAAACAATACAGACGATGGAGTACATTTTATGGTGGAAACTCCATGGGCAATGTTACAAAAGGAAGACATTAAGGTCGCGTTCATGATAGGTTCGGCAGAGTACGCAGGCGTTCACGAATCTTTAAATCATACAGAAGCTAGCATACAAGAACTTGATGCGAATGTCAGTCTCTTGCTGCCCAACGACTTACAATTTGAAACAAGCGAAGAAAGGAGCAAAGTAGGTAATAAATTGAAAGCTCAATATTTTGAGGATGCTATTACCTACGTTAATGTGAAAAATCGAACACGATATTATACGGACATGGTATATCTTGGACCTGTGATGCGTACCGCGCGATCTCTCGTCAATTCTGGATCGACGGTTTACTTCTATGAGTTTTCTTTTGTCGGAGCTTTAAACAGAGAGTTGGCGGCTGTTCAGAACCAAGCTGACGGAGCAGTTCGGGGGGATATCATTGGCTATCTGTTCTATCAAGAAGGAGACATAACTGATGAAGGTACGCAGGAGACGAAGATGATTGAACAGCTGATTCAATTCTGGACATCGTTTCTCAAGACTGGGTAAGATATTTCGTTACATTAATTCGTTTGATGACGCAAAAACGTGAGGTTAACTAACATTTCATGGATCTAAATGAACTAAACTGAAAGTGAAACTATAACGTCGCCATCTTAAAAGTCATTTCTAATGACAGTTTACTAATTAACTTCCCCACTGGGGAGAAGGCGTGAGTTCATGTGCATGTGTATAATGTCCTTATCCATAAAGCATATTATAAGATTAAAGACTACGTTGAAGACAAGGTAGTTTGGCAATAATTCCTTTTGCATTGTGGCTTCCCTGGCACCTCATTAACGGCATAACTACGTAAATGTCTATTAACTGCTCTCAAATTACGATGTTTATTTTTTACATACTTTTTTGGCATAATATACAGACAATTATAATTTTTCACCTCTTTATTAGTGGTTGTAATGGCAATCATATCACTTGTTTTTAGTACGTTTTAATATTATATTTAACCTTATGATAGATTCTTATTTTGTTAACGTGAGGACTTTGTAGGCCTTGTAGACTTTAGATCTGTAGACCATTTTTATTTTATCAAGTACTGGTACTTGTTGACAGGCCTACGCTGTCCTCCCATACCTACTCTAATTTTAAGATATTGTAAAAGGCAATTGCCGGCTCTTCTCCATAGGAAACGACCAATCGGAACCGTGCATCTAGCTTCTGACGTTTCATAAGTTTTATGTGAAATAAAATATTTTGATTTGATGTGAATGTACAAATTATTTCATGATTGCGATATACATATAATTTCCTTCAATTATTTTCGATTTCATTAAATTAGCAAGTGAAAAAGAATAATTTACTGGTCCCTGTTTGAATTGAAACCCATATTTTTCTGATCTTATTACAGAACGCCCAGAGCGGAGGACATAGAGTGGAACAAGTTTGAGAAAGCGACCGCTGCGCAGGAGCAGTGGTTGTCGATCGGCACAGAGACAGCCATGAAGAGTGGCGTGCATGTGGACCGCCTGGGCCTCTGGACCGAAATCTACAACGAACACTTCATCGACAGGAACCTCGGCCTGGCAGTCTCCCCCAGCGCATACACCATGCTCGTCTTGCAAGTCGTCTTCTTGATCACCTTCTTCAGAAACGCTTGGCATCGCTTTTAATCAAGTCAACACGACTTATGTTGCATACTTACGTTTAGTCACCTTAATAAATGCCATGTACTTTAGAAAAATGTGAGTGGTATATTATTTGAAATAAACTACGAACAAAACTGTTGTTTGTTTCATTGAATACTATACAAATTATTTTGGTATCGTGGTGGTTAAAATTAAAAGCAACAATAACTCATTCCGCCACTTGGTTAACGGTTTAGTACATTGCTACTTACAACCTATTGTTACTTAACCGTTTATGAATTCCTAACATTGAGTCATAATTACAAATAGTCAAACATTTGACGTGTCAATGTTTTGATTAGACGTCGTCTGTTTTGATAACGAAAAGTAAACTGGATCAGCGGACCCGGACGCGACACACTCGGTTTGCTCGGCTTGTAAAGTTCGGCCATGAGGGTCGGGTGTGTTGTTGCAGTGTCCATAGTGAGTGTGGTGCTGTGTGTGGTGCATGGCCGGCCCACCCCGGTGCCGCGGACGCACAGAGACGTGGCCACCTCGCAGGGTGCGGCCCGCGGGTACCTAGCCCCCGACCCACCCCACTTCGCGTACTTCGGGCTCCCCTACGCGCGCCCGCCCACGCGACGCGACAGGTTTAAGGTCAGCTGATCCATTTGTGGATAGACCGTAGATCCCATTTGGTGCTATGTAGATTGGATGGTCATCATAAATGTAATTACTTAGTTAGAAGCTCCCTTTTTTGTTTAAAATATGTAATCGGTACCTATCGAACTACGTATTCCGTAATCTCAAAAAATTTAAAAAAAAAAGACTGAAAAATAACAGAGATAAAAGCCTAGCTGATTAATTAACTGCTAGCCGTCAGGGACAATTGAATGGTATTGTGGTCAATGGTCTTACCATTCAATTGTCTAGAACTAAACCTTACCTATAATGCAGGTACTTTATGTAGCATTTAATGGGCTCTTTTATTGAATTCTTATATAATGATAAATGATTTTATTTTTGTAAGTAGGTTTGTACAAACACTTTACACGTCAATCATATTTTTATAAAACTAGATGAGGTCGGCGTTTCCTATCTGACTACTCTGAGAAGAAAGGCCGAAACAAACTCAGAGGTCACAGTCTCTTTTAAAGTCCAGACATAATCTTGGTCAGGTTATATGAAGACCATGTAGATCGATGACTGAGATGGTCTTTTGAGGAAAGAACCACACAGGTTGAGAGGACCTGTCCAGTCAGTGCACGCATTTGTCAGAAATCGTGCAGTTCAACTCAAAACTTAAGGAGCTCAACGATTCGACGAACAATACTAAAGAAAGGACATTTGGGTAGGCCACATAAATTACTGAAACTGAAAGACCTAGACAAAAACTAACACAACAGAGAGAATAATAAAAATTAAAAAAAAAAGTAACCAACATTGTCTTCACATGCACAATAATTTAAATAATATAATACTTTACAAATTAAGGAAATGTCATTGTTTAAATAAAATTCATTAATTTCAATGTGTATATAGAAAAAATAAAAACATCAAAATGTAAAAAATTGGAAGCAGCTCAATCCCAAGCCTTTTTGTCCTCAATATAATCTTTAACGGTATAAAAGGCTTTCTGGCACAACTTACGTTTAATGAATGATTTGAATTTGTTAAGGCTTAGATCTTGAACGTGGCTTGGTAGTTTATTATAAAAGCGTATACATTGGCATCTGAACGAGCCAAATGTTTGAATTCATCGTATTTTGATCAGGGTCATGGTCATGGCACTCCAAATGAAGTACTATTTATGGAAGAAGGCTACACCCAGTAGTAGAAAACTTGCAATGACTTAGTTTACTGTCTAATTGGAACTTAGATTTATATATGCTGTTGCATGCTCGGGAAAGACTCGTCACTAGTCGGCACACGTAAAGTCCCGTTTCTCTAGGCTCCGAAGCCTCCACCTGAATGGGACGGCATCTTCGAAGCCACCCACAAGATCAAATGCCTTCAACCCGACGCCGACGGTGAGGAGAACTGCCTGGTCGTCAATGTCTTCACACCAGAGCATGCTACATCGTTGCCTGTCCTCGTCTTTGTGCACGACGGAGACTTTCAGAACGGGTAATGTATAACATTCTTAAACTATTTAGCAAAGATGCGTTTAGATCAGTCTTTCCCAAAGTGGGCGATAACGCCCCCTTGTGGGCGCTGCAGGTCTCAAGGGGGGCGGTAAGAGACCCAGAAATAAAATGGGGGCGTTGTGTATTGTGATTTGTAATTTTATTTAGCTAGGAGGCCTCTTAAACAACGATTGCAAGAGCTCTCGACTCTCAACAACAACTTGTGAACATCAACTAATATGAATTAAAAGATTGCTCAAACTCGGTTCTATATTTCTCTCCGCGTAGTTCATATATCTGTCCTATTTTATTGAATATACACACATCAAAAGTGTCTAGGGATCAACATATATTTTTGCAATAACTTTTCTCCTGATTGATATTAATTAAAATTTTCTTTAAGGATTCATCAAATAAAGTATTTCGTTTGTCACAGTAACGATAAACCAAGTCACCTTTGCATTAATAAAGAAATTTGCCATTTTCCTAATAAAGGGATTTTTGACATTTGAACCACTAACACAAAAGTTCGAAAAAAAGACTGAAATAACAGTTTTCTTTAAAATTTTATTGGGTAACTTAAACAATTAATAATCCGTGTTTCTACCGCGAACACTAACAACACAAGAACATCGGTTTGGCATACTCAAAATGAGTTCATCCAAATCACGCTGTGGAATGGCCGCCCATGTTCGTTGCAACAACAAAAAAAGGTCTTCTTGCGACTGGATACCCTCCATATTCGGCAGAGCTCTTCTCTGTAGCATATCCCATGCATGCTCAATCGGGTTCAAGTCTGGGGACTGAGCAGGCCAGGGCAGGACATTGATGTTAGCTGCGGCGAGAGTCTGTCTTACAACTCTTGCGGTGTGCGGTCGTGCATTATCATGCATTAACTGAAATAAGGGACCGATTTGCACTTGTAGAGGAACGATGACGTCTGATACAATCGTCTCAGCATAAATTTGAGCGTTGAGGTTGCCTCTGATCCAAATCAACTCAGTTCTTCCGCCGATCCAAATACCCGCCCATACCATGATGGTTCCACCACTATAAGGATGGACTTCCTGGCAGGATTTTAATCGCTGTTGGCGTCCAGGGGTTCTCCAGTGTCGTATACGTCTTGTATCCGGTCTCATACCAAAACGAGACTCATCAGAAAAGCACACGAAACGCCATTGTTCTTCTGCCCAATTTCTGTGTTCAAGAGCCCATTGATATCTAATCCTACGATTGTGCATTGCTATAGGTGGTACTCGTAGCGGTCTTCGGGAATGAAGGTTCACTTCATGCAAGCGGTTTCTGACTGTTTGGTCGCTAATTAAGTTCCCTGAAGAGTGATGAAGCCTCACGGCTAACATCATGGCGGTTATTGTTGGAGCTCTTCGAGTTAAGATTTGAATGTATCGGTCTTGTCTCCGTGTGGTGCAGCGATACCGTCCTCCATGGCGCTCAGCCACGGTACCAGTGCTTCGGTAACGTGTCCAAAGTCGACTGATAACACTGACTTGTATTCAGAGCTAAAGCCACAGTACGTTGCCGGGAACCAGCTTCTATCATTCCCACGGCTCTGAGCATTTCTTCCCTGCTTAAATGACGTCGCCGCTCCATAATAACGTTGGTTTTAATCAGTAGTAGGGAAACAGTAGCACTAATAATGTCTTCAATGCGTTGTATGTTTTTATAGGGAAAATATTGACAGCTGATTTTCATCTTTTACTCGAATTTGATTCACAGTTCCTGATTCAAATTATGAAATGCACCAAAAAGGATCCATATAAATTTATAAAATCATAAATTTATTACAAAGCCACATCTCAATCTCAAGAAATCCGCATAAAAATGCTTGATCCCTAGACACTTTTGATGTGTGTAGAAAAAATTAAAATCATGTCAATCGGTCGCTCCGTTTCGTAATGAAAGTAGACACAAACAAACAAATAAAAAGGCAACAGACACACTTTCGCATTTTAATAGTTATTAGTACTCGTAGATATCTATCATGTTTTAACAAGTTTTTGTTAAATAACCCGAATTGTGCATTCCTGTATCAGTCGGCTGGTTCATTGAATACTTGTTCGGACTTGTTGAGTACGATTGAGCGTCGAATGAGATAAACGAGTTTATGCATGTTTGTTTTATTCCTGTCGGTGCGTGCTGCTTAAGCATTCCTATATAAACAATGTAATATTTATTTAATTTTCATTTGTGGTTTCGCGCGCAATAGATGAGCAGTACTTACGCCTCCTCTACACTACTCGCGAAGTTGAACGTATTTCTCAAAGCAAAACAATGTCGGAAGTAAAAAAGAAGAGACGGCAATACTGTGCGGAATATATTAAATTCGGATTTATTGAAAATCCTACAAACCCATCGTCGCCTTTGTGTCTTCTATGTCTAAAAACATTTTCGAATGAAGCAATGAAGCCTTCAAGGCTGCAAGATCATTTGAATAAAATGCATCCAGATAAGAGAGACAAGAATGTAGCATATTTTCAAGACCTAGAGAAGAAGCATAATACTCAGCCAAGTGTAGCAGAACTATTTTCGGCGGCTGCTAAGCAAGATGACGACGGACTTCGAGCTTCGTACAATATCTCTTTGTTAATTGCTCAAAAAGGCAAACCACATAACATCGGAGAAGAGTTAATATTGCCAGCAATAAATGAAGTAATAACTACTGTGCTTCATAAATCGGCCGAAGATATTATCCGAAAAATTCCTTTGAGTAATAATTCTGTGCAAAGACGAATTGATGAAATGGCTGAAAACATTGAAGAATCATTGTGCGATCACCTGAGGACAAGTCAATTCTCAATTCAGCTCGATGAGTCCACTTTACCAACTAATGAAGCATTGTTGTTGTCTTACGTGAGGTTTATTAAAGATGAGAAAATATGTGAAGAACTATTATTTGCTAGAAATTTAGAGACCGATACAAAAGGTGAAACCATATTCAATACATTGGAAAAGTTTTGCGATGAGAAAGAGATTCCTTTGAAAAATATTATTTCAGTTGCTACGGATGGCGCTCCGGCTATGACAGGGTGCCATAAAGGCTTCATAGCGTACTTAAAAAATAAAATTCCAGATGTCCTTGGTGTACATTGCGTTATTCATAGACAACATTTTGTTGCTAGAAACTTAAGTGAAAAACTATTTCAATCACTGCAATATGTCATCAAAGCAGTCAATAAAATCCGCAACAGCTCTTTGAATGATAGATTATTTCATCAGCTTTGTGTTACTAATGACGAGGATTTCAACCGTTTGTTGTTTCATACTGAAGTTCGTTGGCTATCAAGAGGCAATTGTCTGACTCGATTTTACAACCTGTTTGACTCTGTTATAGAGTTCTTGGAAACTAAAGATACAGAATTGCACGACAAGCTCATAACATCAAAGGATGATAATATAGCTTACATGACAGACCTGTATAAATTGTTCAACGACATGAATCTCCAACTGCAAGGCGATAAACTAAATTTAATTAAAACAAAAAACGTCGTTGCTGCTTTCGCAGCCAAACTGCTTCTACACAAAAAGAATCTGGGCAGACGTGAGTTTCACAATTTTCCAAATTTATCAGTATCATGCAGTAACGACGAATTGTTTGCCTACTGCCAACATTTGGAAAACCTCCACATTGACTTCACCGAACGATACCAGGACATTTTGAACTTGGAAATACCAGACTGGGTGTTGGATCCGTTTTCAAATGTCAACACAGCAATGTCACCTCAACTGGAAGAAGAACTTATAGAATTGACAACAAACGAGGAAATAAAAATCAAGTTCAAAAATGGTTACCAAGAATTTTGGCTACAAAAACCGATCCCGTAATTGTACCCTGGATTGTGGTCAATCGTTCAACGATTCTTGATAGCATTCCCATCGTCATATTTGTGTGAACGTGGATTTAGTGCTGTGACAACACTGCTTACTAAAAAGATAAATCGTTTGCTTGTTACCGAACGTGGCGACTTGCGACTGTTCTTGAGTAAATTGGAACCTGATATCAACAAACTTATTAAACAGCATCAGATTCATCCTTCACATTAGTTTTTATACAAGGATTGATTATTTTAGTTATATTTTTAATAAAAGATACTCTGTTTTAATACTATAAAGTTGCGTTTCAATAATCATTCTTATTGGCAGGTGGAGCCCGTAAGAGTTAACTTGAGACCTAAGCGCCGTTGTATGTTACCTACTGCGCTCAGGTTTCAAGCTGCGGGTTATAGTAAAAGTTTCGTTTAGAATTCTCCGTTAATATACATAATATACATATCTAGGTCACAATAATTAATTAATTTAATTTGAAGTTATAGTGGTTTTTAAATAGGTGAAAAAAGGGGGGCGCTAAAAAATATTTATTCTCAAAGTGGGAAGTAGACAAAATAAGTTTGGGAACCACTGGTTTAGATGTTGGTTATACAAATCCATACTAATATTATAAATTCGAAAAATTCGTAACTCTGTCTGTCTGTATGTTACCTTTTCACGAATAAACCATGACGGATTTCGATAAAATTTGGCAGAGAGATAGATTGCATCCCGGGGAAGGACATCGCTTACAATTATTACAAAATATTGGGGAAGTGACGTAGCGGCTTAGCTGGTTGGTTTGGCGACATCTAGCGTTACACTAACATCATAGTATCAAATAAAGAAATTCTAATTGTATCAGAAGAGGTATTTTTATCTCTTGTCCTAGCGTCGCCAAACTAACAGAAGAAAGAACTTCAGAGGTTAATGTAATAGTCTCCTCGCCACCCTGTATAATAAATAATAAGACAAATAAGTTATAATTAAGCATCAATAGTTTCTTGCCATGTCTGGTTACACATTGACTTTTAAATATATTTAGAAAAAAAAGCTGTTTAATTGTTTACATTTTTTATTTCCAACCTACCTGCAATCCCAATTGATCCCAATCACGCTGTGAGAGCTGTTGCTGGATACGCGCCATTCACAACCACAACACACAATAGGGTATATCCATACATAAATTCGAAAGTAACTCTGTCTGTCTGTCTGTATGTTACCTTTTCACGCCTAAACCACTGAACGGATTTCGATAAAATTTGGCAGAGAGATAGATTGCATAACGGGGCCTTCCCCGGGATGCAATCTATCTCTCTGCCAAACTATCCTATGTCCTTACATAGGATAGTTTTTATCGACATACCTCGCGGGCGAAGCCGCGGGCGGAAGCTAGTACAGAATATTTTTATGGTAGTCTAAATATGTTACTATTTATATCGAATGTTATGATACTCGTGACTTCATTCGCGATTTAAATATTACGATTGAGAATGGTCGTAATGTATAGAATAATTAGCCTTTAATGTTCCCACTGCTGGAACACAGGCCTCCTCTCTGTGAGAGGGAGTGGGTCGTAATCTACCACGCAGGCCCAGTGCGGGTTGGTAGATGTCACATTTTTTCGGATTTTTTGGTTCTAGGACATGCCGGTTTCCTCACTATGTTTTCCTTCACCGTTTTGAGTAGTGGTGATACAATAAGTAAAGCGCCAGCCTGGGTTCAATCCCACGACCTGCAACTCGTAAGTTGGAGCCGTTACCAACGGGCCACCAGCCACCACTGCGCTCAATCCCGTACTGTATGTGAGGGGTTCATTTAGGAAACGATGGTTGTAGGAAGATGTATCAAAAACCTAAAAAGTTTCATTCTCAAAGCTTAATGTTTGAACCTGTCTAGAGATGAACCTAGGACCTGTTTGATTCGGCTGACCAAGATCTGCAACATACAACACAAAATAGTAAACACAATCGCGGTATTTTTTACGACATTTTTTTTACGTGTCTCCGAATCTTGTAGGCAGGACATGGTGGGGTCTTAGTGACCAACTGGGGATTTCCGAAACAAAATTAACGATTAGGACACGCTAGGAAACAATGTTCGTGTTGTTGCATTTTAAATAAGGTAATAAATTCATATAGAGGATGTAATATCGAAAACGGATCCTCTAAATTGGCTTACCTGATCTGCGTATCCCTTTAGAGGGTACAGGCGTGATTTTATGTTGTGTGATTGCTAAAACAATGCATACATACATTTATTGAAGAGTTCAGCATAGCTATTCACAAAGCTACGACACGGTTTGGTACCGTATCGAATGTCAATGTTATCGACGAAATCCTATAATGGCTATTCACAAATCCGAAACCGTACAATTTTGACAGTTCATATACGGTATGAAGACATCAATTCTTCCGACAGGTATTTGCTGTCGGAAGTGTTATCGAATAACAAAATACTGTTTAAAAAAGAATAATCTAAGCAATAAGTGTCAAAACACGGCTCCGGGCAAGGTCCTCATGCCCTTGCATGAATGCAAAGAGCATCTGCCGCTGCTCCAATGACACTCTTTTCTGAAAATATGCATTTTCAATATTGGGTACCACGTTTTATAAAATGAAAATGAGGAAATAGTAATTTGTTTAAATACCGATAAAATACATACAACCATTTTTCTGTAAAAAAAAAAACTAATTTTTCACTCCTCAATTATTATTATTTTTAATTCGCCCAAAGGGCAGGCTATAGTCTTTCGACCATACCGCTTTGTCTTCCGTGTAGTTCTCAATTATCTCTATAGCTCAAAACAAGATTCAGAAAAATAATTATTCCAGATTTTTAGGTTTGACAGAAAGTTGAAGTTTACAAAGCAAGTTTAATAGAAATCAGGTAAATTTTATTTATTAATAAAATCATTGCTTACCTACGGTTTTTTATTTGTTAATAGTTACTGAATGCATAATCTATAGTTGCCCATAGTGAAATACTCAATAAAAATCATTTATGTACCACTTAAAATTTTCTACCACGAATATCTATTTACTACCATTTTGTAGCGTTCCCCGTATACACACCTAAAAAAACCCTTCCATACGGATCTGTGAATAGCGTTTTGCCGGTGCTTCGGTTCAGAAATCAGGTTATCGAACAAGTGTCATTGTCGATACGATAGTGAATCGTATGTTTGTGAATACAGGTGCTGTTGTCTGTCTCCGAAACTGATTATCCGATCTTAACTAAATTTAAATGGGACCATCTTGGAATAAACTATTTCGAAAAAAAAAAATTTGCAAATCCGTCTATACAATGACGGAGTTATGCCCGAACATACATTTAAAAAAAAACATACACATCCGAATTGAGGACCTCTTCCTTTTTAGAAGTCGGTTAAAAAACATTTTATTAGTCATCGAAAACTTTTATGCGTCTAACTAAAATGACGAAACATCTTTTTTCAGATGGGGCGCATATCAGGCGCCCACCATGTTCCTCAACGAGGGCTTCGTGATCGTGACCTTCAACTACCGGCTTGGAGCCCTCGGCTTCTTGTGCCTCAGCACTCCTGAAGCACCAGGGAACGCCGGCTTGAAGGACCAAATCGCAGCCCTGTACTGGGTGCACAGAAACATCGCAGAGTTCGGCGGGAACCCTCATGACGTAACTGTATACGGCACTGGCGCCGGTGCCGCAGCAGTACAGTTGGTCCTTTTGTCTGGATTGGTCAAAGGATTCTTACATAAAGTAGTTCTAGAGTCAGGATCAGCTCTCTCTCCTTCCTCAATGACATATGATCCTATTGCTGTAGCTCACAAAGGTGCTAGCTCTTTGGGTTATGAAGGGTCGAATGACCCAGAGGAATTGTATAGCTTCTACCAAGAAGCTTCAGCCAAAGATTTGACTAGCATACCTGAAATGTTTCTTCCCTGTGTTGACAATATGTCAGACTCTTTATACAGTCTCATAGATATAGATCCCATTAATAAACTGAAAGAAGGACACTTCTATAATGTGCCGATGTTGATCACGTTTACTCATAAAGACAAAACATCTATCATTGGAAGTGACACAGAAAAATTTGAGAATCCACCAGACAACTTTGATTATTTACTGCCAAACAATTTAGAATTTGAGAAACATAAAGTCAAACACGGAGTAGGGAAGATTGTGAAGCAGTTTTACTTTAGTGAAGACTTCAGAGGTGACATGGCCCAGAGCTATGCAGACTACATGCATGACATATTAACCGAGTACCCAATAATAAAAATGGCAATGCTGTTTGCAGCAAAAAACACATATTCTGTATATGTCATGAAGTTTACTCTGCTAAGAGAGACAGAGACAGAAGAGTCGGCACGGACCAGTTTCAATACTTTGCTTGATTATTTATATAAAGAAGAAGAACAAACTGATGTTGTTCTAGAGAAGCTGATGATATTATTCAAGAACTTCATAAAATGGGGGTAAGTAGCATATTTTCTGATGCTGTGTGATCTTGTGAATATGGTCTGTCAATTTGACACCTAAAATACTGAGCTCCATTGTATGTTGGCAAACCTTGAGTTTGGACTTTTGAATGTTTGTCAAAGACCAAGTCTGGGATCCATTATCCAGGGGACATTATTAGTCTGTAACTATTGTGACAGTGGTGTGGTTAAAACTGCACTTGTTTTAGTTTTGAAAAAACAGCATTCATGGTTGCATAATGCATGTTGGTACAAACTGGCGTACAAACACAGTAGAATTCTCATTGTCATTCCTAACTGTATATTGTATTGGACCAAACCCTCCCAAAATGAAAATCAATAACTGCATTTAGAATAACTGATGATACTCTTCTGTTTCTATTCAACCATAGGCGAACACAACTACCTACATTTATTAATGATAATTATAATAATATTTACTGTTTGTTTCAGTGACCCAACACCGCTGACAACAACATTAATCCCAGTAGTATGGCAACCAGTGCCCTCTGAGAAAGAGAACTGCCACATATCAGATGTGCCGCTGCTGCAGTTTGACACCACTCTGAGGATGAGTGTGCTGCCTCACAACCAACGGCTGTTGTTCTGGGACAACATCTACAGCCGGTTCTACAAGCCACATGTACTTGAACAAGATGCGGAAGATTTGGATGATAATGATTAACTCCTGGCTGGTTTGTTAAGTCAACAAAGTACAGTCACTTCAGACAATATTTAGAATCACTTATTTATAAATCTGTTGTAAAGTATTATGCAAGTAGAAAACAATGTTTTATTAATTCTGCCTGGACATAAAGGGCAATACTGTTAAGAAATTTATTTATTTGAATACAAAATCGAGAATTATTCTAATACCATCAGGCTAGCGCGCCTGCCGTGTTCTTGTCACACACACAAGTTCCGCTTCGCGAAATTCAAAGTGTCGCCCAAATTGACCACGCAATCGGGTCGTACACAAACATGATTATTTGCAACTACGTTTACTAATTCACGAGTCAAAGGTCATATAAAGAGATTACAATCAATAAAAACCAAACAAGTAAACGTTTCCACGAAAATATCGACGTTGTCATAAATAAATCCCGTTACCTGAACAATTGGCGGCCGTGGAAGCGTTACGTTGAGTCGCCAACACTTTATGCACTTACAAAACTATAACATAGCTGTCCCCGCGGCGATATAACGATTGTTCACTAAACTATCATTAAATTATTTTTAATAAAATCAACAAGTAAATTACAAAAGGCAAAACATGGGGCACCCGACCCGTCACATTTTACTTGACATGACATTAGTTTAGTTCCGATCGGAAACTGCGCTAAGATTTCATTTTGTAAAGTTATGTTTTGATCTTTTTTAAATATTTAATTTAATGTAACGCAAAATTAGAGCTTTGATATGAAAAAATATATGTTACTCAATGAGAACGTGAATAAAACTGTTTAGAACTGTTGTTGTTTTTATTTCATGTTCTCAAACATCAACACCATTAACAATCAACAGTTTTTGAACGGATATTAGCGTATACGAATACGAACACATGCAAAAGGCAAGTACGCATACAACACACGCGGCCGCGAAAGTAACTTTCTTTCATTGATATGATAAATTATCTAGGTAACGATAAGTTAATCGATGAATAATATTACGAATGTTTATAATATAGAAACAACTAAAATACAACAAAACAACTAAAACAGGGAATATCGGGATAAAAACTATCCTATGTCCTTTGCCGGGAGCCCGGGACTCAAACTATGGTAGGTACGTATAAATACCAACGGTGAGGTCACAGAGTACACTTTATTATACTGAAAGGTGAGGCAGACACAATGATATTCTAGTAAAATATCATTGGGCAGACAGACACACTTTCGCGTTTACACCTAATATTAGAATGTATAGTAATCTAAAATTAATTCTAATTACCGATTATTATCGTCTGATAGAGACGCTAGAACCGGACGCCAGATGTTTTTGGGGACCCTGCATAAACAATATTGTTTGTTATAAATTAGCGAACCTGTTATTTTTTTTCAGAGCCTTACTAACACCCACGTTTAGCACGTCTCGCATTGTTGCATTTGTTGCTGTTGTAGCTACGGTCAACAACGAAAGACGATTTACATCAGATTTTTAAAACATAATTTATTCGAACAGCTGTACCTACCGGTAAGTAGCTACTTACATATAAACCAATTTATGAAATGCGGAAAAGCAATTTTTTCGTATTGTTTTGTGTCTAACTAATCTACACGTCACGGTCACGGAGTATAGAAAGACTTCTTTCTTTCTTTAGACCTACTCCGTGATTTAGGTAGGATTACTATATTGTAAAAGCAACAATTTTTATCGACTTCGTTGCTGACCGTCCCTGTACAGATTAAACCAATATGTTATGCATTCGATGAGTTTTTTGCTTATGAAATAAAAGAATTTTTTAAAGTTACCAATATACATACAATAGTCGTTGGCTGAAGATTTAACATAATAAATAAATGCAGGCGCTCATAAACCGGTGCAGTAGGGAAAGGCATTGAACTGAGATTCGGATCTATTCGCTCTATTATGCAATGTGTTCTCTACAGGTGTTAGTTAAATTTGAAGTAACTGTTTTTGTCAGTTGTATCTATACATACTGCAAACAAGATCACAACAACAAGTAATGTTCCTTCACGAGTCTCCTAAATACCTACAGCTAACGATTGCGCGCGTTTAATTTGAACTGGCAATGCATTCCACAAACGAGCGGCCTGAACAGAAAAGGATTTGTCGAAAAATGTTGTGGAATGCATTGGTATTTGAATTGTCACGTGAATTTAAGTTTTTTATTAAGTAGATTTGCACTATAACCTAGGTTTTAGTACCTAGGTAGGGCTTGTGGAAACATTGCGCACATTGCACTAGTTTGTTCCTGGGAATACAACACGCGACCTGCACAATGTAACCCAACCCTCCAGCTTCTTGAAACAATAAATGAAGCCTCGGTAAGTACGTGATTCCAGCCATCGGAATGATTGGTAGGTATTCTTCTTCTTGTTCGCTTCGCTCTTAGAGCGGTCGTGGTTAGGATGGATTGTGTGTCCAATGGCAGGTGTAGGCAGTCGTTGCTCGCCTCACGATCTCACTCCATCTGGTTCTGTTAAATGGCAGTCAGGCGCATTCATTAACAGGTCCCCCAACTATGCTTTTAATTTGATTGGTCCTCCTCATCGGTGACCTTCGGTTGGTATTCATTACGTATTGATTGTTTGTGATTAGTTGAATATATACAAGGCGGGGGGGGGGGGGGACCGGGCGGCTATTTTTAAAGGAAAACTAAACTAAAAGTATTAAACATGTGTTAGTTTTGGCATACTTCACTGTATTGTTCTCAGCGCTCTGTCTTGGTTTTTTTGTTTGGTCTGAGGTATTAGGCCCCCTGCATTGCTCTTGATTGTACTTACCTGTCATAAAGAGAAACCTTGATAAAATTTTATAAGAAAGATTTCAAAACAGAAGAAGAACTAGCAGGGGATCGAGGGGCGAGGGGGGATTAGACCGGAATAAATCGCATTATACATAATTTTCTTTCTTTTTACAGAGGTACTCGTAAGTTCACAAAGCAAATCAAAAAACAGTTTTAGAAAACCTGTCCGTTATCAATAGCTTTCCTACAGATTATTTATTTATGTACAAATTCAAAATAAGTATTTTTTATTGTAATGAAATAAGTATTATACCTAAAAGGGCGCCAAAAGCATGACTCGCCAGTTGCGCCTAGCCGGCCCCTCCGGTCTTTATGTTATACTAGCTTCCGCCCGCGGCTTCGCCCGTGAGGTACCTATGTCGATAAAAACTATCCTATGTAAGGACATAGGATAGTTTGGCAGAGAGATAGATTGCATCCCGGGGCCTTCCCCGGGATGCAATCTATCTCTCTGCCAAATTTTATCGAAATCCGTTCAGTGGTTTAGGCGTGAAAAGGTAACATAGGTACAGACAGACAGACAGAGTTACTTTCGAATTTATGTATGGATACCTATACCCTATTGTGTGTTGTGGTTGTGAATGGCGCGTATCCAGCAACAGCTCTCACAGCGTGATTGGGATCAATTGGGATTGTAGGTAGGTTGGAAATAAAAAATGTTAACAATTAAACAGCTTTTTTTTCTAAATATATTTAAAAGTCAATGTGTAACCAGACATGGCAAGAAACTATTGATGCTTAATTATAACTTATTTGTCTTATTATTTATTATACAGGGTGGCGAGAAGACTATTACATTAACCTCTGAAGTTCTTTCTTCTGTTAGTTTGGCGACGCTAGGACAAGAGATAAAAATACCTCTTCTGATACAATTAGAATTTCTTTATTTGATACTATGATGTTAGTGTAACGCTAGATGTCGCTAGCCATCCCACGCCTGCCAAGCCAAACCAACCAGCCAAGCCGCTGCGTCACTTCCCCAATACTTTGTAATAATTGTAAGGGAAAACTCTGCCCGAATAAAAGTATAAATCAATTTCTGTTTATTTTTACCATCTGCCGTTATATTAGTTATAAGTAACGTCTTGAAGTTTTTTGTTTTTTTGTGATGGGATACGTAAATCCTATATTATTCTAGGTCTTATGTGACAGTTCGTGGGAAATCGGACGCTTGTACCTTTGAACAAATATGTGGTGATATACATAGTATTAAACTTGACTGATTATTTGTGTATCTACTAATAATATCATAGTTTACTATCATCCCACGCGTGTCTGCCTACTGCCCACAAGGGCGAGCACTAACTAATAATTCGTGTCAAATTTTAAACTATTTATTTTGTTTGAAAACTTTCTTATTATATTTCTGGTATATTTTATTATTTTAACAGACGTATTATGATTTCTAAACTTTTATTAACTGCTGTATTATTAAATGTGATAACCTCATTGACACTCTGTATGTAAATAGGTACACTCTTAGATGTATTTTAATTCTAATATAAATCAATACTAAATCAATAAGTAGGTAATTGTCTCTGATGATAGATACCTAACTACTTTATTAATGGTCAATTGGTCATTGTTACAAATTAAAATGTAGGTACTGAATTATACATACCTAATTATATCTAAGTTTGACATTTTCTCTGAATAGTAGGCATAACTTGGCTTGAATTTTTCAATTTAACCAAGGTTAGGCAACTTTGACAAATGTCATTTATGATTCGAAGAGACGTAGGGTACTTAGGTACCTATGTGTCTAAGTGGAAAGCGGTCTCTAGGTACCTACGAAAATATACAAAATTTTGAGCATCAGTAAACTTAACTGTATCACAATAAAATAAAAAATGTTCTATCCATAGACTTATAAAAAAAGATGGGACTCCGCGCCACGCATATCGAAAGTGAAGCACCGTACCGATCTGTGTGTGCGTGATTGACGATTGACGCGTGGCACGGAGTCCATCTTTTTTTATAAGTCTATGGTTCTGTCACTATTATGTTCACATAAATTAATTGAATATCACATAATACCACTAATGAAAAATTTTTAAATAGGTTAGCAAGATTTTTTTCCAATTCCAATTCATATTGTAATAATTATATAGGTATCCTTTATAGTTTTATGAAAAAACAAAGAAGTAACTGTAATCCAGTAAGTACTTACTGGATTTTTTATTACAACATGGTCATTTGGTTAAACTATGTAATTTTCCCTCGCTCACATTTTTGGAAAGCAATCCATCAAACATCAACTACTACTAATATTGCAAATATAAAATGGAATCCACAGGCAGCAATTATTACATAATCAGGTATTAAATTCGCATCATCATTGACGTTTTTACAATTATCACTGTAATCGGGATAGCTTTCAGTAAATCGATATATTAAAATATTTTCACTCATTGCATTGCGATATAATTATTAATAATAAAATGGAGTTGGACACAACCAATTGGTAGAACCATAGACTTCGTTATTAAATTCAATGGGTGGAGGCTGGAGTCACTTTAACATTAAAATTACAACTTATCTATACTCACTTTGAATAGTGTAGCAAAAAATAAAAAATAAAAACTTAAACGGTTACTTTTTAGGCAATTCATTTTAGGGTCCTGTTTTCATAGACTACATTTACTCTCTTTTTTGCAAAAGAATAGAAACCAAGACATATGTTCCAATTCCGAGGATTGTTTACCTTCAGGTGAGTGCTCACCAACATCTGAACTTAACTCTTGAAGAAATATGTACTTGTATAGAGTAAGCACAGACCAATACTAAGACCGGCCACACCTTTGCGACTAAGTCGCGCGACGCTTCGTTTCACTGACCCTATACAAACAAAACTAGCCGCGCGATGAGGGGCGAACCGAAAGTCGCGTCCAAAAATCCTCTTGATGTAAACTGAAGGTCTGAAGCCAGTCCAGGGTCCTGTGCATCATTGACAGTGCTCGTTGACGTCAACGACGGTGTTCTTGCGCCAGCCGAAGAAGAAGTAGCCGACAGCCAGGCCTAGGACTAGCGCTAGGCAGAGCCAAACGTTGTAGGTCATGAACACCAGCATGAGGGTGTAGGAAGCTGTGGACTGCAGGAAGTGCAGCACCGTTTGTATCACATGACCTGATGATAGCATCGTGTATCTGGAAGTTAAAGGTTTGAGTCAGTTTTGTGTGAAGAGAACTGCAATATTTCCCGCGTGTGCCCACAAGTCTGAATAGATCTTAACTATGCAGATCTTGATTTGGATTTATCGTCATCCCCTGTTAACTTTGTGGCTGATCAGAAATACCAATTAAAGATGTCACAATTTTTTTGACATAGGTAAGTAGACCTAAATGCGTCTTACATGTTTCGATTTTTTTAAATATTGGAGTCTACGACACATATGGAGTAAACCTGTTAATACAATTAATTGAAACACGTAAGAGACAGATCAGAAAGCCAATTCTCTTAATTTAAATGCTGTTTTGATAATATATATTGTCAACAAATACCTACGACATTTACGACTTTAAGATCAATATCGAAAACTATCTTCGTGAACTGTGTCATAAACGTTCAAAATCTAGTCACAGTCTCATCACTCTCATCAACAAATGTCAAAAACTTGCCAAAATGTAGGGAAATTTGAAGTATTTTTTGACAGATTGAGACTGAGATCAGACTGTGAACGTTCTTATATTACGAGAATTGCCCCTCAGGTGTAATTAATAAGTTTCGGCCGCGGATCCATTTGATAGTTACGAGTACAAGTACCTACTTTACAAGGTGAAAATTTGCTTTTTTAACCGACTTCAAAAAAAAAGAGGAGGTTTTCAATTCGACGGTATGTTTTTATTTTTGTGTGTTTGTTACGCGATTACTCCGCCAAATTGTGAAGTGAAGACTTCTGAAGTGGTCCCATAGTCACCAAGTCAAGATCTGATGATTGGATCCTGGAGAAATCGAGTTCAACCCTGAAATTTTATTGCCAAACCAATAGCAATTTGGAAATTTTTTTTAGAGTAACTTGACCATTTACTCTCGGAAACCATCATTTGGTAAAGTGGAGCTGACGATGAACACCACAGACGGCCATCGGAACTACTCAATGATAAATATTTCACGGGTTGCGATTCGATTACTTTAATATGGTTGCTAAGCAATTTATGCTCGTCATAATGCGATGGTGAGTGGTTGTTGGGGACTCCTCAACAATTACGTCCCAGCATCGGGAAAAGCAATATTTTGTAAAAGGTAATAAGCAGTTGACGTTAAGCTATTGTAACTTAGATAAATTACAAACTCTCTCACTAAAAAGTGAAAAATATAAACTTTTTTACAAAAAAAAACAACAGACTTCCAAAAAAAACTACAAAGTGATAAATTTCGGAAGTCGGTGTCAATAAATGAAAATGCAGAACCAACGACACCGACTTCCGAAATTAAAGTTATTTATCACTTTGTAGTTTTTTTGGAAGTCGGTTGTTTTTTTTGTAAAAAAGTTTTTTGCCTTCACGAAAGGCATCCGATATGTAAGTTGATAATTTTTGAAACATATATATCCAGTATCTACCAGCTATAAAGTGCACGTGTAGAATAGAATATGGCAAAGGTATTCTATCAGGACACGAATATTGACCCAGATATCACAAATCCATAATCTCCCATGTCAGAGATTAAATAAAACCTCCTTACTTTACAACAGCAGTTCCCCCACATGGTCCGTTGGCTCCGCACTCGCTCTTGGTGATGTTCACCCTGGAGTCACCGGTGGAGGACGACGCCCTCGCGTGGAGAGCCTCACGGAAGTATTTCAGTCCCTCGTAGAGCACCCCTGCGAAGAAGATGGCCAGAGCTGATCCGAAGAGCTCCAGCGCGTTAGTGGTCATCCAGCCGCTGAACAGGATCTCCTGGCAGACGCCTGAGTGGAACTGGAAGTGGCGAAAATTAAGAATTAGTCAATGAATAATATATATTAGTAGATAAGATCGGTATGCTCTTCAAATGGCATATTGGATGCAACTGATGGAAGTTTGAAAAATAAATGTTACAATATCTAAGCATCTGCGTGAAATAATATCGGGAAACTTAAGTTCAAATCAATATGAGTTTGAGCAGAAACACCTTAATTTTTCTGATCTGACATGACCTACATTTTTTTTTGTTACTTACTAGGTTTATGTAACGATGAACTACAGAGGAAATTTTCCGTTTTATTTATCGTGAATTCCTTCATATTTGGTGGAAACAGCGTGAAATCGGAATCCTGTTTTACATGAACTTATATGCATAGTTTCTAGCCCTCAAGTAGCACTGAATTTCAAGTCTATCTACTGCACACACAGTGCCCCAACGTTTTGAAGACATCCATTCAAACTCGTAAGTCTTAGCTAATGAAGGTTTTTAGTATTCCATACTGATCCTGTGGTTTTATTCTCTATAGTTTATTGAGAGTCCGCTCAATGTAACATTAATCAACGACACGCAGACGTTTCCTTTTACGAATTTAGCATATATACGTGATTCCCACGTTCTAAGGTTACTGCCGAACTGATACGCTGGTGACGCAGGATGTCGCAGAACTGATGGCGCATTATTGTGCGAATAATTTGTTGGAAAGGTCTCTTGTTAGTTTTAATAGCACTAATTACTTTTTAGGGTTCCGTAACAAAATGGTAAATTACAGTTATTTTTCACTTTGTAAGTACCTAGTGTTTTTTTTTTGGAAGTCTTTTGTATTTTTGGAAAAAAGGTTTTTTGAGTAAATTTTTTCCTATACCGTAGGTATACCTACATCATTATAGAAAACTGTTTTTCGACAAAATGGCAATTAGGTAGGCCCCTAAGTATTAGCCCAGGGCCCCATAAATTCACGATCCGCCCTTGTATCCAAAAATCGGAGACAGGCATTATCAGGTGACAAACAAAACAAAGTCGCAGGAAGCAGCGCGCGCGCGCATGACAAACACTGCCAGTCTGACACATAGACACGAATTTCTTACTTTCGGTCGAATCGTGAAGGAATGCGACTGTTTATCATATTCACAGATGTTCTTTAAACAGCGACGGGAAATTCGCGTTAAATTACAATGTATGCATATATGCATTTTACTTATAATCAGTTTGTTAGAGCGGTTCTGCACTACATCCGATCCGAATCCGAATTAAAGATCCGACTTCAATCCGAATTGGAAATGTTCTAAATTCGGACGGATAGAGTTCGGATCTAGTGCGCAACCCCTCATACAAATAGGACTATGGTCACTTCGGACTTTCTCTGATTCGGCTACCGCCGCGCTTATGGGACAGACAAATGCTGTATTGAATGGTTTTTGGGCTATTATTACTCTTTAGGCTTAGTAAAGTTTTTATAGCACTTATTTCCTTTTTTGAAGCCAATATTATTGTTCATAAACAGAACTATAAAAGATACGCTATTTTAAATTTTGCTAATTTAATGCTGCATACCTAATAGCTGAGACACTACTGGTAGTGCGGCTGGTAGTGTCGTTGCCAAAACATGGATTTGATAGCATTTATATGCATAACTTTGGTATCGATTTTCATTATACTGCTTGATGCCGAATAACCTCTCTGTTCTCTTCAAGCTGTACAGCACTTCAAATCATAACCACTTATTCAGTAGCTGAATATTTGAGGTTTATTTAGTTTTTTTTAAAGCAGAAGGCTTTATAATTGAAAATGAGTAGGCTTCTTCAAGTAACTTAAAGCGCTTTAAGCGCACGATTACCATCATATACAGCTAATAGAGTTAACAAATATGAAATTAAGATTTTTATACAGAAGATAACTGTATATTGAAGAGTCGTAAGGCTGTTTTAACTCTACGTAAGTAAATCCGCCGGAAAAAAGGTTATCACATTAATATTATAAAGGCGAAAGTTTGTGTGTGTATGTGTGTGTTTATATGTGTGTTACTTCTCAAACGGCTGGATCAATTTTAATAAAATTTTGTATGGAGGTAGTTGACACCCTTTTTTTTTTTGGATGGAAAATCATCAAATGACCCCGGTCTGGGTGGAGCGGAAGGGAGTGTCAGACCCTTACTGACTACAACCCATTCGTGTTCCTTCCTTAGCTCTTTATGTTCCGGGGTAGCGGTAACCCTTTCGGACAATCCCACTGCCCCGGCAGGCTTCGGCCCTGACGGGCCCCTCCTTCGATGTTGACATCTCTTTGAGGCGCGCGTGGAACACATACGCGCCCTCCGGCACGGGCCTGGTCCTGATCGGACGGCGAGCTACCCATTACTCGCCGTCCGCAGGCCCGCGCCTGCGGTGGCCGGGAGTCGTCACGCGATAGCTGACACCCTGGATTAACATAATTATAGGCTACGTTTTATCCCGATATTTACACGGGATCGACATTTACGCGGGTGAAACCGCAAGGCGCAGCTAGTATTCAAATAAAACTCGCCAGTACATATTATAACCTCTTTGAAAAAAATATAAACGATACAATATTTAATCAAAAACTGCGTTTTATTAATAGAGCCACTTTTAAAATGGTGCACAGCATTAGCCACGTTGTTTTTGCACACTGAAATTCCCAAAAGCATTGAAAATTAATCACTCGCCTTAAAAACCCGTTTTTAACCCTTGAATAGCGCTTAAACAATTTGCAGTAGGTAAAGATATATTATGTATATTCACAATAAAGTTACATGCGCAATAATAATTCACTTGCTTTTAACATAAATAGCATACCAAAATTCAATAATATTAATAATATTTTATTGGAGAAATATTATTGTATTTTGGAAATTTTCACGCAATAATGTGGTGAAATAATAACTAAAGGTTCATAATTTCTTAAATGTTATTTGCAAAATTATCTCCATAAAAGTACGAAAATAATCTAAATTCTGAATAATGACTGACTAACTGAATTTGAACACTTTCAACTGGTTAAAAGAGTTGTATTAGCTGAGATAGATCAGCTAGTAGACAGACGATATTAAGCTTGGTGTACATTTATTCAGCTACTCTGTTGTGATTATATTGCTATTATACAAAATAAAGCACTTTATTTTGTGCCCAAATTGCTTGAATAACATCTGTGTAAGCGCTTATTCATACATTAACGAGTCAACTATGTCAGCTTGAAGTTACAGAAACGCTTTTATACAATGATTATTCAGCCAATATGTGTTGCTTGGGCGCTCTAACACTTGAAACAGGAAAATAAGAATGAATAATGTAAGTGTTGGAGTTTTCTTTCTTAGATCGTAGATGCAGTAGTGCGGTAGTGCCTATTCACGTCCCACTTTCCCCAAGTGGGTCGTGAATACTGCGTTGGTTATTCTCGTCTCGTAGACGAAGACAAGAGTAGGTATCTGGCTCTTATTAGTGTTGATTCACATTGTAGTGTCGTTGCTCTACTGATGATCAGAAGGTGCGTCGGCTAGTCTACGTTCACTTTCTATAAGGTTTCTTATTGAACGTGAAAACTGTTTGTAGCGTATTAAGTTTTTTCAACAACCTAATTTTTTATTTCTTATTAAAAAGTAGCCTAAACGTAGAAGCTTGGTTAAGATAAGACTCAGGCATTATCAGTAGCAATGACAAAAAATATCTTTCAAGTTATGAATTAAGAGATACGGTTCCACTTACGTGCATTGCATGCCATGTGCAACATTACAATTAGGTACATTCATTCGTATATTGCAACTCATTATCATACATACATCACTTCCGCTCACCGCAAACCAGTGACACTATCATCGTTCACGCGTTCCTAAATCCCGTAGGTACCGTTCCGATATCTATGGGAAAGAGTGGTCGCCGCAGACCGCAGGTGATAAGGACAATGTTTGTAGCTATTGACATGATACTAGTGGCTAGTTCAAACTAGCTGAGGGCATTGACTACGTACTCGATGACTGACTACTGATCATCACTAGCGCCCGACTCACGTGTGGTGGTCGTGGATTTGAACCCAGGCATGCACTTTACTCTGGGTAATACATTTCATCACCACTGCTTTGGTGAAGGAAAATATCGTGATTCATGTCCGAGGAAAAGAGACCCGAGTCCCAGCAGTCCCACAGATGACAGTCCCACAGATGACAGTCCCACAGATGACAGTCCCACAGATGACAGTCCCACAGATAACAGTCCCACAGATGACAGTCCCACAGATGACAGTCCCACAGATGACAGTCCCACAGATGACAGTCCCACAGATGACAGTCCCACAGATGACAGTCCCACAGATGACAGTCCCACAGATGACAGTCCCACAGATGACAGTCCCACAGATGACAGTCCCACAGATGACAGTCCCACAGATGACAGTCCCACAGATGACAGTCCCACAGATGACAGTCCCACAGATGACAGTCCCACAGATGACAGTCCCACAGATGACAGTCCCACAGATGACAGTCCCACAGATGACAGTCCCACAGATGACAGTCCCACAGATGACAGTCCCACAGATGACAGTCCCACAGATGACAGTCCCACAGATGACAGTCCCACAGATGACAGTCCCACAGATGACAGTCCCACAGATGACAGTCCCACAGATGACAGTCCCACAGATGACAGTCCCACAGATGACAGTCCCACAGATGACAGTCCCACAGATGACAGTCCCACAGATGACAGTCCCACAGATGACAGTCCCACGCGACTGCGACGTAACGATGGCGTGATGTTTAGGATAGCATTATTGAATGTTTCTTTAGGATTCGACATCCTTCTTCGGTTAACTTAGATCTGATTCATCTTCATTTACCTTCAGAATTTGATTATCTACTTGCTGATAATGACAGTAGTCTATGTGTAGTGTCGGACGCTCCCTAGCGATCTTAGAAAGGTGGCCGGAACAGACTGATGTAGAAGGAGGAGGACAGCTAGGGTGTTGTGACGCAGCTCGAGAGAGGCTTATGTCCAGCAGTGGACTACGATAGGGTTGATTGATTGAATGACAGTAGGTACTCACCGCCATGGCATGGCCGTGCGCTGCGTGGGCGCACGGGTCGTCGTGCATGTTGTCCATGTCGTGCCCCTCGTGCCCCTCGTGCCCGGCGTGCGCGTGCATGCTGTGGTCCATGTGGTCCATCTACTACGACTGTCTGGAAATACATACAAAGTTATGTTAGTTGCAACTTCCCAAGTTACAGAGGTAGGTACCTACCGAAGTACCTACCTAGATGTAGCTAGTCTATTTTGGTGGTGATCTTCTGGAAAACATATTTCAAATTAAAATAATTTATTGTGGATCATTGGTTCATAAGGTGGTGTGTTTACAGGTAAGTCTGCTATATCCCGCCATTGAGGTATACAAAATTCACATTATAAGTTTGGTACATGATTAAAATACAATACTTACATCAAATTGTCATGCAATACAATAAGATTAAATTAGTATAATATTTATGTCAAATTAGTCATGTCACAAAATAGTATGATTCATTGTATTGTCATTTAGAAATTCTCATGAAGGGTAATAACATTTACTTAATCAATCATTCGTGTAGTGTTGATGGTGTGTTTGATTCTCTTTACAGACATAACTGACTCTAAAAATACAAAATCAAAATCTAGATTGGTTTATTAAAGAACCTATAACAATGTAGCTCCAGCTTTGGTGGCAAAACAACATAATCCTTTCACGGCTTTTTGCGGCGGTAAGTACGGTATGTGCCACATACAATTTGCCGCTCACGACACATACAGGCGTATCTCATTTTCAATCACCTCCTGGCCTAAAAAGGCCACTTTGGCAGAATCATAAAACAATTCATAATCACGCAATTCATCTGTTTGACAGTTTCACACCTATATATCCCTGAAGCGTTATAAGGCAGATGTGTACCTATAGCATTTTACGAATCTCCATACAAAACTGTCATACAGATGAAATTGCGTGGTATGAATTGTTTTATGATTCTGCCAAAGTGGCCTTTTTAGGCCCCCAGGAGAGCCAAAAAATCATTTTTTTTCGCCCGATTAGGTACTAAACGTTTTCATTTTTAATTTGATAACAAACTCATCAAACATATGAAACGTGGTGTTAATTGTTGCTTATCGATGGGGGTTTAATAATATTTTACAGAAACTAAAATTTTGCAAGGCTGTATTTTTAAAAAAGGCTTTGATTTCAGATACGCCTCTTTGTCGAGTGTCAATTTAAGAATAAAGAAAAATATTATAGTTAAGCCCCTGCCATTTTAATTAAAACCAATACACATTAACAAAATTAATACTTACTGAAATAATACAATAAAACGAAAATAATAGAGAAAGTTTATAAATCTAGCGTGTCAAAGCTTAAAGTCAAAGTTGAATATTGAATGAATTAAAGAACCAAATATTAATTTTTATTCATGAGACAGTCTAATAGTAACCCTTGTACTTACTCTTGAAGTCTTCTAATTGCAGTATTTCCTAAACAAGACTATTAAGATCTGCATATTTTGCTTTTGAAATTTGCTCTGTTCTGTTGAAATAATAAAAATCTCTAGAAGAAATTCATACTAATAATAACTTTAAATGCAAAAGTGTGTCTGTCTGTTACGTCTTCACGCTTAAACCGCTGAACCGATTTAGATGAAATTTGGTATAGAGATAATTTGAGTCCCGGGAAAGGACATAGGATAGGATTTTTATACCGATACTCCCACGGGAAACTTATGCGGGTGAAACCGCGGTTTGCTGCTAGTCATATAGATGGTAAAGTTACATACTGACGCGTTTTAAAAAATAGCTCCTTCTTTGGAGATCGAATTTGTCGAATTCCAAACAAGGAGCTATTTTTTATATTCATTACAGTGTTTGTTAAAGGGCTGTTTGTGGCGCCAAATATTATAAACATATAATTACGGTCGCCGACAGCGTCAGCGACAGCGGCGTTAGGTAGATACTCAATATATATACCAGTCAGTCGCGACCATAGATATATGAAAGAAGGTCGCGACTCTTTTTTCAGCTTTTTGAGATAAGCCTCATGAGCGTTTTGAAAACAAAAATAGAGATCTACTGTATTTTGTCAAAAACTAGCATTGCCTTTTCTAGGAAACGGGTTCGCGCAAAAATGATTAAAATTATTATATGGGTACAGAAGGGCTATTCTATTTAATTTTCATTCGGTGAGATCATTTTACATAATTCATGACTTCTCCACAAAGACTTTTATGTATTTTCCAGTAAGCGGGGTTCGGTCAGTAATTTTCTAATCCATTTAGCATTGCTTACTTTTATGACTAAAACTATGTTAGCCAAGAAACTTGAACTACTAAACTTCTAAAAATTTGAACTACTAAACTTCAAATTACACCAACCGTGGCGGCTGGTGTAATTTGAAGTTTAGTAGTTCAAATTCTTAATATCTTATGATGAATATTTTATGGTGTCTAAGTAGTTAGTCATTTACAACGTTGTTGCAATTTTGCTAACATGGCAGGTGATTTTATTTTATTTTTGTAAAGGAATAGACTCTGTGACTTATAAATAACATCGCCTTGGCTGGTTCTGTACAAATGTTATAATTGTGGTTTAAATAAATAAATAAATTTAATTTGCACCTAGTGTAAATAGTTAGGCAGACATACATTTGCTAAAAAGCAGTTCTAATGATACCTGAAATACATCTATTATGTCAATCGTTTTTAGGGCTAGGGAGCATACTCCTCAACACGAACACAGCATTGCTACAACTTTAACCCTCAATGCTTGATTGAACATACAAATCAGACGTATGTAGTCATACAACATCATCATCAATTACAACTGGACTTTTTCCACTGATGAGCAAAGGTCTCTCTTAGACAGTGCCAGTCTCCACGATCTCACCCAGCTTCGAAGAGCGATGGTAGATATCAATGTAATCTGCCCGTCTCGCCACCGGGCTGACATTCCTACTTCCAGTCCTTGAACGCCACTTGGTCACAACTTTATTCCATCAGTCATGACTGCACCTTCCCAAGTGTCCTGCCCAGCTTCATACGAGTTCAATCACACGTTTCCCAACGTCAAAGAAAGTCGGATCGGATGTCGACGTTATAAGTTACTTATAACGTCTCTTTGTGGCGATATAAAACATAAGAAGACGAACAAACAAAATATACCAAAATTTATATTACTTAAACTCATTTTAGACTATTTAATGAAATACGTACGTCGTACGCAACATATTATTTACATTTGTAACACGTCAAGAAACCGGTAGTTTTGGCTGAACAACTAAATAAATACATATGTTTCTATAATATTTGCTTTGCCTCGTTTGGTCCCTTTTTCAGCTGAATTCTTCATAAATTATGTTTCAGACACTAGTTAAATACTTAAATAGGTACAACGTCTTGAAATGGAAATGGTAAATTATCATTTTAACTGGTTTTCTTCTAAAATTACTTTTTTATTAATTCGTTTTCATTGCAAGTCTGAAAACCACAAATAACAACAAACATAACAGCATATTAATCAGCCTATAACGTTCCCACTGCCTGGGACACAGGCGTCCTCTGTTAGAGTGAGTGCGCCATAATGTTGATGGATGTCACATGTCTTCGAATTTTTGGTTCTAGGACATGCCGGTTTCCTCACGACTCCACCACAAATGGGAAAATCCGGTACATTTTCCTATAAGTAAACTACGTCTTACTCTATACTTCACCTACGTAACACAGTCAATAGAGGTAACTACATCAACAGTAGCATACATTCACGATGTCCCTTCAGGTGTGGTTTGACATCACCGCCATTACAATACCAGCCCATTCTCACATAATGACACGATGCTACTAAATAACACTCATTATGTAGTTGACGGAGGAAATTCACATCTAGGTATACTAAGGAAGTACTGGAAGTCTGCTCACCTCCTTAACGAGTGTGTGAATTGTATTGTATCACAATGTTCTGGGCTGCAGTCTCGACATTCATAGCGATCGCTTTACGACCGAATTCGGTCGCAAAGTTCGGACTTAATGCCATAGCCAGGACATTGGTGTGGGTAATACGTTTACATAGTTTTTAATTTATTTTGTTACACTAAAATTTTAATGTGTAACTGTTTTATGTCCCAATAAAGTAAAACAAAAACTAAATTAGGTTATCATTTTAATACTAACTCGTGTGTGAGCCTATCGTTAGCAAGCTAAACCGTGTCTTATCATATTCGATAGTCCGTCGTTATCACCGCCTAAGTATTTGTTTAATTAAACAAATTGACTTCATTTTTTTTTAATACACGCCTGGGTAATCAGAGGTCACCATGGGTCACCCATAGCCATAAGCACATAGAGACTTGATGTCAATATGAGAAATGAAATGATGGCTAAGTATGGCTAAGTGTATGGTCGCCATACTATGTACCTTTTTTTTAAGGATGTGAAATCATCAGATGCCTCCCGCTCTGGGTGGAGCGGAAGGGAGTGTCAGACTCCAGAAACCCATCCGTGTTCCTTCCTCAGCCCTTTATGTTCCGGGGTAGCGGTAACCCTTTCGGACAATCCCGCTGCCCCGGCAGGCTTCGGCCCTGACGGGCCCCTCCATTGATGCTGACATCTCTTTGAGGCGCGCGTGGAACATATACGCGCCGTCCAGAACGGGCCTGGTCCTGATCGGACGGCGATCAGCTACCCATTACTCGCCGTCCACAGGCCCGCGCCTACGGTGGCCGGGAGTCGTCACGCAGCTCCCGACGCCCGGGGCGTCTCCCGCGGCGGCTGGGACGTGAGGCTCTGGAGGCTCTTTCTCTCACCCATCCCGCCACCTCCTTCGCAACATGACTGCTTCGCAGAAGGAGGTGACTGCCTCCCACTCCCTCTCGCTCCGGACCATGGTTTGAACCAGGGTCGGACGCGAGAGGTCGCCGCCGCTGCCGATCGCCTCTACGAGGACACGGCGGTGCTCCGCCGACGACGCCGATAACGGCTACTATGTACCTAAGGTATGAAACAAACGTAATATTTATAATGATAAGAAACTAACGACTAAAGAGGAACATGCATTTTAATAAAAGATACATTATGTAGTATTTGTGATTCACTGCTAAGCCTACGGTGATTGTATGTATTGTGAGTGGTTGTAGAAAAACAATAATTGGAACAAAACAAAAAGAAATGTAAGTACAATGGTCTGAAAGATTTGGAGCAAAACATGTTTGCGTTGGTTCATAGGTTGGTAAATATACAAAAGTTTTGTCTTAAGAGGAAATGCGGGTAGTCTTTTCTCCATAGAATAGCTCTCGCCTGTTTTCTGTCTTATTTATGACCTTAAAGCAATGATTTTTTTTCAGAATAATAAATTTTAACTACCTGTATATCCCTATGTTTTCTTTTTTGATGATACATTATTTTTAACCGACTTCCAAAAAGGAGGAGGTTATATGTTCGACTTTATGTATGTTTTTTTTTTTTTGTATGTTCACCGATTTCTCCGTCATTTGTGGATCGATTTCGAAAATTATTTTTTTGTTTGAAAGGGTATACTCCCAAGATGGTCCCATTGTCAGCAAGTTGGAATCTGATGAGAGGATCCCATGGAAATCGAGGGAAACCCTCAACTTTTTTTGGCAAACCTATAGCGATTTGGATATTTTTTTGAGTAACTTGAAGGGTATACTCCCAAGGTGGTCCCATTGTCAGCAAGTTGGAATCTGATTAGAGGATCCCATGGAAATCGAGGGAAACCCTCAAATTTTATTGGCAAACCTATAGCGATTTGGATATTTTTTAGAGTAACTTGAGCATTTGCTCTCGGAAATCATCATTTGGTAAAGTGGAGCTGATGATGAAGACTACAGACGGCCATCGGAACTAATCAATGATAAATATTTCACGGGTTGCGATTCGATTACTTTAATATGGTTGCTAAGCAATTTATGCTCGTCACAATGCATGTGGTGGTGGAGTGGAGTTCTTCAGGTTCTTACCAGGAGAACTCCTCAAAAATTAACGTCCCAGCATCGGGAAAAGCAATATTTTGTAAAAGGTGATGAGCAGTTGACGTTATGCTATTGTAACTTAGATAAATTACAAACTCTTTCACTAAAAAGTGAAAAATAAAAACTTTTTTCCAAAAAAAAACAACCGACTTCCAAAAAAAACTACAAAGTGATAAATAATCGTCAATAAACGAAAATGCAGAACCAACGACACCGACTTCCGAAATAAAAGTTATTTATCACGTTGTAGTTTTTTTTGGAAGTCGGTTGTTTTTTTTTTTGTAAAAAAGTTTTTATAAGTACTAGAACCCTAGAACCCTCATAAAATGCTCAACAGAGGCCTAGTGTACAAATATGACAACTATTAATGAAAAAAGAAAAACACAGGGACACAGTATACATCCTTCTTATTCAGTTTATGAAATATCTTTTAAACTGGTCCAATTTTGGAGAAGGAAATAGGCGAGAGCCAAACCTTGAATTATGACTTTGACTTAGGATTTTTCAAAAGTCATTCCGACTGCATTTCCTCTCGGTACCTAAATCGATCGTAAAACCGTCGGGTTTTACGATCGATTTAGGTACAATGAATATTTTGAAGATGAAGTAGCAACGAGGTCCAGTTATCTTATGAGTGATATGTACTGGTTAACATAGATATAAGAGGAAAACCTTGAGGAAACCCACGCAACGTGATAACATCTTTTAAAAACTGATAGCATGTGTTAAATGCTGGGACTACTGGGAGCGATCAAATGATCACCTGTCATGTTTGTAAGATACAATATTTTTATCTATTGACTATCGTCCGTTTGAAATAGAAATACGATATATGGTATTGATGAAGACATTCAAACTTGCATTTTCTAAAAATACATTCAAATAGATTGTCTCGTGTGTCACCTACCTTTTACTTCCATAACGGTATAGATAGAATAAAAATCCGTGCACGAGTCTGTTTAAAGTCAATAATAATTTATAGATAAATCATAATGTTACCTATTCTAAACATCGGTTGCCTTTCCGTTTAGTTTCCTTATTTTGTTGTACAATCTCGCTAATCGTATTGTATTAAAATCAGGAACATAAAATCAGAACACTGTGCAATCTAATTAACAGCGACTATGCATGAAGTGCATATAATTTTCCACTTTACTCGAGACTTCGCTCTTAGATCTACGGTTGTGCAAGATCGGCTTTCACTGGCGCAGGGCTGCACCGGCGCATGTTGCGCAAACCAAGCCTTGACTCCGATAGATCATACAATGTACTTCCTCGGTTTTCGTATGTCCTTCTCTTAAATCTTTAAGATAAGCATTTAAATTTATTTCGTTGGTCTAAACATGGTTAGATATCTCCTCTCACAGACAATGCCCGTACTTAGTTGAAAAGTTGAAAGTGTCGCATTCATTTAGCGTCCATTCACACTTAAGTAAGTTAAGTAGTAGGTACCTACTGCTTTTACAGGCTAGAGAAATCGAGATGATTATATGATAAATTATTAGGTACCTTTGAAGACGTCAATGGCTCTGGCACGGTAATGGTATCTACACAGTATTTTTAACCGACTTCTAAAAAAGGAGGAGGTTCTCAATTCGGATGTTTATATTTTTCTTTTTTTTAATGTTTGTTCGCGCATAACTCCTTCGCTTGCGAACCGATTTGAAAAATCCCATGAAAATTTTATCGAAATCGGAAAAGCGGTTTTTGAAAAATCAACAAAAATCTAAAAATTTAAAAGCAATATTTTGTAAAAGGTGCTGAGCAGTTTACATTAGGCTATTGTAACTTAGATAAATTACAAACTCTCCCACTAAAAAGTGAAAAATAAAAACATTTTTACAAAAAAAAAAATAACCGACTTTCAAAAAAAAAAACACTACAAAGTGATAAATAACTTTAATTCCTTTCTCTTCAATTTTTTTGGAAGTCGGTAATTTTTTTTGTAAAAAAGTTATTATATCTTCATACAAACGGTCGGAACGCGAGTAATACCTACGCCTACGCGCCTCGAGTTCGGTATACACTCGGTAAACAAACAGTCGCGAATGCGCCACAGTGACGAACGGACGGTTTTGTAAGCAATAAGCGTGCGATATGTGACAAATATTCATAGAAATAAGTAGAAGTACTTACTTAATATGGCAAAGAGCAATTACTTATAGATTATATTGTGCTGTTTTTGGTTGATTGGATTCATCAAAAACGCACCCAGAGATAACATTTTTTAAATTACCTGGAAACTTCGAAAGGTAAGACTATTTTTTTTATTAAACCTACTAATACGTAATTTATAATAGATAGGTATTTCGCTTTTTCTACTGAGTAAAATACCTGGATTAATATTTATATAAGTGGATAGGAGGAAAAAGTGACAAACGGGTGACCTACCTACGCTCGCGTTAAAAAAAAACTAGTAGGTAGTTTCCTAGGCTAGGCTATCTACTCACTTATTATTGAATTAGGACGAAATATCATTATGAAATGATTATGAGAGTAATGGGAGGCCTGTACCTACCTAGTAAGATTTACATTATAATTTACTTTTTAAGTAAGATTTTGTAGTAGGTAGTTAGAGGTTTTGATTCGAATTTCAGTTTTCGAAATAAAACATAGGTTTATTATTTACAATCACAAAACTAGAAAGAAACTCAAGTAGGTTGATGAAGTTAAAATACTGTAGGCGGGCAGCCCTATCGCGTGTACGTACCGCGCGGCTGTAGGTAATTATTTCAAGAACAGGGCCGAGTCACAATACTGTTTGATAACATCACTGTGGCTCTGGGTTTTACCTACCTACCTATTACGGTTTATTACCTGCATAAAGGTGGGTTGGTTTTCCTCATTCAAACAGGTAATTTGTATTAATCTACTTTAGGTGGGTATCTACCACAAGTTAACTCTTATTATAAGTTATAACTTTATAAGTTAGGTAACACTTCAACTTCTTGTGATTTTAACTTAATAGTAATTTATTTCAGATTTCTCGATATAAATTCTTAGTAACACGAAAATACTTATGAGCTAATGGTAGTAAACAAAACAAATATAGTAAAACATAGTTTTTATTACAATCCAAAACCAGAAACGCAATAATATAAGATAAATGCTGAATAATGTGAAAAAATAATAATTTCAATTTACAAATGATTGGTGTCTCAATTGAAAACATGTAGGTACCTAGAGTTACTCAATAATTTCTTGTTTACCTTTGTTTTCGATACATTCAACAAATAGAATTTAACGCAGCAGTTTTTCGCTGATATTAATTAAAATAAAAAAGAACTACATTCATTAACCACATGTCGACCTAGTTATATAAACTGTTACTGAACCATGCGCAGGCGCAATAACGAATTTTAACGATAAGCAAAGTGAAATGTATGTAAAATAAAAATTTTAGGTATTTTTATGATCGTAGGTTACATTGCTGGGATTTGTTGCGAAACGCTTGAAATATCATAACATGTGCGTAGGTAGCCAAATTATAAACCGGCGCCGGCGCGGCTTAAGATAGCCTGTACCAGAAGTGGTCATCGTATTAGTGGATCAGCTTCAATGTCATCAGGATTGTGCCGGAATTTTTCTGTTCGTGACGCGGTACGACAGCGGCTTCCCTGACATCATCTCTCATGAGAAGACAACCGCCACGCAACCATCGATGCGACGCGCGATCTGCTAGTGACTGTCACCAGTCAGTGTCACCTTTTTGGTGGTTCCAGTAACTTCGTAACGAAACTAGAAAGCGCCAAGTTATGTTATCGTTTTTCAAGGAGAAGATTATCTGCGTATCTATTGCCATCAACAAACAATAGCCTATCGTAGTCTACATAGCCTGTTTAAAACCGGCCCGGGCCAGGAGATGGCAAGAAACCATATTTTGCTGTATCAACCTTTACGATCAGACTAACAAGAGGCTTGCTTTCAGTTTGGCCAAAGAATTAGCATCGCCATGCGAAGAGATGCAGCCAATCTTTTAAGGCTAGTTGATGAATAGTTTGATGCTCTCTTTTAATCGTTATTGTATGTGATCATCTATAAAAGTTCATGTTGACGTAGAATTAATATTGTAATTAGAGCAATTTCATTGACACAAGTTTCAAACACGAGTCTATCTAGAGGTAATCAATACCCGGTAGAGGCATACATTGTACGCAGTGCCAGCTGTGCTGGCTGTCTATTTACGATGCTATCATGTCTCGACGGAGCGAGAACAATCAGTGGAGTGCATTCAGCTGCGCGGGCGCACTTACAACGACCTTTTTGTATGACGGCCCTTTATAAAAATCATCATCATCATCTGCCTAGCCTTTTCCCATCTGTGTTGGGGTGGGCCCTTTATAAAAATAAGAGCAATTAATAAGTTTTTTTTCATTCCGGGGCTTGTTCCTATTCTCTTGTATTGGTCAGAACCTAACTTGTAAGTTCTACATACATTTGGCTTTTACATTGTTGTTTGTAAAATCAAGTTTCGTCATATCAAGTTTGCCATTTGTCTATAAAATTAAATTGGACCCAAATTCAAGTTTCCTCCGAAGTTTATATGCATCGTCGCCGACCATTTCCTGCGGGATAATTGCATTACACACTAACAATGGCAATATGTTGACAGTTGAATAACATCCATTGCGTTATTTACGTCGAGCAGGTGAATGTTTCGAACTTATGAAGCAATGGATGAGTTAGGAATTTCCTTCAATTTTATTATTCAAAGAGTGTTACTGAATTGGGTTACTAGATGTTTGGTGCACCTGTACCCACCGTACAAATAAGCAAATGACCAATCTACATGACAGCAGTGACCGCTCGCACTGTGACCGTGCCCTCCCGGATATATGCAATTGTTTCGATGCGCGTTGCAAGTGATCCCGGCACGACTGTACAAGACTTGCTAATAAGCTGGCTTGGAATAGCGATAAGCTATCCGATAGAAAGGCTCGAGCGTGTGGGCCGGAGCCCGGGGTTTATTCTAATACCTTATATGGTGAGCTGTGCGAGACCTACGTGATTCAAGATAAGAGATTCAGTAAAGTCCATTGCACCCAAGGCAGTCAGTCACTATCAAACTTATAAGATAAACTCATCATCCAGGTAGGTCTGCTGCCAGCTGAATACCAGCATTTTACATGACGTGAAGCGACTGCCTATCTGACTCCCACAATCCAGTTACCACGTAACTCACGGACGATACGATAAAGGAATTCTTGTTAAGTAAAGCCTACTATTCAATCAATGACTTTTCTAATGACAATTATACTGGTGACTAGACCATTTTTTTTTTTTTTTTAAGGATGGGAAATCATCAAATGACCCCTCCCGCTCTGGGTGGAGCGGAAGGGAGTGTCAGACTCTTACTGACTAAAACCCATCCGTGTTCCTTCCTTAGCCCTTTATATTCCGGGGCAGCGGTAACCCTTTCGGACAATCCCGCTGCCCCGGGTGACTAGACCATTAGATAAGCAATGCTAATGCAAGTCTCAATGAGTAATTTCATTTTGTATGACATCAATGAGATATTTAATGAAATCAATGAATAATTAATCTATATTGCATTAATAAGTAATTTAACTCTAATGAAATCAATTAATAATTTATCTTTTATTTATTATTTTAATAATTTATTAGTATGATTGCCTACTACTTAATTCTTTTATTTGACTTTGTAATAAACAACTATATTAATGCATGACGAAACATTGACGTTGACTTGGGACGAATAATGATTTTAATGTTAAATTAAATAAATATAGGACCAGCATTAAATATTGTACACCTTATAGGTATGTTACAGCGATCCTTTATAATAATCAAAAGAACTGATATTTCACCTGTGACAAACAATAAATGAATTTGAATTTGAATACGCCTTGGAGAGACTGATTGTCAGATTTTCGGGCTTCTGACTACCCGTAACGGCCACCAAAGTTCTACGAATTACTTTGCTGGTTAGACTCCAAGGTCAAAACAGTTACTTAGACTGTAGATTTAGTCGCAGCACACTCAATCGAGCTTGCCGCCACTTTTCGACCTAAAAGCGAAAATGAATGAAGAAGATCTGGGAAAGTTCCTTGTAATGAGACCTTTGGCCTATTGATGTACCGCTTCATTTTTCGCATAAAATCTATAGAAGTACGTCGAGTAAGCCGATCAAGAGAGATGAATCTCAACAACCAGCTTCGTACAGTTGACTTATTACTGCTGCTTGGGACTGAGATACATAATTCTAGCGGTTGCTTATAAATAACTATGTCCTTCCCCGGGACGCAATCTATCTCTCTGCCAAATTTTATCGAAATCCGTTCAGTGGTTTAGGCGTGAAAAGGTAACATACAGACAGACAGAGTTACTTTCGAATTTATAATATAAAATAGTAAGTATAGTATATAGCATATAGTTTGGGTTAGTATGGATGTAAAACATTCTGTTGTGTCTGGCTAGACTGGACATCGATCGCAAACAAGCTTGGTTGTTTAGCTTGTTATGTAAATTATTTACGTTATTATTATTTTTTTTCAATTTGTTAACGTCTTATCCTGCTCGAATTAACGTTTTTATTTTATCATTTTCGGACTAATTAAGATAAAAAAGGAATTTGCCGTCATATACAATTACAAATAATACATTATATTTAGTAAAATAACTTTAAGAAAATTATTGATAAGTTCGGGGATTTTTTTTACTGAATATAGGTACTGGCTGGCATCGACGCGCATAGGTACCTACTACATAACCTTGAATTCAGCACAATGACAAATGATTCTAGACTCCCTAGAGTAGACACTTTTCATCGGTAAAAAAAAATCTGCTGTTTCACAGAAAAGTGCATACCTACGCGATCAAAAAGTATGGAACGGATAAAAAAAATTATTAACCGACGAAAAATTTCGGTTCAGAACGGTTCAGAATCATGAACTGAATCCATGCTAGCTTATCAATGAACTATGAATACGATAATTTTTCCAATAGCTTATTACATAGGTCAGCAGTAACGGCCGGGACTTAGGGAGTTGTAGGTCGTAGGTTCGAACCAGACTTTGAGTAAATTATTTCTTCACTATTGCTCTCAAAACGGTGAAGGAAAATGTCCTAGAACGAAAAATTCGAAGACATGTGACATCCACCAACCTGCTCTGGTCCCGCGTGGTGGATTACGGCCCACGACCTTTCACCGCCTGGGTCCCAGCAGTGGCAACACATAGGCTAATTCTGTATAAGCAGGTCACACTGAATGAATATACACCATGGCAAGTTCCCAGTTCAACAATTCTCTCGAACTTGTGGACACGGGTACCTCACAAGTAGGCAGGCATTCTAGAATGTATAATAAATAGGTCCTGACACGACACGTGCAGGTGTAGTGAGAATTACATACTTTGTATTGTTGAACACGTGGTTTGTGACCGATGTATGTGCGACAAGGACTGCATGTGTGTTTATAAACAACGCGCAACGGGCTTCCGAAAAATTGCTGGGATATAAGTTGCATCCAAAAACGAAGGATTAACTTTCTTTTGAAAGTACTTATGTCGTTCAAAAGCAAACTGCCATTGGAGAGGCTATGTTCAGCAACGAACTGGTTTAGGCTGATGGTGATAATGAAACATATGACCCAGGGAATTAATCTCTGAATGAAATATATGGCCCAGGGAATTGATCTCTGAATGAAACTTGTCTTGACAGATCCCACAAGAAAAAGACAAGACCACAACAATACAATTCCAAAACCGTAGGTAGTAAGTAGGCAACTTCAAAGTAGTAAGAACCGCGTGCGCCTGCGCATCTACGCTCAAGGTGATCCACGTTAGGTATCGGTACTTATAACTTACAAAACCACCTTGAAATTACAAAACATAATATTTTTACCAAGCTCCATGTATTGTTTAAACCATAACATAAACTTGTCGAGATTGGTGCTTTTTTGTTTATTTCTTGGAACTACTCCTATCTTTAAAACTACCAAAACGCAAGATGCACAAGATGTACCAAAAAGTAAAACACTACACGTACGCGTAGGTACCATTTCATACAGTCTCGACCTCTCGAGTTTACTTTGATTTTGTATAGATAAAAACATCAGTTTAATTAAAACATGTGTCCAAATACATAATAATTATTAATCATCAAATAGATATATTATGTTCGTGTTCCTATGGATCGTGCAGTGTCAAGGATGCGCGGGCGCACGACGGGACGAACAGTTCGCGTGCTGAATTTAAATAATCATCAACTTTGTAACTACTGTTGTTATTGTAAGTGCTAGACTAGAAAATTGGTGCAATTTGGGTAAAAGGTGTCACCAAAATGTCACAGCAAAACATTTTTTTACGCACTCATTACTTGGTTTGATGATTTAGTCAGTTTTAAACCGCTTCTAATGACTCCCAAAACGGCAATAAAAAAAGGCAAACATTGAATTTATCACTACATTAGGTATCTTCAATGTAGGTAAAAGTCACAAGTCCAAACTAGTATGTACTTTGTCCTGAATTCCTTATACAGGATGTGACATCGTGACCTTTCGAATGAAAGGTGAATGTGCCGCCCGTGTTTTATGGCTTATTTTATTTATACATGTGACTTGTGTAATATATATTTTTCCTGGAGCGAGTCTGATCCATTTACAAACATGTAAAAGACAAGCTCCAAAGAGAGTAAAAATATAAGTCTGACCTACTATATTTCTATAGGAAAGACCACCCTACTCCATCGTACACCACCTTTCACAATGAGTTGACTGCCGACAATAATGCTGAGCTGGTACACAAATAATACACCAAAAGAAATTAAATGCTACAAAATAATGAATATTGGCTAACCGTCTTCCATAAAAGGAATGAGACAGTTATTCTGCCCCTGTAAAAAAATACCATCTAAAACGTTTTCCATCAATGCAGCCTACACGCCCGCCATTATGGCCTCCTATCTCAGGACTATCATTATGCTGCCTTACCAGCAATCCGGAGGTTTATACACACTACAGGGGTGTCAATCCTGCAACAACCAGACTACAAACAACTTTTAAACAATCGCCTTCTCTACTCCTAAATATAGTTCTCAAATGTGAACACAGTTAGAACCTGTGTACCACTACGAACCGCAAAAAGTGTAAAATATATTAACCTACTGTATTCTAGTACCGTGCATATACAGCCACTAATGCTAAAATAAAGACCAGCAAGCTCAAAAGCTGATTTAGCATTTTTATCCAAAATTGCAAATGGATCCATCGACATCCCTGAGCTGCTGAGCAAAATTGGGCTGCGCGTATGTTCTTCGTTTCTGCGTAAACCTCGTTTGTTGCACATACCAACAACAAGAACAACTTACAGACAAAACTCCTACATGATTAGGGCGAGCCGTATGTATAATGAAACTTGCCAGGAAGTTGACATAGATCTCTTTAATACTAGTGTGCCTTAATTAAAGAAGGCTCTTTGCAATCACTTCTTCGACAAGATAACATAGCCCTTGCATTATATACACTGTCTTCTACCTAGTACATAGTTAATTAGTTATTCTATGTGTGAAAACTTGTAATTGGCCATCATCATGTTAAAAACTTAGTAACTATTGTATCTGATTAGCTGTAAGTTTTCAAAAATAATAAAATAAAATCATTCTTCCATAAGTAAAAAATTGGTCTCTACTAGCTACAAACCCGTGGGTAGAGGCCATTCTTCTTTGGTACTACTGAAATTCATCTCTTACCTTCATCTGTTCCATGCTTGTAAATAATTACAAGCATGCTTGTTTTGATTTATCTTTTTTTATGCACGTGTGAAGACAATATTTCTTTCTTTCATTCTAATAAGAAATAGAACTCTAACCATCCTTTCTTACTAAGCTAGGTTTGTTGTGGTTGTGGTCGTGGTCACATCTTTGTTAATAGGCTAGGTTTCTTGTGGTTGTGGTCGCATCTTTGATAAAATAAATCAAATAGACTTTTTGTAAATGGTGTAATAATCAATAGACCAATCAACGCGAACAATTAGAGACGCTTCAGATTCACTCGCTTGATTGCTCTACACTAACTTATTGTTAACAGTTGCGTTATCAGCAGCATGGTTTGTTTTATTAAACGAAACCGTTTAATTGTTTTGATAGCAACAGTTCTAGTGGAATTCGCTCTATCACTTTTTAGATTTATGATTTATTTTTTTGAGAAAAGGAGCAATCTTTCCGTCATTCGATGGCTGACATTTCTGAGAGTTTTTCCACACTTTTTTCTTCTAAAAACCTGTTACTAAAACATCGATTGTGTCCAAGTTATTATGTTAAATTCGCATCGTCATGGATATTATGTAGCAATGACTTGTTGGGCAATGGACGCTGAGAAATGACTAAAATTTTTGACATTGCAAGGTCGCGCAGCTGATCAATTGTTTCTTGAGAAAAAAGCGAAAGTTTCTCACAAAAAATATAATTGGAATAACGTAGATATCATCTGTTCTAACGATTTGGGTTTGATTTCGATTTCTAGCATACTGGACGCAGAATTATTTGTTTGATTTCGGTTTATTTCCCAAAACAAGGTATATCCGTAGAATATTGTGACAAACTCCATATTTGGCGTAAATCCACAATATGAACTCACCCGTCGTCTAAAACTGTTTACCAAACATAATAGTATACTATGTATTACGGATGTTTACTACAACGCCCCGCAGGTTTGCCTGCAATTGTTGTGCTTGATTTATTGTCGGTAGCCACTGCTTTGTAAATATGGGTGACCTTTCATAAGAGTAACCTGTTGCGAGGAGCGGACACGTATATAACGGATGTTAACACACTTTTTTAAACAGGAAAATTTTGTTTCCGTACGTTGCGTTTGGCCAAACATCCCACTATCCAATTACCATCGTTACAGTTCCAAAAAGTATATTCAGTAGATTCCCCACCATTTTTAAAGTTTTTTTTTTTACTAAACAGTTTTTTTAAAACCCCTGAATGATCGAACCAAAAAACGATGAAAATTACATTTTATAATTATTTTAATACAATTTTCATGGAATTATGGTGCATACGCGTTTTTGATATTCCACGAAGTGGTGTAGAGCGAACTGAAATGTGGCAAAAAATGAAAATCTATCTACGTTCAGGTTGAAGTCAAATCCAAGTGATTGGATCAAAATTAGTAAATTCATGTAACATATTAATTAGAAATCCAGGAAACAGAAACGCAACAACGTTTTGGTCAATTTGACGCTACGCGCCTGTCTTCTTTGTTGAGAGAGGTCGCTGATGTTAACGCTGTAGGTATCGTTCATACACTTACAACACTAACACGCGTGAACACAGACTGGTTTCTATTTCGTTTCCGGATATGATTTTTTTCTTTTGTTTAGATATTAAGTGGACGAATTTCGCGAAATTAGAATACGAGTGAGACAAAAAGCTTCATTTAAAAAAACTGTTTCTGGTTGAAAACGCTCTACAGTCACACAACTTTTAGTAGCATGAGAAGTTACCGTAGAACCTATTTTTTTTACCTATTTTGCTTATTTTTTCATATAAATGTACCTACATTATCTATTATTAATTAAAATGTTAGCTTATATTATGTAAATATTTACAGATAAAATATAAACATTATAATAAGTGCCTATCTACCTACATGCATATTTTATATAGGTATATCTAATTGTGATATCAAGGGCTTTTACGAAATACCAACAATCTTTTTAAATTGAAGCCTAGTTTTTACCGGTATTGTTTGAGCAATTGAACCAAAAGCCCTTATCAGGCAGCAATGGACTACGAAAAGTGGAAAGTGGTCGATAACTGGTAAACCCAAGGTCGGTTGCTCAACCGATCCGGTCAACCGCTGATGACCTTTACATTACTACTTCTGGCTGGCATAGATTTGGGGACCGTTTTTTGAAAAGTAGATTAGAGTCCAGGCAAAAAAGAATGGAGTAAATTGACGTTTGATGAGGAAGTTCTGGTTATTATAAAGAGGGCTTAATGATTGTGTATAACTTGTTGAGTTTTAAACTATTGGTAGCATGAAAACGAAAACCGCCCTAATTACTTTTTTTTTTTTATAAGATTTGTACGTGAAGAAGATAATCTCTGCAAACGAATTGAGGTCATTCTCACCTATGCTAACCCAAATGTTACAAATTATATTTTATCAGCGTAATGCTTGTAGTACCTACTTTGTACCTGAGGACCAACTAAACACTACGATAAGAGCGTCCCCTAGCACGAAGCGAATGCAGTCTGACCTTTAGAAATGTCAAAAAAACAATCTTCAAGTTTAGGTATTGCTTCAAATTTAAAAGAAAAACTTCTTCGCCCTTCATTAGCGCAAACACTGTTAATTGAAAACATTCGTTAGTACGGCAGTGAAAAACATGGTGTTATGTGATGCCTAGCAGCTAAAGTGCAGTGGCGTGGCTGTGACGAACGTAACGCGCCGTTACTGCACGCTGCAGGTGCCTGCACGCTGCAGGTGCCTGCAGGCTTCGTGGTACTCAAGTGATAAGGTGTTTACATCAGTCGCCATACTGCTGGAGGCTGTAAAAGTTAATTATGGCGATGTTAAACTTGAATAATTAATTACTTTTTTCGTTTGCCACAAAAGCAATTATTAACAGTTTACAGTATCACCCCGGTCATTAAGAAGCCAGTGTCTATCTGTCTATCTGTCTATTTGTCTATCTGTCTACATCTCAGTGCGGATTTGTGTTGTTTCTTCCGTTTCTTAGTAAATCTGGGACAAAGGTCATCATGTCAGTATCAAATGGAGGTAAGTATTCGAAAAACCAGTTCAAAAGTGTTGCTTATGTATTAAGTTTTCTCAAATAAATTGTTTTGGCCACATAGTGAAGAGTGCTCGACAATTACATGCTGCATTTGCAGCCGGCAGTTATAGCTATAACACGAAAACTATCTGTTGTAAACTGGTTTGTTGAACCGGAATCTTGAGTGTATTGCGAGCCTGCGGACTATCCTCACAGTATCTTATCATACCTAGTATACTACCTAGGCATCCTAACTAACATTATTTCCTTCGTTGAATACAAATAAAAATGATTTATAGTAAAATAATTATTTTACAGTGCCAATAATGTTAGTTATGCTCTGTATATTGAAGGAAACCGCAGTTTGTGGTAGGAACCGACAAATCTGGGCAAGAAAAATCACAATCCTTTTTTGCCTACTTCTTTATAAACTGATCCTTACATCCGAATTCTGCGAATAACGTATAATGTGTCAACACTTTACCATTCATTATTTTCACAACACGAGGCGAACCGTAAGCTAACAGAATATTTGCAGAAATCATCACAATTTGAACGAATTTTGTAAATAAAGTGACTCCACCAGACCGAAACTGTTTTAGTAACACTATTCTTTATTTTGACGGTTTCCTACATGATCAATTGGTGAAATGATAACATTATGTGCTAAATCATCAATATTTGAACGTAGATACTTCAGCATGTTGTGTAAATTATGTGCTACTAGGCTTTGCCCGCCGCTTCGCCTGCGTAGATCGGAAATTATACCACGGGAACGTACTACCGGTATAAAAAATATCCTACGTCCTAACCCGTGAAAAAGTAATAGCGCATGTTTAATATTTAGTATGGATTAGTAACTAATTAGTATGGATTACGAAAACAGGGTAGTGCGCCTGCTTTTCGTGCGCCTTGATTAAGTCTGATTTGAAAGTACCGACTAATCAAAACCCTTTCGTATCAGCCCTTTCCTTTCATATATAACCCTTTATACCTAATTCGTAAACAGAAAAAAATACTGAAAGAGCGGAGTTGTGGAGTTGCGGAGTCCCAACTTGGGACTGGGAGACTCCGCGACTCCGCTCTTCCACACCGAATATTATTTGGATAAACATACAATATTTGTGCGAGTGTGTAAGGGTGTGTGTATGTTTGTGATAGTGTGTATAAAAGTAGGTCGGTATATGGTTTTAAGATCACTTTTCCTGTTTCTCCAATGATAAAGTATGTTATGTACAAAATCTATGCAGTTAGTACCTATAGATATACCTAACTGTGGCTTTGTTTATGAGTGTAGATTGTTATATATAATGTGATAAGTGAGAGTGTGTTATCTGTGATAAGTGTAACCATATTATATGGAGTTTCTTGCCCGTTCTTCTCCATAGGTACCTACTCTTTGGAATGGGCAACTAGCTTCATCTTTCTGACTGACCGACCCCTTGACAATTCAAAAGTGCCTGTAATTGGTTTAATTGAAATGAATGCTTTGGGTTTGAGTATGAGAGCTTTTGTTTAACTCCTTAACTATTGAGTCGGTCTCCGCTAGGAGTAATAGAGTTCTGTGGAGTCGGTTGACAGACAAATAGGTATATTTACTGATGCGCTTGTCTCTTTAATATTAATTGGTCGGAATTTACCGGCGCAGGTTATTGTTGTATTAATCTAAATGGACCGGTAGATGTAGATAATAAACCAGTTTAATTATTATGCTATTATGTAAATAATAACATAACAAGACTAGGGGAAGACCAAAGAAACGATGGATAGACTGTGTGAAAGATGATTTGGCTATAGAAAGGGGTGAATACCGAGATGACGACTAATAGAGAAGTATATAAGTATGGAAGAAAAAATAAATTGGGATGAGGGCAGGAGAATGATGATGAGGAAGTAAATAACAACATTGGTGAGCCTGGCACATCGATCACTTGAGCCTGGCACATTGAAAGATAATCTTGGTCCTTATATTAGCAATCGTGTTTCAATCAAGTTTTTTCTTGATTTATCCGAACATATTCTAAATCTTTTCGTCTATAAATGTTGGCTCAGTGCGCATGATTGCCGTGCCCCATTTTGTTTAATTTAAAACAATAAAGAGTCCCAATCCCGATCGTGATCGGCGGTGGTCGACGATCTTCGTGTCACCGACTTCTGACGCCACCAAGCGGATATCTGCACTTACACTGCTACGAAGATATTTTGGCGCTCAAGTGACGTTGACAGGGAGCGCTATTGGTCAACATTGTGTGCAATTGTTTTGTGAAATGTATTGAAGAAACAAGATAGCGGCGTTAGCACACAGGGGTTAGTTCGGATTTTGGCCCACTCAACCTAGTTAGTACCTACCTAGCGCTATAGTCGCGGTGATGAGAACATGGCATGCAACACAGAAGGAAGCTGAGTTTTGTTGCGAAAACTTCACACATGCAGATGTTACTTTTATCAAATCTGTGGGAATAACAAAAGAATGCAGGCCTGGTGCCATGTTTATGAAAGTAGCAGCGCTGTTGTACTAGAGAGGCAATGTAAGTGGAAACAGAATGGCAACTGACGTACAATATTGACATCTTTACATTGACCGTGGGATTCTTTGCTATTTCCATGAGAATATTTACTACAGCGCTATCAATGAGTACATTTTAATACTTTGTTAATTTGTTTAGTTACCTATGAGAGCAATGTACCTATCTACAGGTTTCTTTTCCGTGACACGTAGGTATATAATAGATAGTTGCAGTTCCATTTCAATAAAATAGAATCATTGCATAAGCCTTATGCCATAAAGTATTCCATGGGGTTACTCCATGTCGCAATAAGGTACTTGACAAGGTAGTATGCTAAACTTGGTCCTTCTTCCAATATTTTACGTGAAAGTATCAAAATTTACGTATGCAAGCTAGCAGCCAGCCGCTAGCATTAGTCGTAGCTTTTTGGGAGCAGGCGTGGTATATATTGCATGGTATCAAAATATATAAATCTAAATAACAATATTTCAACGTCCTATCTTATAAAAAAGTAACGGAAAATAATTCCAAAATATTTATACTAGCATTCCAAAATATTTTTATTTAGGTAGGTAGGTATGTAAATTAGTTAAGTAAGCTTCTAAACAAAGGTGAGACATGCTTGGCGGAAGTCACACGGCACCCAAATATTAGCGATAAAGAAGTAAATAAACACGAAGTAGACCCTTTGTTATCTTTTTTCATAAAAAGTGAATTTTCTTAGAGATAAGGTGACCGATCAAAGATGGTTGTCTCCGGATGTGACCAGATTTTGAGCAGTAGGTGCAAAATACCGTTTTTGCGTGATTGAGTAACAAACTAACTTCAAAGCAAGAGTGAACAGGCATGTTCTGGGCACGAGTAAACAGGCATGTTCTGGGCACGAGTGAACAGGCCTGTTCTAGGCACGAGTGAACAGGCATGTTCTGGGCACGAGTGAACAGGCCTGTTCTAGGCACGAGTGAACAGGCATGTTCTGGGCACGCTTGTTCTATGATCCATCGCTTTCCATCAGGCGTAACCGAGGTCAAAAGCGGAGTATTCAGCAATAAAAAAAAAAATAAAAAAAACATACAAACTGCTACATTTTATAAAAATAATAGTAGGTGTAGGATATTAGTAGGATTTATTTTCATAATTTCAAGCAAGAGATAACGTTTTCTTCAGTTCATCAATGCTGCTCCCGATGCTACCGATTGAATAAAGCTGCTCGACTGGCTACCTCCCGTGCCTACCTACAGTGTAAACTTTTAGGAGACAAAAAAAGAAACTTATTCCTGCCAACAACAGATCAAATACTGAACATATTTTAAAGTAGGAAGGCTCCCGCGGACAGCCATGACGCGCGACGGTGTGACGCGATTCTAGTAGGTAGAACAATTTTCACGAAGTTTTCATAGTAGCGTTAGGTACGTAATGTTTACGTGCGGTAGTTCAGTACATTATATACTTAAACGAAGTAGGTACTTATCATTTATTTATTGTAGTGTAGTTAATGCCTTTGGAAAATTATTTTAATAAGTACGGTCTACGTATAAAATTGCTTTGACTTTGTCCTTTGTAATAAATAAAAAAAAAACACTTAAAACTGTTGTTTACTACTTACTGTATATAGTTACCTACTCATTTATTTACACAGCAGTAAGTTAACATGAGTCATGAACATACTTTCATGAAAATTTCTTTCAAATCTTTCAATATTGAATCAAAATGCAATCCGATACTTATTCAGTGATATCATTGCGTGACATTTAGCAAAGTTAATTACTGTAGGTATTATGTACATCTATTCACAGTTTGTGCAGCTGAAATATATTAAACTATAGCCAGACAAAGAGCTCCAATGTGCGTGTCATCGCATTTGCATAATCATTCAATACAATGTAATGAAAAAGAACGAACAGTAGACTTTGTTACGAACTCTGTAACTACTGAAAAAATATCATAGTGAGAAGATACGTAAAGTGATTCGTAAGAGACGACCATGAGGAACAAGTTTTGCTCGCAATTTTGCTTATATTGTGTCCCACTGCTAAGCAAAGGGCTCCCCTTTTTCTCCCTGTCTTCTTGTGCGGTCTGTGGTCTGTGTTCACGTTGGCCCTGCAAACATTATCAGATCGTCACACTACTTTCGCAGGTTCGCCATGGTCTATCTTGACGGCGATGTCTTCCCTCAGGCGTCCAGTAAGTGACGATTTTTGCCCATCTCTCCGGGTGCATTCGTGCGAGACGTGTCTGGGGGCTTGCTCTCTAAGTCCGTCAACGAAGATACGGGCCCGCCACAAGTAAATCTATGTAATGGAGTGAACATAACTTCCGAATAACTAACTTTTTCGGACGGGTAAAATCTCACCAGGTGTCTTGTATATGAAGTGTGTGTGTTTATTCATTCTTCGCAGGTAATACGGAGTAGGAGACGCCTGTAACGGCCGAAACTACAAATTCCTTATTTAGCCAGTAGACCTCCCGGGACGCTCCCACTAGAAGTTATTTATTATTATTCTTCCTCAGTGATACTTCGACATAACAAATTTTACCATCATTTGGGTGCAAAGTTGTGCAAAACGAAACTTTGAACTCGGATGAAGATAAGTAACTATTCATGGTTGTAAGATTACCTGCCTATTACCGGCCGACACAACTGTAAACCTCACAGGACCGTGTAATGTATGTAGCTAAGTTGATTATAATGTAATGCAGGCAATATAGTTTATTGCCTGCTCTACTATTACGTACAGTTAAGTACTACAACTTTAACTGCTTCTGTAAGCGTTCGTTTCAAAAGAAACGAGAACTAATGAAGGACTCTTATAAAATAAATAACTGCTTTAAAAAAAAATCTATACATATTATTAAGTTAAAGTTGCTTTTCATGCCTGTCTGTGTGACGGCCTTGTTATTCTAAACTACGCAACGGATTTTGATGTGGTTTTCACCATTATTTAGAGAATTTATTCCGGAAGGTACCTTGTATATAATTCATTATTAATATACTACTAACATAAATATGGATCACTGAGTCTGACTTAAATAAATTATTATTATTATTAATATTTAACTCAGTTTTTTTATTTATTTAAAAAATCATTCATTTTATTTAAGCTTTGAATTTTGCATAATATAAGCTAACATTAACTAAATAATAGGCCGTGGCTAAATAAGAACAGCCGCACAGGTCGATCGGTCAGGTTAAGCTACGCTTGCCGCGGTTGGTCTGTGGATGGGTGACCATCTTTACATACCGTGACCCGACCGTGCCGTTGGTCCCGGCTGTCATTCGTGGATCTTTGACAGATAGGCAGTCGCTCCGTGTAAAATACTGGTATTCAGCTGCATCCGGTTAGACTGGAAGCCGACCTCAACATAGTTGGGAAAAGGCTAGGCAGATGTGATAAGCTAACATTAACTAACTAAGAAATCTCTATATTTTGACATGTCGCGACTGCACCCGAGCGAAGCATGGGCAGGTACAGCAGTATTTAATAATTTACTAATTGTTTACCATATAAGTTGCAGTATTATCTTCAAATTCTTGAATTAGATTAAAATTACAATATGGAACGTAGAAAATGATAATATTTTGTTATTTCCAATTAAAATAAGCGTTTAACAAATTGCAAGCGACCTCGTCTCGAATAGAGTTATTTATACATACATGCAAATTAATCGTAGCATTTGGATCGAGTTTAGTCACGCGATTAAAATAACAATCTGTACCTACATATACGTTACATGGTTAAATCGTAACGTATTACGTTACGTTATCGTTACGGTAAGTTAAGATGAGTACCTAACGTTAAGGCGACCCTTCACCTGTTGGTGTCAAATAAGGCAAATAAGAAATTAGGTAGGTCGTTAGATGACGGGCAGCAGCTTCATTTTGTTTGCTAATGACACGTTTGTTAATGAGTATATTATGACAGCTGGTTTTGACGATATATCTGACCTGCTAACTGATCTGAAGACGTCATCTTCTTAAGACAGACCCTTTCTTTCCCCTCATGGTGCCGTGAAAAGCAGATAGTGCAAATCAGAAATGGTTGTTAGTTACCATTAAATTTGGTCAAATCAGCGGGTCATCGGACTAAGATAAGGGTCAAAAACGTGTTCTGAAACGCAAAATATGCACAATCAAAGGGTGCTCCCACCTGATGCATAATATCTTGATGAGATCATGAGATCATAGCTAGATAGCTTAATTTAATCGATTTTTATGGGTTGGGATTTCTAACGTGGAAACAGAGCCTTTTCCCAAAAAATGGAAGCAGTTTAGATTCTTATAGCATTTACCCTCTCAAAAATATTATTTGTCTGATTCAAACTCAATGGTCAGTCTACCGAGAGATGTATGTGTGTGTGCGTGTGCGTGTGTGTGTGTGTGTGTGTGTGGGTGTGTGTGTTTGTATGTAAACAAACATGTGTACCTGTAGGCGCGGGCACGGCGACTTACGTGTGAGCTAACAAGTAGGTACCCAGCGTTGCCCCCTAAGGTCGCCTGCGCCGGCGCAACACCGCTCACTTCGCTATTCGTTTCTATGGCTACGGCAATAATTGTGTAATGCACCTTATATAATTTCTCATATTAAGTATAATGAGACTTGTTCAATTTTGAAATGATGTTTCTTTTAAATCGATGATTTTGGCAGGCGGTCATAAAGAGGAAAGGCAGAACAGTTCATGTAACTTATTAATATAGTAGGTACGAGTAAGTTATCTATCCGTTATTATTTTTATTGTCATAGTCAGAATGAAGAAAATCGGGTTTAAAACTTCAAGGTTAAGGATAAAGCTTACCATCAGCACCTAGACCAGAGTAGTCAACCAGTGAGGATACGTGGAGGTAAACAATGGCGAGCAGCTTAACAAAACGTTGTACCTATTGTCTTTTGGGAGAAAGGTGTTGTTTTTTTCAGAATGTAGGGACTTTGACTAAGGAACCTCAATATCTAAAGCTTAGGATTTATTGTCCAACGAGGCAACAGAAGTTACAAAAAAAAAAAAACCAAAAACTAAATTATTTTCACACAAAGCCACCACTGATATTAAAGCCGCAGTCGCAGGCGAAATAACCGCAATTAATTTACAAGGACGCTATAAAATAACACTAAAACTATGTAACTTTGTAACAACTCACCGAATTATCTCCAAACCAACAAACAAACTTAAATCACAGATAACTGAGATTCTTAAAAAAAAATGTCAATAAATACACTCGTGTTCACAAGATGCGATCAAACTGACAGCTGTCAAAAAGTGGCGCGAACGTCCGCGGTTCTCGGGCAGCGATGGCGGAATGGCGCGGGCGACTGCACGGGCAACAGCCTGCGCTTGCGATTACAAAGTTACGACACCAACTTGTTATCTGTTCCACACTTCCACCTCATTGCGTATGCGACTACACGGAATAAGTGGTTACTGCGGTTTACAGAGGTGGTTGCTGAGGTTGTGACCGGTATTGATGACGGCACTGCCTTGCACCAAATATTTAGAACTTAGGTTTCAGAGCAACTGACTGTCAAAAGATAAAATATGGGTCTGATATAGCAAAAAAACGTTTTCGCATTATTTTTAGTTCCTGCCACAATAATATAATTGGCTATAAATCTTAAACATATAACGAACAACAAAATCGTGGTTCCGGAAATCAGGAAGGAAGGAAACCGGCTTGTGGAGCGGAATCTCACGACTCATCGACTAGCACTAGTGTTCCCACGAAGGAAGAGATCGCAAAAGAAAAAAAAACTAGAAAACAAAAACACTAAAACTGGGGGGCTCAGGGGATCAGACCGGAGTGAATCCTCGATTGTATTGTTATGTTTTACGAGAAGAACAGGAACAAAGCACTCGGGGCAGGAAAATTACGAATCGTATGAAATAATTTTGGAAACTCGAGACCCGGGTGTCATTTCATCAGAACGTTCTTTGAAAATTTACTGAATTATTCCTTAAAGGAAAGAACACACAATTCCAATCCTTTTCTAGATCCAATTGGCCACCTTCCCTAGAATTATCTCAAAGAAGTTCAGGCAATCACAATACAAAACAATTCAAGCCAGTAAGATAGCTATAAGATAGCTAGATACCCAGAGACTTTTTTTTTTTCTAAATACTATCAATCCAAAATCACGCTCACCGCCGTTACTTGTCCTTCACCGTTACTGATAACAACAGCTGCACTTACACAAGTTGGTGACATGTAGCCTGCGCCCGCGCATGCTAACGAGAGCGCGCGCAAGGAAGTGACGTAACTCACTCATGTCGTATTATGCGAGATTAAGATTATGTCATAGTGAAGACGTTGCGAAAATTAATGAGAATTAGTCTTTATTTATTTAGAATGTTATCGCATTGGTTTGGTTTGCCTGTTCGTGAATAATGCGTTTGTGAGACGTGTTAGGTAAACAATAGCGATTTTGGTCCTTTCGTCCGACAAGCGAAAGATTTCATAAAAGGTCGCCTAAATATCCGTCTCCAGTGAGAAGAGATTGTCCAGAAACGATTGCCAGTTTTATTTTGAGGGCTCCTCCCAGATGTCTAAAATACAAAATCAGGAACATAAGAAACAAGCAAATAATTACGGTCAGGGTGCTTACTCTCAAATATATATTTCCGATAGATTGACATTGGAATTGTCAGTCAAACGTCAGGGATTGGCTGGACTGGACTCTCTGAGTCTAGCCAATCCCTGACGTTTAACCCAACCAACTGACGTTTGACCAATGTTGATCTATCGGAATTATATTCGAGAGTAAGCCCCTGAAGGAATTCTGAGAGAGAAACTTGAATTTAACTTAAAAAACCTTTAACTTCATAAAGCCTTCAACTTTATGATCACGGCAAGTATGCACCTAATGTTAGTATCATCTTCTCTAACATTAGGTATATCAACTTGCCTAGTCACCACAAGTTACGATCAGAACTCACGACTTTATCGAAGTGAGCATAGGCAGTCGTCAATCAATCGGCGTTACACTTTGATGATCAAATGGCTCACGACTTCTACTGCATACCTAATATATGGTGCTGAGATTCTTTGCAAATGCATAGTTTTGATATAGAATCGGTATTTATGTGCCTACGTTAAAGGTAGTGAGACTGGTTGTGAATATGCAGAGAACCAGGATTTGGTGCGAAACGTAAGAACATAAGAGAAATATTTTGGTGTAGGTTACGGTCCAAAAATTTTTTTTTAGTAAACGTTGGTTTGGAGACATCGTCGAAGTAATAATCACACAGGAAACCACTGGCATAGAGAAGCACAACAAACCCGCGGAGAAAAGCAGAAAAAATAGCACCTAAGCCAGCAGCAACCAGCAGTGGGTGACTCCGGGCAGAAATGATACATACTAAAAACTCAAAGGGCATTTAGAAATGATTTAAACCGGCCAGTTTAAGTATGGGCATTGCTTATCTTGAATTATAAGGATCTAAGCTGTTGGTCTAAGCCGATAGCTTATCTGTGTGATTACAATGGACCACGGACTTACACCTGTGCACTACAGACCTAATGCTACTGTTGCATGGAACCTAGGCAGGTGTGAACACCTACATCTAGGTCGTGCAACTCATTGTTAGCCGTACGAGGAACACAAAGCAGTATGTACTAGATGGCATTTCATGGCATGCCTTAGTTCCATAGGGAGCATTGTTAATATCTGCTACATAGTTTGTATACATACATATTTTGTATACATACATAAACTTACGCCTTCCCTATAGTTTATATAGTCGCTGTGAATGGTGCGGTATCGCGGTGTTCTCTTTTTCTATCTTAGGGTTCAATACCCGTGTCGACTCAGACGTGAAAGTCCGAAGACCTGTGTTAACATTTAACACAGTTTTTTTTTGGAAATCATCGTACTTCGTGAAGCCTCAGAATCATCAGAATATTTGATGCTTTTTAGATATAAGTAATGCTTTATGTATTTAAGTGCAAATTCAATGAGATTGCAGATTCTGATCTTTAAAGAATCTAGACAAGAAATATGTAAATAGGTACCTAAGTTAGATTGCGTTTATGGTGTAAAGGGTGTCTGCCTCTTAACATTCAAGTGACGCAGACATTTGCCAGTCAGCAGGACAATCGCGATAGAGTAATAACGAATCGCTGACTTTGTACAATTACTTACTTCTTGAAAAGTCGTAATAATATAAAGCTAAGCACCTACATCTGAATAAAAAATCGAAGAAAACACGAATTCAACATGCATTAATAATAGACTTGATAAATTATGCGTAATTTAGTAGGAAATGTTATTCAGGTATGAATCTAGATTTAAATGTAGCTTAGTTTTGTTTGGAACGTTATAATCGTGTTTCCTAGATGAACCTTGTTAGCTCCCCAGGGCACTATAAAAGGACCAAAAATACTAACACCCCTAATCTCTACCATGCACTCAATATACCACTAGACAATAAAAGATAGGAGACCTACCTTCTGTCCTGTGCCTAGCTCGTCCACTCCGCGAGGTCTCCCGGCAGGCACTGCTGTCTGACCCTATTCCAATCTGCTATATACGGTTACAACACTATCTTTGTCTGCCATGCGTTACAGAACTGAAGCGATTCATGCTACACACTTGTAAATACCACTATTATACTGAAGTATACTATCAAATGAGTGATTTGGAAATAGTGATGAGTGGGGATTTCATATGATTGTTACGCTCAATTAATTTGATAAAGATGGATATAAAACGCTTTGTCTGCTTGCACATAACACTTTGGAGTGTTCGTTCTGACGCGGACTCAAACCTTGAACTGGGGCTGGTGAGATCAGTCCGAGAGGTGGATGTTGGGTTTCTTCGAAAGTCGGAAACCAGCAAGCACTGAACGCTGTATCAGCTTGATTACCCGCAGGATACTGGAATGTTTATATTTCAATGTCAGGGAAAAAATAAAAAAATGCCAAGGATTACCCTATTTCCTTATATCGCCAGGATTTAGAAGCGCACCAGCTACTTAAAGAAGAACCAAGTTCACTAAGAAATCCCTCAGAAGACAGAAGTCTAGAGTGATGCCTTGGAGGAAGACAAAACACACTTCTTTCTTTTTCAAGATTCTCTTCACGTAAGCTCGCTACGATAAAGTGCTCCAACAATATTCAAAGCGATATGGTAAACCACCCGTGACCATGAAGTAACAACGATCATTACAAATATATTGATCAGAAACAACGAAAATACCAGTCTTAGTATTATAATGAGCCAAAATAGGCAGCTGAGATCAATCTAGGCTAAATTATGCCCCGTATTGTCGGACAGTACGTGTACTGGGTGCTAATAGGTAGACTGATGAACTTGAACTAAAAATATCGATGTATTTTTTGCTCGCAGAATATTTTATATCTGCAAATTTTCTGATTAAAAAAACCCATGAAACATCGTCATTAATATGTGTTGCTTTGTTTTATATTTTTAGATTCGTTGAATTTGTTGTGTTATGTCTTTGTGCAATGCTGCAATGTTAAAAATTCTAGTTGGAAAAAAAAACTAAATTCTGTTTATAGAATTAACAAATCGCTTTTACACGTCATTTAAAAAAAAAAGCTAGATGGAGTCATATTTCCTATCTGATTACCCCTGAAGAAATGGTGAAACAAATTCGGGCGTCAGTCTCTTTTTAAGTCCAGACATAAACTTGGTCAGATCATGTGAAGACAATGTAAATCAATGTCTGAAATGGTATGTTGAGGAAAGAAATACACACATTTTAGTGGATTTGTCCAGTCAGTGTACAGACGCCAGCACATCAAGCTACTCGAAACTGTAAAATTTTCCCAATCAACTTTAAATCTTTGCTTTAGCGATAAAGTTGAAAATCTGACATAAAAGAAATTTGACAGATTGTAATAGCTTGATGTGCTGGCGTCTGTATATATTTTATTTTATGACCAGGGTGATGGCCACCTAAATGATAAATTTTCGACCCACGGGTGACCCGGAGTTTGCCATTAAATGGAAATTTGGAAATAAGATTGTGCCTCCCCTGATGCAATTTTATTACATTCGGGTTCTTCATGATTTGTAAAATCTTTAAATCTTAGACGCATGATGTAGATCAGATCCTGTCACGAGTTCACAACTAGCTGCATGATCAGATTCAAATCAGGATGGAAGTTAGTTTATGCGTTCGTTAATTACTTATCGCATCGAGCTCAAGCAAGCAAGGATGTTAAATAAAACATCAGTAACATGTCTTTGTGATACCTATTCTGTGGGAGTGTCTTCTCAGGGTGGTCTATATTCAAACATCAAGCCGACTGCTGCAATGATTCTCTTTATGTGTTCCCATTTCCCATTTAGCAGAAGCAATGACATCAAGCTTTTGGCTAGGTACTGCCTTCAATGCAACTGTATGTGATTATGACAGTTGTAGCGCGGCGTCCCGCAACAGAGAATGGAATGGTCAACGTGCGTTATTGCACGCATGCATTACATAACGTGGTATGTTTAGCATATAGATTGTATATGTGAAGCTTGCAAGACTTGCCGGCGCGCGCAGCTTCTGACTAACGGTAGTCACGTGGCGCTGAGCTATGGGATATTGTTATAATATCGGAAAGTTAGATAAACATGTAAGATATGCTAGAACTTCTACGAAAATAGCTAAGTTAAAAATTTTAGGGATGACGTGGTGACCGATGCATTACATTTTACAACTCTAACAAATAATCAATCTAGATATGACTCGTGTCCTACAATACAATGCATTGTACGTGAGTCAGCCATAATGCTGTAACCTCCAGATATATACGTGTAGTTTGTGTTGTAGTCTATCTTGAATCTATACTTACCATATAAAAGAGTAGGTAGGTATTTAACGTGTTACGCCGCCCCGAGTAACATGGATCTATTCGACATTGTTGACACATTAGTACCTACCTACATAAGAAACTTGCAGCTATAATGTCATGCACCTACTTCAAGCCTTCCAAGTATGCTCTGATTAAATAAACGAAGGTACTAGAGTATTATATTATCTGTGACGAAGGTAACAAAGTAAGGTACGAGAGTATAGGTTCATAACAGAACTTTCAATGAACAAATTCATTTAATCATTTGCTTGACTTATTATCTCTACAACGAACATCTCCCTCTAGTTCACAAGAAGCATCTTTGAACGAAATGAACGTAAAACTTGATGTGTTCGCCATCAGATAGCCGTGCACATAAAGTACCTACTGCACATAAATAAGTAAGTTATGTGTAAACAAAGAGCTATGTTGTCTCGACGTCGTAAAAACTGAAACTGTGCATGTTTGTTGGTATGACTGTATGAGTCAGTAACAATCGCTTGTTCCAAGTTCCAGGTGGTCAGGAATTAAAGATAAATAGATTTACTTACTTCATATAGTATGTATTATAAAGATGGCAATTGACTTCATGGCAATAAAGTCATATAAGCCGCAATGCATGTACATATAAGCCGCAATGCATGTACACAATAGGCCGAAAAGTCAATTAATAAATTGATGAGTGTTACATCGTCCTGTTGATAAAAGTCTAGTTTCCTACTACACCGTTACAGGCAAAGGTATGTTTATTTTATTGGTTGGTTTATTTACATAACTTTTACAATATTGAACACAATATTGACAGTAGGTGATATCTACTAAATTACATGACTAGCCCCCCCCCTAGCCCCATTACTAATAAACGTATTATATCAGATGAATAGTTACACACCGATTTCTCTCTTTCAGTCGTCAGTCATTTGACTTTCGAAAGAAGAAGACAAAGTTGTGTAACTATACAGATGCTATGTTACAATGTTTATTAGTAATGGGGTAACTATACAAATAAAAACAAAAGGACACATAATATGCGTCGAAGTAGGTACCTAGTTACTCATCCGCATCGCTGTCATCCGGAAACGTGCCCAGAAGACTGGCAGCATTACTTCATTGAATGGCAATGCTAATTCTTTTGCCAAAGAACGACCAAGTTATTACTTAGGTTTTCTTAGTCAGCTCTCTTAGAAAAGAAAGTATATTTGGGTTTTGTTGGAAAGAGAAACGAGAGGCTGAGACTAACTTTAATCATCAGGGAAGCAATCAACAAGTTCCAAATACCTGCAGCACCATCTTCATCCTAGGTCAGATAATGACGCAGGCAGTTTTAAGGCGACTACATGACCTAAAACGCGGTCACTATCGGAGTGCATAGAAAATAAAGAGAAGCGCGATGACACAACGCTGGTAATTTATTGCAAAATATGAAACAATCATCTAGTATTGATTTATCAAACACCAAACAAATAAAAACCGTGTACTAAAATTCGGGGAATTAAATTGTCTTTTATATGGTGAAAGTTTTATGAAAATACACCCGGTAGTGTTTGCGTGATTATCGTTTTTATGTCCGCGGTAGACATTACTTTACAAATTAATTACACTATGTTAAAAAAATATAATTGCAAATATTCACATATCAAATTACGAAGCAAATGGTCTAGTATAACATTAATTTTTTTCAAAGAAATCAGTCTGGTCGATTAGACGTGATGTTGAATTTAAAATCATTATAAGTCGTATATTCGTTCGCCTTAAGGAAAACGCCATATCAGGTTCCTTAATACCTAGGTATTCTAAATATGTATTTCCCCACCAGTTTCCTACATTTAGGAACAAACCTTGTGCTGACCACACTACCCCCGGTTATGGTAATAATGACCTTATTGTCACTACACTGCCTGATTAACTGACGCAAGTGCAACATTGTCACCATGGCGCTCTAGATGCCTAAACATCTACTAACCGCACACGCACATTAAGCAACCGATTTTTTATCCCATTATTGATCCGGGATGTTGCTCACTTTTCCCCAAAGGATAGGATGGCCGATAGGGATTAACGTGTAAACGTAAATTAATTGGACTTAGAAATAAATGATTGGACAATATTATTATTACAAATTACAAAAACTAGCCAACACAGGGTGACAGGGTTGATTGAAAGCGAACTTCAGGATATGGATTTCTAGATGGGGGAGGAGTAGGTTGGATAGATTAGGATAGAGTTATCTGACGAGGTGGAAATTCTAATTTCCATCTAAAAAAAACTAAAATTGCTTTCATTTCGAAATTCTAATCGAATAGGTAGCAAACTGATGACAGTGGCAGCTTGTGCTGGCTATGCTTGTCGACGGACCAAAGGCTTGTGGAGTAAACGTAGACGCAGCTAGATGGACCGACAACCCTAAGAAAGTGGCTGGGACAGTCTGCATGAGGAAGGTGGAGCACAGGGTGTTGTGGCGCAGCCTGGGAGAGGCCCATGTCCAGCAATGGACTGCAATAGGTTGAGTTGATTTGATTGATTGACTGAATCGAAAAGTAGAGGGTTATCTTAAACTTCAGGGGAGGCAGGAAATAGACGCATCACGTGATCTCCGTCAAGAACAACAGAGCTTCGCTTGATTTTACAATATAGCTAGGTACTAATTATCAATAACCACTTTTTTGTCATCCAAAATTTTCATAGTTTCTGCAGAAAGGTCGATCTTGGGCCGAAATTCCTGAAATCCTAATTATCTTACGTAATACATATCATCTACATAATTATGTTTATGTATCTCGAGTTCATCAAACAATTTAAAGTGATAGGCTGAGATAGAAAATTATTAATTGGCAAAACATACAGTAGTAGGTACCTAAGTATTTAATGTACACCTGCTTCTATCTGAATTGCCTCGTCCTTGCGAACGTTCAACGAAATGAGCCAAAAATTCCCACATATATATCAGATTATTAGTACCTAATTAACATTTTGTTATCGAAGTGTATATCGAAGAAAATTTATATCTTAAGGTGAAGGAAAACACGACATAGTTTCCGTGTTGTTTTTATCTGACTAGACAACGAATACTTCGTCAATGGTTAAGGATGTATAAGAGATTAAGTAAAGGAGATGAGCAGTAAGCATCTAACTGTCTTGTAACAACAACATTCTACGTTCACCAAAATCTCTGCAAACGTCTGACAAGTAGGTACGTGCTGACAGTTCTTGATTAACATCGTTTTATTAGTCGATTCGCACGAATTTAGGGTAGGGTAAGTATTTGTATGTGATGATTCGCCCGTTTCAGGCGATTGAATTCGCGCGAATTGACTAATAAGCTGTAACGTCGTAGAAAAATGATTGAAAGTCTTTGATTAGCAGTAGGTAGATTGTTTACGGGATCATTCCAACTTGATGAACAAAATTGTGAAAGGTACGTACGTAGATGTACTTACTGTTATTCAGGAGGTAGTGCACCACTATGGTAGTACCTAAGCTCAGCCCACTTACAACCCGCGGGTGTTCAAGCAGGTAACCCTACAGTATTGGGTACCTGGTACTGAGGACTACGCTCAAGCTACGTGACACCAATACAATACCACTCTAAGTTTACAGAGGTTTACTACGAATCGCACGCACACTTCATTAACTCAATCGACGCATGACATAGTTAAACTGGGGTAAAATCGGACATCTTGTGCTTAAAATGATTTACTCACGTGATCTGACAATATATGAAGGTCAACACTCAACAGTTTGAGCGGTTAAAACTGACATGTGTCTATAAAAAACGTGACATTTCTACAAAGATCACAAAGTACTAAGTAGTTATCCCTGACATAGAATCCAGACAGGTACCTATTATATTATTATCCTATGTCTTAAATTAGCTAAGTCAAGAACAAAAAAAAATGAAAAGATAGATACTAAACCGTATTTAAAACTTGATGAACATGTTATTGAATCCATCTTGTTGACTTTTCTGACACCCGCGCCCACGAGAAGCTCAGACCAAATCCTGTTTCACAAACACTTGATTGCTTTTTTCAAAACACCGAACAAGTTCAGTTTCACCAAATACGAAAATGTTGAAAAAAAAAAACTGCTCTCACAGAACCGGATCGTGGGATTTGTATCAAAAGTATAATATACACTAGAATATTACCACAAAAAATGTTTTTTTCACTTAGTAGTCAACCACAGCACTGTTGTTTCAGATCTAATTAAATAATTGAGTATTACAGGAACCTAGCTAACGCAATTATTTTATATACCTTAAAAGTGCTCAAAACAAAATAAAAAATGTTGATTTCTGAATTAATGTTTCAGAAATCCAATTAATTAAGTAACCAACATTCCTACTTAACGGATTATAAAGTTAGGTCTTTAATTGTCTTCAAAAACACTGATTTAAAAATTAATTTTCCTTGTTCCATTAGTAAAATTATTCTTTGATCCATATTTAAAAACTTTTCAACTAAATTATAAATTTCAATAATTAAGTAATACGATTCGTTAATGTAAGTCAATCCGCTGGTACTGATACAGTTCAATGCTTCAGAGATAAGTTGATAGGGTGCGCACGCACAAGCGTCTGCTACCTCAGCCGTGTGCAATGTTTACAATGCACGCCACTCTAACGCAATTGGGACAGGAGGAAGACAGTTAATATGATAAGCATTTTAATTGCTACCATTTCTATCAACAGAAAACAGATCACAGGTCTCCCTAACTCCCAACTTGGTTTTAAAGCAACACTAAGGTCCGGCGTTTAATATGTAATTGAATAAACATACAAGAACATTTATTTTATTTTAAGTAATGTTAGTTTTCGTGTATAAACGAGAACATTTAAGTAATGTTCTTGTTTATCGATTTTATTCAATTTCGAGTGGCGATTGCTGTTTACGTACATCTTTGGCAAATTTAGAAACGGCGGACCTTAGTTGTGCTGTTGTTGTTGTAGCTGTACAGTCGCGTATGTCAATGGCCACACTTTGACCTTGAGCTGCCCTAGCGTAGTACGGAGATTCAACAGAAATCGAGGCCAATTCATACTGGTTTTGTTAGCACTGCCGTGCGGCCTGCTGCACCTCTGCCTAACCCTTCGGGGCCAACGGGTTCACGTGATGTTACAGTTAATATAAAACATTTCGTTCTGGGGTCTCGAATGCCCTTGTTTTGGTGGTTGGCTAACGATCCCTATGCCCTGCAATGTATGACCTACGGTGTAGGCCATAGCTTCCCATATGGCTCCTCTATGGGAACCTCAAAAAAAAGGTAGAGAACGGGCAACAAGCAAAGGCCTCGTAGGCTTTCAGGTCTCTTGGATTTCAATAGAACATACCAACATAAGTACCAACTCACCATACATTTGTCAAGTGATTGTAGCGATACAAGGAGTATTGTTTTAATCACTTGGCAAAGGAGAAGATGCGACATATAGACTAAATAGATATTCTGTCATAAGAGCAGTTATGCAGTCTGATTGAGTGGCCAGAAGCATTACATTAATTGATGGGCTGTAAAACACCTGAAAAAGTCGCGATAGACACACTGGTACTCGTCAACTCGAGTGTCACACTCATAGTGGAAGCTACCTATCGAGTGCTCTCCAATATACGTGGATCTCTATGTAAGTACTTGATAATAGTTACATTGTAGTAGATCAGCGTTGTAGATCAAGCATGTTGTCTAGCAAAACGTTAAGTTGTAAATCTGGTTTTGGTAGCAGATCATCATAGTCCTGAAAAAGCTCTTTCTGCACTGAAACAGATTGCACAAATGCACATATCATTGTAGATTATCTCGAATGATTGCTGAGAATGGAAACAAGTTAACAATACCTACCTACTTATGATATAGATTTACAACTGATGATTTCTGAACCAAAAGTTTTGAATTGAAACAAATAAGAAGGACCATTTACAGTACGGGCAATTTATTAAAGAAGAATATTATATTTTCAGTAGCTCGTATGATGGATTCTGATATTTATGAGGACGATCGCATTCTAATCTTAGTCTCAATCTGACAAAAATACCAATAATATACCTACCTACATTTTTGCCAAGTTTCTGACATTGATTGTCACTGAGATGAGATTACGGGAATTGGCCTGCTGAAATATCCATCAAATTTAGCGTCACGAACACAAGACATGTTAGATAGGTGCCACCGTGCCATGACTGCCACACTCTTACGAGTACCTGGCTATAATATTAACCTACGTAAACTTGCACAATAATTCCTACAACTCACTCTAAATCTCCTATAATCAGTAATTCATTGAAATTATAACAGGGATTTCTGTAGATTATCGTCGATAGCAGCGCGCACTCAGGTTGCCGTGGCGACCCGAAGTGTCCCAAAGAGCGTGTAGGTACCTAACAACTCTATCAATGATAATAATTGATAGCAAAGCTGTTGATAAAGAGTTGGAGTGGTGCCGCGCGCAAAACACTTAAGGAGACGATTGCTTATAGAGTTTATTTGTTTGAGGTGTCAATTTGATGTTTGAAATACGAAAATCGTAAGGATTTTTGAAGAAAGGGATTAAACAAACCCGACCAATGCGAATGCGAGAAGGATACGATTTAGGTACAATCGTTTTCAGAATTGAGAACTTGTTAAACTGTAGGTCAGAATGCATTATTTTTAAGGTGAGAGCCAGCAAAATTAAAATTTCTTTGAAATTTTGAATTTTGCGGCAAATTTTCAACTTCAAATTTTCAATGGGGATTGTCCAAAATTTCTAACCATTAGATTTTATTTTATTTTAACTAATTTGAATATTTTGATGGTTGGCTCAATAGTTTTTTTTATAAATATTTAAAATTTTTAAGATAGTTACGTCATCAGATTAAGTGCTGTTGCCTCACTAGTACAGAAATAAAAAAATTCAATCTGTCAACACAACGTCATCCACACCTATCAAAGTGTCAAAGTATCAATAAAATAAAATTTTTCATTCCATAGCATTTCATTCCATTTTTTTTGTATTCCATAGCTCTTCCGATATATTAAATATTGTCGATTGTTGAAACAATGTAGTTAATCAGATTTATAAACGAGATGAATAAGAGGCAAGTCGGAATGTTTAAATTTAATATATTATTGACATATTATAATTTTACACTTGACACTGACAGATTGTTTTGACTTTTTATTTTATTTTTGAGGTAACGGAACTAAACTGTACGGTCGCAGCTGACGTAATTTAAAGGGCACAGAAGGTCAATCGTATTTTATGAAAAATATCAATAAATATTAATATTTTTCGTAAATTAATTAGTCCATAATGATTAGTAACGCTATTCCTCGAAATGGTTTTTCAATTACAACATTTAAAAAATATGAACAATACCCATTCACATACCGGTTGTTAGTACCTAACAATCATCGATTTCGAAATGACCAAACCAAACTATCGTATTATTATAGAAATATTATAGAAAGTAGGCTAGTAGGACTCATCATGTAAGTAGGTAAAGACATTAAAAGTCGAAACGAGGAAAATCGGTCGAAGTCAGTCGTTTTTTTTTTTTGTAAAAACGTTTTTATTTTTCACTTTTAAGTTGTACCTAGGTACTTACCCCACACTAATTCGTATACCTATAAAACACTACTTGCTATGTAAATATCAGTGACAGGAAGTTATTTTATTATAACATCATCAATATAAACTAAGTAGGTACCTAAGTGGCAAAAACGTATTTATTCGCTTCGTTTTGCGTGAATGTGACGCATGTTTCCCCCTACCTTTTTTTTTACTTTATTTTTTGTGTTTATGTTCTTTTTTTTGCGTCATGTACACGGCAAATAAACTTTTTTTCTTTCTTTCTTTCTTTCTTCAATAAGCTAACTCAAGAACTACCTAAGCAAAGTTAATAAATATTTATGTAGGACCACACATGAGAAAACCATTAAAAAAAATTGTTTGAAATCGATTTACAATTGCCGGAGATGTCACGATACATACCTACCTACCTACATACAAAAAATCAATTTCGTAAATACTTGAATTAAATTATTACCAGTAATTTTGTAAATTACCCACCCAATGATTTCGTACTACACTGAAAACTAACCTATAGGTAGATAGATACCTACATAGGCAATGCTACTCCTTAAATTTCACCCGACACTATAATTTCTAGTGCCGTGTGCAAAAAGGCTTTTGTAAATGAATTGTAATCAACAACAATGATGTCACAAGATTGGTGCTCAATCGCATTCATTTGATCGATACACGCATACCTACTGGCACCTTGTCCGGTTAACTAAAGCCGATAGCAGCTTGATAATAATTACAAAACAATAAAATTATTAATTGTGAAATAATTTTAGTACTTACTTAATAGTTTCGAAATTACTATTTCTATGTAGTTACCGTTAAACAACTGGTAACGACATCTATCGTGGAGTAGGTGCAATGCACGTGACATATCACTTGTTTCACAGATGACGTTTTTGCCGCTTGGTGCTAGATGGCGTAAATGTCTCTTACGAGAAATAGAAGTAGTGGAAAACTATTGTTGAAATCCGCACATTATATGAATTTTTCAATAATAACATAATCGCTTCAACAATATAGATAAATGTTCGGGATCAATCTGATTGTAAGCTGATTGAAAGATCTTCTTAAGTGGAATTTAGAGATAAATTATGCAAAATTAAAACCAGTTTTGGGTATTTACTTTTGTGAATCAATGAAATTTCGTCATACTTGCCAAAAGGCTCTGCATCAATCCGTCAGATATTTATCTACTTATATATTCACTATCAGGACATGTACCTAACACTATTGAACAAAAAAAGCTTTTGTTCGCCCTGAATATCCTTAAAAATCGTCGTCAGATTTAGGGAAAGCCATTGATGTACTAAATTTTTTTACATCATTTATTTTCTTCATCAGATTTGCCCACAGATTTGCCTATTTAAGTCATTACATGGGTTAGCGATCATACCTGAATCAACGGCTCTGAAGATAACTTTATTTTTGGCCAGTTTTGAATTCTGAAAGTCTGCCTGACCACGGAGCTCCTATAGGAAACTTTTCAAATATACTTTCGCTGCTCTCTCATCATGCGGCACCTATATCAACTTTTCGCCCCGCATAGGTATGCTTGCTCAAAAACCATCAGGGCTTCCCTACCATAAACTTTTTACTTCGATTTAAATAGTTTTAGGTACCTACTTGCGGTACCTAAACATTTTTTTTTTGTCTCCTCTAGGGTTCCTACACACACCTAGGTACCTACTTGTAAACCAATCTGTAGATTTATGCTGGATTTGGGTTACTAGCGAATATACTTTAATAAAACCACGGAGTGAAAATTGTAACGACTATATTAAAACGCGGCAAAACAGAGAGAGATTTGACACTTATGACATCTACATAATGTTGCCAATAAACATTTATAAGACAATGTTGCAATCATTACCTAACACCCCCTTTAGAATGCAATCCCATTTCCTTTATACAATAGCAATGTTTATTAAAAGTAGTCCCCTTAGTTAATATGTCTGCTACCATATTACTACCTTTGCAATTTACAAAATTTACATTTTTATTATGATAATTATCTCTTAAAAAATGAAACCTAATATCTATATGCTTCGTTTTTGGTTTATAACAATCAGTTGAAGCTAAACGTATGGCACTCTGATTATCACAATAAATAGGTAAGGGACCTTCTTCTTGCAGACCAAGTTCCAGTTGCAGCTGACGGAGCCACAGCGCTTCCTGTGTCGCAGACGCCATAGCCATATATTCTGCCTCGGCTGTAGACAGAGCAACTGTTGGTTGTTTGCAGGAGTTCCACGCTATACCACCATTCTGAAAAATAAAAATGTAACCGGTGCAGGACCTTCTGTCCTCTGGACTGCTGGCCCAGTCTGCATCGCAGTAGCCTCTTATTCCTTTCGATTCATCTTTACTGAAGCATAGCTTTAAATCTTTTGTTCCTTGGAGATATCTCATTATTCTTTTGACACCGAGCCAATGTTGATGTCCAGGATTGCTGACATATCTGCTGAGTTTATTTACTGCAAACCCAATATCTGGTCTAGTTGCCTGGGCTAGATACAGTAAACATCCCACTGCCTGTCGATAAGGAATATTTTCATTACCTTCAGTATCAACTGTGTCAAATTTAGCATTCACTTCTATTGGTGTTTTTACAGGTTTTGATTCTGACATTCCAAAACGCTCTAATGTTTCTTTAATGTAATTTTCCTGATCAAGCATGACAATTCCTTCCTTACGATTTCTAGTGATGTTCAATCCAATGAACTGTTTTGATTCTCCAAGATCTTTCATATGAAATTCAGCTTTTAATTTTTCTTTAATTTCTGACTTTAAATTAGTATCATTTGAAAATATAATGAGATCATCAACCCATACAGCAACAAAAATCATTATTTGTTGTTTCACACAATAATAGATGCATGGATCTATTTTTGATCTAGAAAGGCCAATTTTCTGTAGCACACTATCTAATTTGACATTCCATTGCCGACTGGCTTGCTTTAGACCGTAAATTGATTTTTGTAACAAGCATACTTTTGTTCCTTCTTCATATAACTCTGGTTGAGTCATATAAATTTCATTTTCTAAATCTCCTTGCAGAAATGCTGTTATAGCATCCATCTGATCAATATCAAGGTCATATTTTGCAGCCAATGCAATCAGGTATCTTACTGAAGTGTATCTTACAACTGGTGAGTATATTTCGTTATAATCAATGCCTCTTTTCTGTGCATAGCCTTTAACTACAAGTCTAGCTTTATATCTGTTTACAGCCCCTGTTTCATCAGTTTTCGTCTTAAAAATCCATTTACAAGGAAGAGCTTTCTTTCCCGGAGGTAGGTCAGTAAGTGTCCAGGTCATATTTCTTTTCAGAGATTGAAACTCTTCATCCATGGCTATTCTCCATTTATTAGCCTTTTCTGAGGATAAAGCTTCTTTTACAGTTTCCGGATCTCTTGGATTTTTAATAGAACAATAATAACTAGGTTTTGAATTCCCTTCAGATTCTTCAGGTTTATTCCTTGGACGTAAGGTGATGGTACTCTCTGGTAAGTTCTTATATATTATATCTGATTTTCTACTGGGTACATATACATCATCTTCATCTGAGTTTGTTGCATATTCATCAGAACTTTCACTAGCATATATGTCTGAAGACTCTATTTGTTGTTTTCCTGTTTCAGGTTCAGATGCTGATGACACAGGTGGTGACTGTGCGACGGTAGAGCTGTCAACATCACAAGGTAAGTATACATTATGATTTTTCTTTATATTCTCCAAAAATTCAACATCTCTACTCTTAATAATTCTGTTTGTTTCAGGAACAGCGAGGCGGTATCCTTTGGTGTTATCACAATAGCCTATAAAAATCATTTTCCGTGACTTTGGGTCCCATTTCTTACGTTTCTCCTTGGGAACTTGTGTCATGACTTCAGAACCAAAGATACGCATGTTCGACAAATTAGGCACCTTACCGTACCATAATTGATATGGGGTCTTTTTGTTTATAGCTGTAGTAGGCGAGCGGTTAATTACATAAGCAGCAGTAGCTGTCGCCTCAGCCCAGTAAGGTTTTGGTAAGTTAGCATCCAATAGCATGCATTTAGCTCTCTCTACAAGAGTACGGTTCATCCGCTCTGCGAGACCATTTTGTTGCGGAGAATATGGTGTAGTAGTTTGATGCTGTATACCATACTGACTCAAATAATTATCGAAATCTTTGTTGCAGTACTCTAAACCGTTATCGGTACGTATAACCTTAATCTTCTTATTACATTCATTTTCTACCTTCTTGTGGAAATCTTTGAATACATTTAAAACACTGAGCTTGTCTTTGAGGAAGTATACATGCACTAATCTTGAGAAATCGTCTATAAAAGTTATAAAATATCTCATACCTCCTAGAGATAGCGTCTCCATTGGACCACATAAGTCAGAATGTATCACCTCTAGTTGTTCTGAAGCTCTGGAACCAACATGGTTGAAAGGTAGTCTTGACTGCTTTCCCCCTAGACAGGTAGTGCAGGTCACAGGTAGCTTGACCTTTTCTGAAGACAGGCTCACTCCCTCAGTGCATTCTGGTAGTCTGTTTACATCTGAAAAATTTAAATGTCCCATGCGTCGATGCCACATAACAACATCGTTTGAAATATCAGAAATACTCAGGTTGGCATTTATTTCTCTGTTAACATTGAGTGAATATAAGTTGTTTTCTAATTTAGCTGAACAGATAAAATCTCCTTTACTGTTAAAAATTTCACAACAATTTCCATTAAAGTTAACTTTGCAACCATTCTTTACCATTGCACTGACAGACAATAAGTTTCCAGCAAGTTCAGGTATGTACAAAACATCTCTTACCTGTATTCTAGTTTCATTATTACCGTGCAACACCAGATTAATTTTTCCTATTTCTTTCACAGGTAACGGAGTCTTGTTAGCAACTGTGATGGTAGAAATCGGGGGACATTTCACATCATACATCCAATCACAGTGATTTGTCATATGCATTGACGCGCCTGAGTCCACATACCATTTATCATGCTCTGTTGTTACGGAAGAAGCTGAAAATGCTGCTACAAAACTTTTATCTTCACTTTTGTTTGGTGTTTTCTTCTGTACACGGCAATTTTTACCCAAGTGACCATGTTTATTACAATTATAACACCTTGGGCCTCTGTATTTTCCACTATTCTGTTTATCAGAATTTTTCTTCTTGACTGAGTAAAAAGCAGTAGTTTCTGAACTCTGAACTTCTTGTAAAAGTTTAGTTTTTATTATATCTGCACTGATTCTTACCCCGGAGCTCTCTAATGCCATAATCATGGGTTTGTATAGGTCCGGCAAACCCGCAAGCATTAATGTGCCAAGCCATTCGTCGTCGACGGAAAATCCTATGTTTCTTAGCTTGTGTGCAGAAGTCATGATTTTATTTACATAATCTTCAACACTTTTAGAGGATTCCAACGTTGTTGTAATCAGATCCTTCAACAATGCTACTTTTCGTGTTAAACCGTTATCATCGAATGCTCGTTCTAAGTTCTTCCAGACTTCCTTCGAAGTTTTCGCATCTTGAATATGAACATAATTGATAGCATCCACTAATAATATCAGTTTTGACTTCGCTTTTATGTCTTTGGTGGTATCAACTTTTGAGGGATCCTTATTTTCTATGCACTGCCATAGATCCTCAAGTTCGAGATACGCCTTTACAGCGAACTTCCAATTGGCATAGTTGTCACGGCCAACGAGTTTTTCAATATTGAATAATGAATTGTTAGACATTTCTTAGGATTATGTATCTTGACAAACTGTATGACGACGCCACGCGGTGGAAATTTTTCGACGACAATTCGGATCGGATTTTCACTATTATTCTGTGTAATCGCTATCAGGTAACCAAACCAAACCCAACCACGCTCTGCTACCATGTAGATTTATGCTGGATTTGGGTTACTAGCGAATATACTTTAATAAAACCACGGAGTGAAAATTGTAACGACTATATTAAAACGCGGCAAAACAGAGAGAGATTTGACACTTATGACATCTACATAATGTTGCCAATAAACATTTATAAGACAATGTTGCAATCATTACCTAACACAATCTATGCTGATTCTCAAATTATAAAATTGCATCTCATGAACTTCAAGAAAAGCGGTGGTTAGGTATGCATTCGACGAGTATTTTGGCTTGTAGGTACGGCCACCGATTTCTCAGTGATTCCTGGGCCGATTTACGTGATTCTTTTGTCACTTGATAGCCACTCACACGCCCGGGTTAATAGGTTTATATTCAGTTCATCTATGTTGATGATATTGTTATCTTCACTTAGGTACATAATGTACATAATGCAGTGGACGTAGATACATGAATTTGTGTGGGGTCGGAATCTACTACTCGTACAAGTAAAAAAGTGTCTAATTTAAGTTAGGAACCTGGTGGCAGTGTCGCAATAACTATATTAAAATAATTTAAGTTAGTAAGCTGGTGGCAGTGTCGCAATAACTATATTAAAATAATTTAAGTTAGGAATCTGGTGGCAGTGTCGCAATATCTATATTAAAATAATTTAAGTTATCAAGCTGGTGGCAGTGTCGCAATATCTATGTTAAAATAATTTAAGTTAGGAATCTGGTGGCAGTGCCGCAACATCTATATTAAAATAATTTAAGTTAGGAATCTGGTGGCAGTGTCGCAATATCTATATTAAAATAATTTAAGTTAGGAATCTGGTGGCAGTGTCGCAATATGATCTATGTTAAAATAATTTAAGTTAGGAATCTGGTGGCAGTGTCGCAATATCTATATTCAAATAATTTAAGTTAGGAATCTGGTGGCAGTGTCGCAATATGATCTATGTTAAAATAATTTAAGTTAGGAATCTGGTGGCAGTGTCGCAATATCTATATAAAACATAACAACTTCAGTGACTTCCGAAACGAAACTCAAGTTGTTCACTTTGTAGGTACTAGTCGTTTTTTTAAACTGGGATTTTGTCTGCGAGAAATTGTTGTGGCAGAACTCTTTCAAAATATCAATGGAATTTCTAACACTCGTAACGTTAATATCTGGCTCCCAATTAGCCAATTTATGTACCTAACCTTTCTAAGTCCGGTCACTAGTTTTTGCCTATGACCCTTGGCGCCACTCCTTGCTGAGGGCGTGCCGCGCCGCACCGCGTCACATTACAAACACGCCGCGCTGCACGTGTCGGCGCGACATCTGACCATTCGACACGCTCAACTGACGCAAAAACTATAACAAATACCCACAAATATGCTAACAAAGAAATAGACACCTTTGTGTGGAACTTTAGGTGGTCGTGTGATGTTGCTTAGATATGAAGCAAAAGGAGTAGATATGTAAGAATCGTAGCAATCGAGGAAGGCGTGAGTATGTGTGTGTGTGCCCTTAGCTAGCTACTTCGAGTAAGGATGCGTTCGACGTAAGTACAGCGCCTCAGTCTTAGATACTATAGCTATATCTGCTCTCCTGTATAAATAAACTGACATTTAACTAATCATGTAAAAATGTACCTACTAATTAGTCCCATGAGTTAACTAAGTGGTTAACCGACTGTACTTCGAAGTAGAATAATATAATCAAAAAGTAGAATTCAAACGATTACTGAAAAGAAACAACGATGATATTTTTTTAATTTATTTATTTATTTAATATATTTTACAGAAAGCTTACAGACTAATAACACAATTAAAAATCATTCGTAAACAGGAAAATTTGCTAATTACAAGCTTCCACATATAAACATCTAGTTACAAATACTATGCGTTGACTATGTTTGTCAACAGCAATTTGCAAACCAAAAGAAAAAAATTAAAAATAAGTTAAAAGGTTATAAGTGTAACAAAGGTAAATTAGTCGAGTCGTGCAAAATCAAAACAGTGAATCACATAATATATGAGCAACCACATTACAATTTTACAATACGATAGATATCATTATTTCGAATTATTTATCATGACTATCTCCGAAATATTCCTTGTTTAGGATCTTTCTAATACTGTGTGCGTTGGTGCAAAATAGGTCGATCTCCAGGTGCGGTGATAAAGTATTGAAGGCTTTTTTTACACTACGAATGAGAAAGGCGTTGCGCCTATAATTAGTCGATGCGCAAGGTGCCTGCAGCAGAGGTCGTCTGCGTAGGTTATTTTGATTAGTGCGAAGAAGTATTTTGCTGAGTAGTTCCGGACAATCAATCGAGCCATTTGCTATGCCTACTAAATAACATATGTCACTAATATTACGTCTCATGTTTAACGGTAAGTAATGGTATCGCTTGCAACGGTGTTCATAGTCCACTGAGAATTGCTTCGCCTTAAAATCCAAGTAACGTAAAAATTTCTTCTGAACGCATTCAATACGAGATATGTAAATCTCTTAAGCATGCCTTTTCCGTGGTATTGTGACATTTGAATTTTTTGTAGTTTTTTACCATATTATTTGTTTTCATAGAGAAGTATAATTTATGATGACTAATGTATCGTCTCTGACACCTTATTCTAACTGCGACTAAAGGCTTAGGTAGTATTAATAAGGTAGCGACACCGCTTAATCATACCCAGCTACTTTTTTGTAAAATCCAAAAGAATCAATAGTGATAAAACAGTGTTTTATAAATTCTGGTTGATAGCTTAGTAAAAACCTAAAGATTCATGAAATGTTAAATATTTTATCTTTCATAATCTCTTAACTATTTACACTAGGTACGGTACTAAATTAAAAGACTAACTAACGATTCATTAGATGCAAAAGATTTAGTTTTATTTAAATTAGATACCCTAAGAACCACAACAGTGTTCCTCTACAGGTAGCTACCTTGAACTTGTGCAACCTTACTCTAAGTCCTTTTCTGACGAAAATTCTCTTATCTACTTATATTTCTGAATTTTAAATCATAAAAACTTAAGATTACACACCTTTTAAATACTGCCTATTGTTCCTAAAAATTTTAAAAGGGAAATAACCTAAACCAACAAACCATTCTGTTTACAAGAACGTTGAGAACATTCATGGATTCCATGCTTCCTTTGTGATGAAAAATAAAATACTTCATTACAGAGTGACAGAGCAGTCTCTAAGTGCTTATCTCTTCATTACAATGACAGAGCAGTCTCTAAGTGCTTATCTCTTCAATACAGAGTGACAGAGCAGTCTCTAAGTGCTTATCTCTTCATTACAAAGTGACAGAGCAGTCTCTAAGTGCTGATCTCTTCATTACAGAGTGACAGAGCAGTCTCTAAGTGCTTCTCTCTTCATTACAGAGTGACAGAGCAGTCTCTAAATACTTATCTATTCATTACAGAGTGACAGAGCAGTCTCTAAGTGCTTATCTCTTCATTACAGAGTGACAGAGCAGTCTCTAAGTGTGTATCTCTTCATTACAAAGTGACAGAGCAGTCTCTAAGTGTTTATCTCTTCATTACAAAGTGACAGAGCAGTCTCTAAGTGCTGATCTCTTCATTAAAAAGTGACAGAGCAGTCTCTAAGTGCTTATCCCTTCATTACAGAGTGACAGAGCAGTCTCTAAGTGTTCCATTTTAGTCACAAGTCTGGGAACTGAAACTGTATCAAGGGCCTTCCTTAAATCTAAGAAAACACCATAGCATTTAAGGCGAGTATCCAGTTTGTCAATCAGGGTGTTGGTGAAATCAGAGACGGCATCTTCTGTGGAAATACCCCAACGAAACCCATGTCTGCGATGAATTTATTTCCTTACACGCGCGGGGCGATGCTATCAACAATTCAACACAAACATTACGTTACCAAATAATCACAAATTGAATGTTCATTGTTATTATTTTAATTGTTTATGTTTAAAATATGTACATGTAGAAATTAGAATACGTGGTTAACCTAATTGCAACACTGTAGATACGTATAATATACAGAAAGTGAGCACTAAGCAAGCAAGTTTTTTTGAAAATTCAAATTCAATAAGGGATGAAAATTTGTATGGAAGTTCGAAATTTTTGCCGATGGGCCGTACCATCGGGCACATGGCTTGTTATAAAATAACTAAATTGAAGAGTTTATCAACTAAACAAATATTTTATTGACCAGCTAAAATGTCTCTCTGAAGCATGGACACTTTTATCTAACCCTCCAAACCAATAGACGTTACGCTAGAATGAATTAACAGACTACCTAAAGACTAGATAACAATATATTTGTAGGTATTTTATCAACGTAATCTAAATCACTATAATTATATCAAGTAGGTATCTGAATCATCTTTTTCGTAATCTGATCAGTTTGAAAATCTAATAAAAAATGTAGAAAGTGATAACCAGGTAATTTAAATATCAATATCATACCAGAAATTGAACAGAAGCTAATCTTAGATAATGTTTAGTTTTCTACCTTCTCTCTTACATTAAAAAAGTCCATTGATAGAGTGTGATAACATAATAGGTAACATTTAGATGTTTAGGACTACGACTTGTTGATGTCGTTAAGTATTTATCAGTATTCCTACAAATAAGTAAATTCTATTTTCAGGTATTTGCCAGTCTTCGTCACAGTGTGAATCTAGTCCAAGTTCAATCTAAAGAAACGTTTTCTGACTCAAAGTGTAGTATAATAGAGCTGGAACTGTAGAAGTCCTCACTAGCATTACTTTTGCTTATAAACGTCACTACGAGTATGTCTGCAATCTGTGCGCTCTTTCAACTTCTTTCGAGCCGTCTGTATCTACCTCTGCCTACCTAACCTATAAGCTCTTGCTCGCGTGAAGGTTGGAGGTTTTTCCACGGGGACGTACTAGGGAGATACAAGTATCTTAATAAGCATATCCTCCTAACCCAAAGCATGGTCTATTCCTGAGCCCATCCAACTCCGATTAGTGAGACAGACCGACAGACAGTACTTACGCATTTATAATATTAAGTATAGTATTGATGAGTTATAATATAGGTAGGTACTAGCACAACAAACGCCCGCCGGCTCGGACTGTGGGACACGATTTCACTGCAGCGCGTACACATTATAATATAAGGCACAAACCTGCGCGCGCGCAACACAAAGCCACCGCAAGCCGTTTGCTGCACTTTTTAATTATGTTCTGCCCCTCATCACGCAGTGCTTGTAGGGTTGACTGGCGAAGTAAGCTTACCTAAATATAAAACCCATGGTGTTAGTCACAAAGGCCTTAGCTCAGCTGGTGCACAAATGTAGCTTACATAATAATGTTGATCTTTGCACTGAGCATCTCGCAAATGAAGAAAAAATTTATTGCAGATGCAGCCACTAATTCATCTAATTAGCTACCTAAATTATGTGACATATTTGTAGGAAGTATTCTAATTACTTCCATCAATTAAAGTCGAGTAGAGCGGCGCAACTCAAGACAAGTCAGTCAAGGTTTATACTGCACAGTGCACAGGCTGAACCGCTGACTTGTAATTCTGCCATTATGGATTGGAATGGCAGTCTTCGTTCAGGCGATGTATTACATTTCTTACTTCTGTTTCAACTCATCCTTTGGAGCATTTACCTTCTCGGCTATATTGATGCTACGAAATGCTGGTGTAGGTACTGCAATCTCCCCCCCGATGGGTTCCCGCATTGTCGAGGCGGATGGGCTTAGTAGCCGTGGCTTGGTCACCCACGGTGAAGCGAAGAGGAGCCCGAGGAGGGGCCACTCGTCAGGGCTTTTGCCGGTAAGCCGACGACGTAGCGGCCTACAAGTAGGTTGCGGTGCCGCTTTGGCGACATCGCAACTGAGGCGGGCCGCGATGTCGTATGGGAGTCATCGCGGCTGAGGGTTGGAGGCCGCGGCGGGAGAAGAGTGCCGGTATTGCAGTGCGCCGCTCTCCCTACCTTCCGCGGCCTGACGGGGTCGCCACCGTCTGATGGCGGACGCGGTGGGGCCGCAGGGGAGGAGTGTTGGTATGACGTTGGCCGCTCTCCCTATCCTCTGCGGCCGAAATTTGGCAGGCGGCGGGGCCAATGACCTGACCCGACACGGGGTCGTCTGGCGCCCATGTGCTGGTTTGGTCAATGGGGTGGTCACGGTGTGCTATGTGTTCTGGTGCGCCGGTGATGGGGAGTACTCCCCAAAGGAGGGTCCGGTGATGGACAGTCACGGCGGGTTCACAGATAAGCGCTTTAGCGTGCCCTTGTTCCCGCCGTAAGCGGCAGAAGAGGACACCGTGGAGTTTTAGTGGGTTAGAGTCCCACATAACTGCACTATCTCCCCGTGGTAGTGCAGAATGCATGAGCATTTCTCCATGTTAAAAAAAAAAAGTACTGCAATCTAGGTTGTCATGGTGGGTGCTATAGGTGGGCAGAAGGTTCATTTGATGACTCAAACTCAACGCGTTAGGTGCCTGTGATAACGTGTTAGCTGGTTTCTTAGCGTCAAAGCATGTGTTGTTAATCCTGTAGAAACCTTTAGGATGCATCCAGCACGCCTAAGTATCTACTATCTACTTAGATTTTTATCGCTATACTTTGATGTCTTGTTCTGGGCCCGAGAACCCTGCTCTTGATGACATTTCGCTGAGAGCACTTACTAAGAATTTACTCCTGATAATGTAGCAGACGTCGTGATTCCCCAGCCAGCCCTGCGAGCCGGCGGCGGCTGCGGGCGGCTGCGGGCGGTGAGAGCGCGGGCGTCGAGCGGCGTCAAATGTCATTTTAACAGCGCGCCCGTCGCCATCATATTTTTTGCTCCCGCGCATTTTCGAGCGCGATCATAAAATTTTGTTATTAATACAGTAAAATTTTCGGATTAGGTAGTATTAAATTCGAAACAAAGCAGGGATTTAATTGGTAATTCGTGTCCAGAGTCCGGGTCCGAGAGACGTTATACGAATATTTGTACGCGAGCAATATCCGTTCGTTTATTGTTTTCGGTTGTAAAGTCGATTCGGGACGCGAATGTGTGCGGCGGCGGCGGCCGGCGGCCGGTATTGTGCGCGGGCGCGCCTTTCAATTAGCCACTGAATTTTTAATGAAATATCACGTTGTACAGACGTAATTAAATCACAGCGCGGTACTGAAAATAGAGGATTTATTTGTGGAGCCATTGTGGCCGGTGTTGAGCGCGGCCTAATCAATGGGTGGTTTATTACGACGCGAGCAACCAGTTCCGCCTGGAGGCTCTTTTTGTTCGCTTGAATATTACATTCGGAGTTCATATTGATTTCGTTTCATATTCTATTTTGGTTTATTTTCATTTCGAGACACAAAGAGGGTGGCTGTAACAGAACCTTACAGCAAAACATGACAGAGTGGACTTCTGAAACGTTTTGAAATAGCCTGAAATAACACAAAGCGGAATATTGTATGAACAAACCAATTTATTTTCTATAATTTGACCAATAAAGCTATGTTTAAATAATATAAAGTAGGTACTTAACATCTAGTTTGTACAGATTTTTAAGTTTTATAAATACCTAATATTAATTTTAAAATAAGTGCAGCATTTTATTCCAATCTGGACGTGATGAGTGTAGTATTTGAATGTTTAAAATAGGTTTATCTTGACTCCACTGCGATCTCGTCCAAATGAAATAAAACAGTGCAGAAGTTACATAAAAAGAAATTAAGCAAATATCTTAATAGTCTGTTTGAGATTAATTTACACTTTTGTACACATGAAGTATACCTACCTATGTATGTATTGTCAGGTACAGTTCCAATCATATATACCGAATAAATAATATTTGTTTTGCTGAATTTATCACATTCCGCAGAATTTTTGTTGGACAAACTATGTAAGATTAACGACCATGTAAAATACTTTGATGAAACTATGTTAAATTCAGCTTAAACTCCAAAAATCTAGGTTTAGGTAGGTAGAAATGACGAAAGCTCTACATTTTCCTCAAATTCTTTAACGTTTCAGCATGTTATTTTAAGACAAAGTTAAGAAATAAAAATGCTTTACTCGTATGAGTGTTGTTTTATAAGAATAAGCATTTGTGTCGTATTTATTTATTTACAATATTTACATCATTGCACTCACACTTAAATACTCACCAACACCCATGTTGTTTAGACCATAATTAACACATATATCTATAGTAACTTGAGGCTTCATATCACAACTTGTTTAAAAATGATAATTATCTATGACTAAAAACAATAAAATTAAAGTTCCTTTTTAATAAAACACAGAATAAGCAACGCCAGGAGTACATAATTACTATCAATTTATTTTCGAGTTGTAAAATCTTGCCATTACTTTCATCTGTGTTTTTACTTCAAATAAATGTTAGGACAAGCTTTGTAAAAAAAATCTGTTAGCCAATAAATAAATAAATATTATGAATAGAGTTTTTCAGACGTTGTTTCAAGACCAGAAAGTTAGGAAGCGCACCCGTCGGCACCGTCACCCACGGCTTTACACACGAAAAAAGTTGAAACTATTTCTGGAAATTTGGGATCTAAATCGTGAAAGAAAGTACCTATGTCAAAATATAATAAAAATTGAAACAAAAGATAATAATGACGCTATCAGTAAAAGTCACAAAGATTATCAATAAATTATGTAATATTATGATGACGCACTAATCTTTATCTTTGCGAACGGATAATTATTCTCCAAATCAAAACAAATAGGTCTTTCTTTATCTTTTCCTATACAACACCAAATCTGTGATATTATTCCTCGCGTGAAAATATAAAATCTATTTATCTTACACGTGATAACGTATATACAATAATAATATAATACTTTTTATCAACAACTATTTTTATTTAGATATTCACTATAAGATCAGTTTTTCACTTTTATATCACTCTGTAAATCTGCATTGTGAGTCAGGGCCGGATTTAGACAACAAGGTGAAACCACCCACTATTTTTCAAAATATAAAAATGTATTTTCATATTTATGAGTATGTACTTTTTTAATTACTCCTAAATAAAGTTTACATTTTGGGAATGCCTCACTTATGTTTCTTTTTCAGAAAATATCAGTAGACCTTGAAACACAAACTCATAAATATAAAAGTTATTTGAATATTTCCGCATCATAGGTTATGTTAAATATTCATCGCTTCTTAATTCCAACGCACAGTGATATAACAAGCACATATCTTACGCTACTAATCTCAGTCGTGACGCGTATCATGAGACCAGTGTCAAGTCACTCGCACCACTAAGCACTTCACTTCACTGGGTGATCACTCTCACTGTTGATGGTGATCAATCTGTCATTGTGATGGTGATCACGAGGTGGTGATCACCGGTCGTGGTTGGTGGCGAGGTGTGCATGTCAGAGAGCATGCGCGTGCGCGTGGTGGGGGGGAGGCGGTTGCTGGTGCGGGTGGGGTAATGCGTGTGGGTTGCCCGCTGTGTGCTGACGACCCTGAGAACAATAACAAATTGTTAAACGATACTGTATTTTAAATAGACTTGAAAAATATTATTTATTTATTTATTTAATACCTACTTCAAGCACAAAAATATTAATACTGAAAGTAGCGATGGATTGACGAACGAAAGTTACAGGAAGACATCTTTTCAAGAGTCAACTAAGTTAAACTTTGATAACCATGGACATTTATGCCTGTTTTCCTCTATTCGAATCTACACTTTAGAACATAGCCTACTTCGGTTTAATTCAAAAGAAAGTCCTTACTTGTCTGTCAATAGCCTAACAAAATTGTGTCCTCACCTGTAAGTACACATAGTAGTCATAAGGCTGGTGCAGCGGCCAACAGCGCTGCGGCGGCACGGGGTACAGCGGGGGCACGGGGTACAGCGCGGCGCCGCCCAGCTTGTTGCGCAGGATGCGGCTGATGCTGGACACCGACGGCACGTTGTACTTGTCGCACACGCCGTCCGCCAGCAGCCGGTCCCGGATCTCCCACGCGAAGATGCCGGGGTCCTTCGCTTTTAGTTGCTTTATGTAGGACACCACCTGGGGAGATGCACTTCATCAACAGTTGTTTAAGGACTCAAAAGTTTCTCTAACGCAAAGTAGATGCAGCCAATTTCCTATTTATATTGATTGTATTAACTGTAGGTAAGACAGAACTACTGAATTTCCGTCTTTCAGAGGGCCCAGGGAGCAAACACTAAATTAAAGAATCAAAATGAAAGTTTTTCATTACGAGCATTGTTTTTAGTCTCAGACAGGGCCACTTTTCAGTGAAGCAACATTTAGCAAAACGAAATTAATCAAAGTCGAAAGTAACAAAGATTTATTGGAATTTCAGACGGATGTAGCGAAGAAATCGGGTGAAACTATGGTTTTCGCTAAAACAGCGAATAGCTGAACCAACACCATTTGTTTTGTCATCAATCGCCAATATTTAAGATGACTGACTATACATGGCAGCAACTCACCTTAGGTGTGGTAACTCTGGGCTTGGAGCCGCCGATGGCTCCGGGCAGGATGGAGCCGGTCTCGTGGTAGCGCGCCAGGATCTTGGACACGCAGCCGTGCGACACCCGCAGCTGTCGACTGATGTCACAGGGCCTGGGGATAAACAAAGAAGGTTAGACTTTCTAGCTAATTATGAGAAGAAAGTGGATTTCGTCTTTTTTAACGTAAACTAAGGCAATTATTGCCTATCGAGTGGGACCTCAGAACTCAGAAATAGGCCGGTGATCATTAGAAAATAATTCTAATTATCAGTCGAATACTCAATCATACAAATCGTAGTATTCGCTCTGCAGGCTCTGCTGCTCTGCACACAAACAATTGTCTTCCATAAAATACCTAGTCAAGGCTGAAACCAAATTTGAAAATATCTTCAATGTGGTGGTTTTCATGATTAGTGAAAATGGTCATAAGCCACAAGTAAAGTGTTTTCTTTTCTCTCTAGCTCCCAGAGTATCAGCAGAGGTTACACTAACATTGTATTAGTTCATGTAATGAAACTATTGATAAGGAATAATAGCCGATTATCTGATAGTATAGAAGTCCAACCCGCTCTGGGCCCGCGTGGTGGATTACGGCCCACTCCCTCTCACAGAGAAGAGGACTGTGTCCCAGCAGTGGGAACATTATTGGCTGATTACAGAAATTGAGAATGTTTGTTAAGCAACAGTTCTAGAAAAGTAGAAACTGCTGCAAATTATTTATAGAAAAGCAATGTGTTACCTAGCTCAACTGAAGGACCATAAATATTTATTAGAAAAATTTACGGATTATAGTTAGGTACTACAAAGATATACATAAATACTGGTATTCAGCTGCATCCGGTTAGACTGGAAGCCGACCACTACATGGTTGGGAAAAGGCTAGGCAGATGATGATGAGTTAGGTACATAAAATCCATATCTAAATCAGAATGTGTTGATAAATATAATACTAATATGCTTGAGTTGTTTTTATAGAGAGAGATGTAAATTATCAGAAGATTAATAGAAGAGATAAGATAACTGGCAGCAATGACAGGCAATAGAAATAATTAAGTTGTTGTTAAGATTATTGGCGATTAGTGACGTCACTCCAATGAGCAATTACGATATTCGGTGCAGTTGCATGACTGGCTTGGACAAAACATGGCTTACGCGCAGTAGGTATGCAAATAGCCATTACTATCAGCGCGGGGTTCTGTAGCACATTCTACGGGCCCTGTAGAACTTGATTTGTTTTTAGCTTGTAAAGCTTAGGAGATAAATAAAACAGTACATTTACAAAATAGTTTTGCTTACAATATTTGTCGCCAAATCAGTCAGTTTCTAAACAAAGACGTTATTTTCTTCCTGTTCTTTAACACTCAAGTTATGGGAACCAAATTACTTTCTTTACCAATTACTAACAGTACTTTTGTAAAAAGCTACTGACATTAATTTAAAAAGAACCTTACATGGAAGAGCGAGCGCAGCGAGTCTAATAAGTTTTTAGCATTTCTCCTCGGAGAGCATTCCTTTATTTTTGAATAGAAAGAAAACTGCATTCAAAGATTTCAAAAATTCGCCTGCACCACACCTGGGAATCGAACTGACTAAAATCTGTAAAAATTACAACCTGTACTTTTAATGCATCGATCGTTAGGATCAATTATAAGGATGAAATCTCTCTAACAAACTTGATAAATTAAATTAAAGGAAAACCATGGACTACGTCCACTATCATTGCTCACCTGATCCCTAGCTGTGCTAGCTCCACTATCCGCAGCCTGACGGCGTTGGGTAAGGGTCTCCCGTTCACGAACACTCCTCCGAGTTGGTTCACCTCTCCATACTGCTGTGTGCCGGTGCCTGCTACGCCGGGGTTGCCCATGCCACCGCCGCTGGGGTCTGTGGGCAAAGAAAAATTATTTTAATTTAATAAAACAATATCATGAAATTTTTAGGCGACGATTTACACGGTAAATAATGGAGAACGAGTATCAGGCTAGGCAGACGCCTAGCCGTTTCCCACTAGTTGCATAATGGAACCTCATCCACTGTAGTCTATATTTCTTGCTCCTTCTTTTCCATAATACGTTTTTGAACGGTCAATTGGCTTCCATTTATTGACAGACTAACTGAACCACTCCTTTGAAGTAAATCTCGTAATCAAAGTTTTTAACTGAGACTAAATACCTAAGGACTTTCTTTTATTATAAACAGACAGATTATTTCGGTTCACCCGGTAAACTCTAGTTCTTGCAATTCAGCCACTTTAATGTTATCTCAGCCCCGCCGTCCGCGCCGCCGTCTAGCAGTTCATAATTAAGGCAAAGGTGTCGGGTCCAGTGTCACGCGACACCACTTTGATGTCGCCCCCGCCGACACTCCTCGTTTTGTGCTGATACCCGATACCTGCGCCCGCGAGTGTCGTAAAACGTTAGCTTGTTAAGTTTTGAGCCGTTTTGATATTATATTGGGTCGCTAATCTGTATTTAAATTGTTAGAAAATAAAAATATTTAGAGTTAATTTTGTCCAAAATAAAACTTTGGTAAAGTGAGCACTTCTGCATGCATCACCATATTCTGACAATTTCAAATGATTTACCAAGTAGTGTAATAGGTATAATACGTTTTAACAGGTAAAAGTAGCTATAACTTTAAAGACAGTGTGTAGAATGATTTTATTTGGTAGAAGAATCTTTTAAACGTAATACTTTAAAATGTAAACCGATTAAAAATAAAGTTCTAAATATAAAGAGACATTTCACTTTGATATTTCTGTAAAAACAAAACACATTCGTTAATCATTACACTTTCTTAATAACAACCAACAACAACCCTCAACAACCCTCTCACAGATAGAAGGCCTGTGTCCCAGCAGTGGGAACTTTATAGACTGAGTATGTATGTTTGTGTAATAACTATCGAACTATTTCAACCTCGACTGTCATGCGCGCACGCATCTCCTGTTGCATACGTCCAATAAACGTCACGACTCGTCACAGTGACGGGCTGTCAGATGAACGAGCCGTCAGAACCGGGCCATCACTCCGGCAGACACGATCCGTCACTCCGCGGTGACACCGCGACAGTCAACAACAAATGACTGTAACCCTAAACTACTGAAGATAAGTCTGTTTTCACGACTGTTAGGAAACATTTATAATCATGGCATGGCGGCTGAGAGAGGGTTTCGATACTCAATACTCAATTTAATGGACGGAGTGGCGATCTGTCGGGGATGTCGGTGATTTATGGCGGTGATGCTGCGGAGTGGTTATTAATTGAAGCTTGTTGTTACTCACTGTAAGTATAGTTATTAATTTGGTGAGTTTTAATTATGTCATTAAATTGTCTGTCTGCGCGGTTGATTTACTAGTAAAATTTAAAAAAATTGAATCGAATTAACAGAATTTGTGTCTATGTGTATCAAATACACAATGTGGGAGTCCAGGAGCTGCAGCAGGGATTCAGAGGACATTTTGAATCAAATTCTTTTGATTTGTAAAGAAAGGACGTCATATTGCTGGCCGCAGCCGTTTTACGAAACCATTTAGAATAAAATCCCTTCAACGCCCGGAATTCAAACAAAACAAACAACACAGCATCTCCCACACCCAAATACATCAAAAAGTGACCACGACACAGCACATTATTCAGCCAAGCTGCCCATATCGGTGACAAAGTACCTACACTCGAACAAATAAAATGCATCCACTCCTCGCTCGTCGGTGTACAAATTAGCGCAGTCCTGAACAAAATGCTTGACTAATGCGCAGGCGCAGCACTCGTTGTCTTGTTGCGCGGCGCTGACAAAATAACATGTCACTAGTTTATTTATACGACTGTACTTATTTTAGTGGTGTAATTAGAATTAAATTAGAGTTTTTGTATAATTTTCTAAAAGATAAACGCATGTAGGTATGAATAGTTTTTCCAGTTGAGTTTTTACCTAGGTCAATTTAAGGTTGCATAGCGGTTGTGTGGAAGTGGAGAGATAATCGTATCAGATTATAGGTAGGGTAGAATAGAATACTCTTTATTATGCACACCAAATGAATTACAGACATAAACATAGAAACTGTACAAAGGGTGTCACAATGGGCGGTCTTATCGCTCAGCGACGTTTTAAAGACAACCTTTGGATGGATTTAAAAGGGAAGAACAGATAAATACTGTAGGAAGGTAGTACGTAATCAGTAAATAGGACTTCATTAAACTCGTCTGGGCTGTCTACAAAATTTATAAATTAGTACTGAATAAATTTGTGATACCTATTTAATATTTACTTTATGATAAAAAAAACTGTCAATAAACACAATAATGGGTCTGCATAGGCCATAGGTAGTTTGTGCTCATTTTGTTGCAGGTTATTCTATGACCATATTATTGACCATGTCCCATGTGTCATGTTGTTGTTGTGTTATTGTCATGTTTTTTTAACAGAAAATCTAAATACTTGAGGTATTCCACTCAGAGCACTGATTTGAACAGCACTTGGACGAACGGCACCTGAGCACTTCCACTAACCGCACTCAAACAAAATTTTGTAACCTGCGGTTCGGTGGAACAATTTATCGTTATTTTTATCGTTATTTTTTTAGTGATGGGATATACTTTTTTGTTCAAAGCATTATCAAGCAAAACATATCGATACAAATCAGCAGAAGTCTTGTAACGGATGATTCCATCTTGTTCATGTATCTTACACGTAATGCGTGTTTCCCGGGCGTTTTTTTGAAACATTAAACATTTGTTTTCAAACACAAGCTGTCTCCTGGGTAGGTATTAAAATATTTTAAGGTTAATAACACATTTTGTTTAGATATCGTAATGAGTTCCGACGAGGAAGACCTGCAATCAGTTTAAGCAATTATAGACTCAATATCAAGGAGAAGACAGATTTCAAGCCAGACCGTTTTTACGACTTCGTAATTTTGACATTTTACCAAGAGCCCCGGATTGATGGCCGGTTTGAATTTGGCAATTTCTTTCGTGTTTCTGAAACGATTTCGTCGAATTGTTTTTTCTTATACGATCCGATCTGCAGATGTGATGTGATTAGATGTGCATGGTGCACGCCCAATTGAAAATTAAACAAACCCTTTCCCTCTCCACCCGCGCGGTTTATATTTTGCGGTTATTTCCATGTAGCTCAGAAAACAAAACCATCGTGTTTGCGTACACAAATTTGTGTGACCACGATATTTTGTTTCGATTTTTATGTGTAATGTTTCGAAAAAACACGCGCAGGAGACATGACGTCATTATGTATAAAAAATATTTTTGTAATGTAATTATATTCAGTCACCGCCATTGTAGTATTATTATTTATAGGTACGTATTTTGATATTTTTTCGGACCCTTTGGAAGGCGCATGAGGGGCCGAAGCCAACTCCCAGAAGGCCGTTAAACGTTTTAAGTTAAATGAGGCACGAACCGACGATTATCCCTGTTCGCACTATGCAAGTACAACCAACAATAATAAATTGTTAATGTCAAAAGTGTTCAAGTTTTTTGTCATGGGTGTTGATTTCGTAGTTTTCTAGGGTGTTAAAACCGATGGTGAGGTCAAAAATGTTGAAATTTTTCTTCATGGGTGTCGATTTTGTGGTTTTCTAGGGTGCTAAAACCGATGCCGTGGTCAAAATGAAAATCCAAGATGGCGGATGTCATGCGGTGTTGTACTTTAAGTAACTACGGCGCTCGGGTTCACCTCGCCAATAAATTATGAATAGCTTTTAGCCACAATCTACTAATCTTACGGTATTTCGGAAAATGGTGGAGTATTTAGGAACACAACAACCAGTAATTTTTGCATAAATAGCATAGAACTAAGTACCTTAAACGCGATTTGAATCCAATATTAATCAAATTGCCTTCGTAAACATTTAACCGCATTCATAACGACAACGGGGACCTTTACCGTCCGTGGTTCTACACGCACTATGCCGATCGATACGTTGGTAATGTCCTGAACAAAGAATATTTACGTCCCATCACTACAAACTGTATGCAAGTGCCGTTCGGAGACTGAAAACAATAACGATAAATTGTTCCAACGAACCGCGCGTTACAAAATTTTGTTTGAGTGCGGTTAGTGGAAGTGCTCAGGTGCCGTTCGTCCAAGTGCGGTTCAAATCAGTGCTCTGAGTGGAATACCCCAAATACTTTTAGGGAAGCTCCTGCAGTCTTGACCCTTAAAACGCGAAACATTTAAAATAACCATTACTATTGCTAATCATTAGTTTTGTTACAATGAAGCGAGATTCTCTTCACTGTCACGCTGAAAATGCAGTTTGCTATACGTACGTCTTACTAAAACAATCAATACTCAAGTCTGGACGTGTGGTAGTGGCACGTGGGATACATTTTTTTAATTTTCTAAAAGCCACGGTTGTCGAAATCGATAAGAAGGACTATATTATGCACTGACAATATAACAAACTGTTCATTTTACGGTAGCCCCAGACACTTACCGCAGCTTTCATGCTTTTTATTTATTACATGTAGTATTTTCTTTAATAAATTACATACACCGTTCTGTATGTAATTGTATGACCTTTGGAAGTAGTGCTCGCCTCGCTTCGCTCTCTTTGCTCGCACGCAGTTGATCACAGTTCTAACCTAACCTAACCATTTGTTCGAGGTGCCCTGGGTTAGTTGCGTGATTGGTTACACTTCCAACCTCATCATCATCTACCTAGCCCTTTCCCAACTATGTTGGGGTCGGCTTCCAGTCCATCCTAAACTATAATATTGAATATCATTCAGGCCGTCAGTTGATCGACCGCCGTTTAGTTAAAAGACTAGGCGGTTAATTAAACGGCTAATTAAACCACTTGGCTCTATGTTGACATTTGGCAGAAATTAGACAACATTCACGGTAATTTCGCGATTTATTTAAAACTTCATATTCGCTGATATTTTAGCACTCGTCCAATACATCAAAGTGGCTCGTACAGGTACTTATACAAAACTTAAAAATTATTTCTTCAACAAAAACCTCACACGTAATTTGAAGACAATTTTTATTTTCTCTCCGTAAGAATTAAAACCTATATACACACATTAGTAGCTTTATCTATAATAGTTATATTGTACCACATTATCTACCTATTCATTTAACGTTTTTTAAATGACATTACTTAAAGATTTATTAGGGACTCAGGCAGGCAGGCATATTATAAGTTAGGGGATTACATCGTTGATAAAGATGCCTGGATCAATGCTGGTCCTGCTCCACAACCACAACTAATTGAATAACACTTGAACATACTGTTGGAGCTGCTGAAGATTGTAAGAATATCTTTGCATTGTATAAACTCAATTTCCTTTGTATTGTATAATTTCATAGCACAGATGTGAGTTCTATGTGAGCTACCATTTACCGGGTAAAAATATGTCTTTCACTGACTTGAATGTGCCCTGGCGGCTGATAGTACCTATGTCATGCTCACTAAAATGTCTCGCTAACGGTGGCGTGTGTGTTGGATCATTTAGCTCCCTTCAAAATGGTTGAGCTGAATGGTGCTGATCTATGCGTCATGTTCGTGAACGGGCGCCGTCAGTTGGGGCTGGTCATCAATTGGCTGCCTCGGCAATTTTTTTTTTTTTGGATTGTTGTTTTTTTAAGTACTATTTGCTGTACTCTGGACGCTCTTAACACGTACGTCCTTTTTTTTTATTACATCGTTCTCACATATAATTATAAATTCAACATTAATGATGTAACTAATATTTTTGTAAAAATATAACTTAAAAGAGTGTCCATGGAGTTTCTTGCCCGTTCTTCTCCATAGGTACCTACGCTTTGGAATGGGCAACTAGCTTCATATTTTCTGACTGACCGACTTCTTGAAAATTCAAAAGTGCCTGTAAATGGTTTAATTGATAATGATAAATTGATAAATGCTTTGAGTTTGAGTTTGACTCTGTTTTTGAATCAAGCCTTCCTGCAAGATGATGGCACAACAATACCTAGACAATCAAAAACAAAGCACTGATTTAAAGCAATATTCTTAAAAAATCACTCACTCCGTTCCCCGACTTACAAATTGAAATTAAGCCCAGTTTAGCTATATTTTAAATCACATCACTAATTCAATAAAGAAAAGTCTAAAGGTCACCACTTGCCCCCGCGGGTCCCGTGGTGGTCACATAGTAACAATGTAGCAGCCAATGGCGGCTTGACATCAAAGCGGGGGCGGGGCATTGCGCCTCGACTCATGCGGCGCACTTGTCTTTGTTACTAAGTGGCGAGTTGCCGACAGTAGCAGCAGGTGGAAGATCGATTACATTTCATATTTTCGGAATAAATTCGGATGAGTACATACAGCAAGACGTAATGTGCAGCACTAAAATTAGGTAGACCGGTGCATTATGTCTTTTGCTCCGAGCCAGTTCCGATTGTTAATTAGGTCACCTTTTTACTATTTGTAGTTTGTGTATCAGCAGCAGCGGCAGCGTCCTTCACACTACCTAAAGAAAAACTATGAGGCACAGAGCATGTAGCTGTGAGCTACCAACTCAACGTTTCCATTAGACAAGATTCTGAAGTACCCGTAGATGTCATTCACTCGGGACTCTTGCCTTAGCATAAAAAAAAGGATCAGACAGATCAAAGTGAGTAGGAGAGCGACACTTTAGTATGAAATTGGCCCTAAACATTTAGCGGTAAATCATAACGCCAGTTTATTATCTGGCTCAGATATTCAGCAGCATCTGTGTGTCCGGTAGCCGCAACATGCGACACTTGTCACAGGGAGCCGACACGTCTCACGGCGAGGGGCGGGGCGGTCACGCCTCGTCACATGTTGAGGACGCTTGTCACCATGTCGCCTCGGACAATGGACAAAGATTATGATGTATTGTTTGTCTTTATCGGCGGCGCTACCCTGAACTTGAACGTGTTAGAATATGAGGAATAACTTCATCATACTGCATAGGGCAAGGCGAGATGTCTGGTAAAATTCGCTGACGTCCCATCAACACACTACATACACATGCCAATAACTATTGCTATTACCTCCTCTACCCACATTGTTTTGTAATTGAAGAAAAAGTATTTACGGTAGGGAAACAACAGAATATTCGCAAAATCAGTTTGAATTCGCTCATAACCATCCAAATAAAACCTACTTTAATCCTTTTCAAATCCTATCGTGTCGAAACCACACTTTACCCTACAATCATCATACTCGTACCACCCAAACTGATGTTGCGACACATCGGCTTGACTGCGCAGGCGCACGTGTGCGGAGTTTTTGTTAGTTCCGCGAACGTCCGTCACAGTCGAGCGCTGACGCCACATCAAAGGGTACCACAATGTCACATACACCACGCAACAATCAGCATTTTTTGTTCGTTTGTGATCTTTTTTCTGAAATATTTTAAGATCAAGACCTATGGGCAAGTGTGTTTGTGGATCTTGAAGTACTTAGGCACTCGGTTCGATTCCAAGAGCAGTGTTGCTTAAGAAAATAAAAGTAGGCTGTAACAAAGAAGTAAGAGTGAGTTTGCTGTAAGGATTGAGTGAACCAAGAATTTGAGAACTTTTGCCTCCTGAAATTAAAGTCTTAACTGTCCACAAAAAAATTTGGTACAAGCGCATAAGAACTAAAACTTGGATGCCGGATGCCTTCGTTGGCTGGTTCTAGCGTACAGAGTCAATGAAAGTTTAATTCTATTTGGTTAGAACCTGATATACAAAAGCCTATCAAGGTAGCTTCACAGAATATCCGACTAGTTGGCAGTTGGCAGTTGGCAGAACAGCGCAAACACTGGTCGTTAAGTGCGTGTGTCGAATGCAGAGCAGACTGTCGCAAGTTTACTAATACTCTGGAAAATGGCGCCTATTTACGACAGCCGCCGGGGGGCGGGGAGGGATCATCAACACATTAGATTCGTGATGGTTTAGTGATGGGCCAGGATGATTATATCGATAGTTAATATTGAAAGTCTTTGAACCAAATCATCTCATAAGATAATATATTTTTTATGATGAACTAGATAAATTGCCAGTCTTAGACTGCATGTCATGTACAGACGCCAGCACATCAAGCTACTACAATCTGTCAAATTTCTTTAATAGATTTTCAACGTACCTATATAAAGTATAAGGTTCAAAGTTGATTGGAAAAAATTGACAGTTTAGGGTAGTTTGATGTGGTGGAGTCTGTACAATAATTCTGCTTCACAGATCCTTTAGATTAAAATGAAAATGATTGATATAAGTCATTCTATTATTTGACAAAAAAAAAAATTCGAGTTCCTGAAGTCACACACTCTGTTAAGAGAAAAGAGTGTGTGACTTCAGGAATTCCAAAATGTTTTATGCCATCCACTAGTTCGCCGCATATACAATGGATTATTAATGCATGTTTTTCTTCAATAAAAATAATAACAACACAAAACAATTTTGTGATAGGATAGGTACTCGTAGTATGAGAAAACTGATAAAAACAAACTTCACAATTGCTCCACGGAAAATAATTAAAAACCGTATATACAATTATAATTTTCTCTTACCGATAACTGTAACTTAAAAATCAATAAAACACAACACTACAAATACCAAATCGAACGGTTTCTTTGAAACATTACTAATTGGTTCTGAAAAGAGACCAAAACATGCGAGTTGCAGCACGCAAGAGGGAGATAGAATATCATAAGGCGGGAAACATCTTTCTTTCGGCGGCTAATTTACGATGCGCCTTTGACGTTAGTGCGCTGACAGTTACTAGTGTAGCAGACGAGTATAAAGCATTCATTAATAATTCGAGCGAAACTCCACAACTTTAATATCGCTCGAAATACATCACTTTCTCCGTTTGAAACGCCGAACTATGCACAAGAACAAAGGCAGCAATGGTTCGTTAAAATTGCGATGGGGACGTTTTGCCCTTTGTGTTAAATGTGAAATATAAAAATACATGTCGTTCTGTGTTGTCTTCAGTATAGCGATTAATTAATAGCCGCTTCTATGAGGCTGAAGCCGCTGAAAGTTTTTTATGAGACTGTTTTGGTTAAGCTTTGATATAAAAAAGAAATATCTGTGTAATATTAGATGTAAATGTGTTTGATGGTGTGAACATTTGAGAAACTGTTCGAAGTTGTCAGCTGGTGTCATGTGACGAAAGCTGGAAGAATCTGAAGAAGATTATTAATCAGATTAGTGGGTCATTGATGCTCTCGCTGAAACTTTAGTTCCAACAAATTTAAATTGAAAAAAGGTACCACGAAAGATTAGAAAGGCACCGCAACGATCTGGCTGCTGCACTGAAAACAAAAAGTTACTGGAAAAGACATCGTGCTGTCCACCCACACCTGTGTGGACCTAAGACATCGTGCTGTCCACCCACACCTGTGTGGACCTAAGACATCGTGCTGTCCACCCACACCTGTGTGGACCTAAGACATCGTGCTGTCCACCCACACCTGTGTGGACCTAAGACATCGTGCTGTCCACCCACACCTGTGTGGACCTAAGACATCGTGATGTCCACCCACAACTGTGTGGACCTAAGACATCGTGCTGTCCACCCACAACTGTGTGGTCCTAAGCACGAATACGCACCAGTAGACGGCTCGCTGAAGTCACGCGCTTTCCGCCAATGTTTACCTCCAACTCATCCGCTAAAAGTATAAAACTGATCGCGAATTACAACAGAAAAAAAAGTAAAGATTGCGTTTTTACCATCAAATGATAGACTTCAATCACACACGCACTATTGCATGGTTCATTGGACTTTCACTTCAAAAATCAGCTGTTTCATACATTTTGGTCTAGTAGGTATTGAACTTTTGTATTAAAGAGCGGATTTTTTTCGTGATTTCAATGTTGGTTCCATAGTGAAATTAGTTCATATTCATGGGTAGAACATCCTGTAAAAATTTCGAGACGGTAAAAAAAATCATCCGGTATACAGATACACCTAACACATATCTACTTAGTTACAAGTTTACGCTACCTCACGTTAGGCAGGTGAAAACTAATGTGTTGATAAAGGGCGAGGAATTGAATCCTGTAGACAGCACAGTATTCTTGGGCATAACTTTGGATGCTAAGCTTCAGTGGGGACCACATGTAGATAAATTATCAAAAAAGCTAAGTTCCGCAGCATACGCGGTTAGAAAAATTCGTAATTTAACTGATATAGAGACTGACCGTTTAGTGTACTTTAGCTATTTTCATAGTGTAATGTCGTACGGTATTTTATTGTGGGGAAATGCCTCCGATATTCAGACCATCTTTGTTTTGCAGAAGCGAGCTGTTCGATCAATTTATAAATTAAGTCGATGTCGTGAATTTAGTCGATTAAGTTAATGTAATGACTGTGCCTTCTCAGTATATTTATGAAAATCTTTTATATGCCCATAAAAATATAAAATTGTTTAAAAAATACAGTGATGTCCATAATACAAATACTAGGAACAAACACAAATTTGTTGTACCTACAACAAGGCTCAAGAAAATAGGTAGCTCGTTCAGATGCCAATGTATACGCTTTTATAATAAACTACCAAGCCACGTTCAAGATCTAAGCCTTAATAAATTCAAATCATTCATTAAACGTAAGTTGTGCCAGAAAGCTTTTTATAAAGTTAAAGATTATATTGAGGACAGAAAGGCTTGGGATTGAGCTGCTTCCAATTTTTTTTACATTTTGAATGTTTTAATATTTTTTTTTTCTATGTACACATTGACATTAATGTATTTTATTTAAACAATGACATTTGCTTACTTTGTAAAGTATTATATTATTTTAATTATTGTGCATGTGAAGACAATGTGGGTCACTTTTTTTAATTTTTATTAATCTCTCTGTTGTGTTAGTTTTTGTCTAGGTCTGGCAGTTTGAGTAATTTATGTGGCCTACCCAAATGTCCTTTCTTTGGTATTGTTCGTCGAATCGTTGAGCTCCTTAAGTTTTGAGTTGAGCTACACGATTTCTGACAAATGCGTGCACTGACTGGACAGGTCCTCTCAATCTGTGTGGTTCTTTCCTCAAAAGACCATCTCAGACATCGATCTACCTACATGGTCTTCATATAACCTGACCAAGATTATGATGTCTGGACTTTAAAAGAGACTGTGACCTCTGAGTTTGTTTCGGCCTTTCTTCTCAGAGTAGTCAGGTAGGAAACGCCGACCTCATCTAGTTTTATAACGTGTAAAAGTGTTTGTTCAAACCTACTTACAAAATAAAATCATTTATCATTTATCATTACTTACATTTCTTCGTTTTTGTAACTCGAATACTTAAAGCAGTTCAAAGCTACAGACAATCAGTTAGCACCATCACCGCACGCTACATTTCGCTCGGTTAGTTCTCTTTTACGATCACTGGAGAAGCTTACTTATTGGTTCTACGAAATCGTAGCAGCGTAGCGGGTTGCTACGAAAAAAAAAACTATCTCTGTTGTAATCTACTGTGAACCATAAAGATTGCTACGATTAACGTAGCGTTACTACGCTTGTACCAGTCTACCAGTTGTAGCCTTAGTCTCGTTAAGCAGAAGGTTCAGAAGGCCCATATAATAGCCCCATGGGTATGTGGTGTGTTTCCTCTTCTTGTTCAGTAATTCTGTAGCTGAATAGCTATGCCGCGTAGATTTATCGATTACAATTCTACTTCGAAAATGGACAAAGAGGATCAACTGTTTTTGTTTTTCTCACTAGCTATGTTTAGAGAAACGATGGGCTTTTATATATTGATTAGCACCTGATGAAACTGGGGGCGAGGTCATAGAGTGGGTAATGCCAAATCAATGTACTTAGGTTGGCATTATTAATGCGTTAATATCGACCCATATCGCAACCAAGCTTTAATTTACAATTTGAATAAAATCGAAACTAACTCCAGTACAGTACCGTCGTCCTTGTTACTGTTATCGATCACTACGGCGATGGAACGCGCCTGTGTACGAACACTTTTACGACAACTCGCAGCCAATCAGTAGCCCGCGCGCCCTGCGCACGCGCATACTAATCAACTTTCTAATACAGATGTACTGTAATAACGCGCATATCGCGTAATTACTACGCGTTTGATTTACGCGCGCGATAAACTGTGTTCCATGTGTGTGTGCGCTTCATTGTAATTATTAGGTTTCGGTTCGGTCACGGAACTGGTAACGTTCACATCTCAACGCACAATTTTATCTAAAAATCAGTCATATTCGTAATTGCCAATTATTTCTTCACACCTCTCCGTTCTTTGGTTTCTCTAAGAAAAGTTTCCTAAAGTGATTCTTTGGTATTGAATCCGGTTACGAGACAAAACATGTACATACTTAATCCTAATGAAATACCTAATCAGCTGCATATTGAATTTGTGTTCAAACGGAAAAAAAGGTTACAGGTCAGCCATATTCAAATATTCAAGATTCTTAATATTGTACTTCACTACATGGCACATTTAAAACGTCAGAATACATATTCGTTCGGTAGATTTAAAAGTCGGACCTATATATTATTAGCTATTTTTGTTATTAAATTTTGTACATGTTTGCAAATAAAATAACATTTGTCAATATGCAGACGTCAATAAACTTTCAATCTTTTGACATTGCAGAACTCATGAATGAATGATAAATAACCAAATGTTGCAAAACTCTGCCCAGACCTGAGGAGAACGAACTGACCAATCAGAGCGCGCCATTTGCTGTGCCCGCCCAGAGGTAAATAAACTTTGGAACAACTATATTTTATTACTGCTTGTTTTGATATTCATAGCATGTAATACTGTTTGATAAGTATATATGTTTAGGTTTACTTGACACGGTTTATGGCGATCCTTGACATCGTTAACCCTATATTGCTATGTCAATTGAATAAAGAAATATGTTTTTTTGCCCTTTACCACAGAATACATAACGTGCAAGTCCTTTACGAACTATTAAAATTATTTTTATTGAGAAGTTAGATAGGTACTAAATTGTGTGTGTATGTGAACCGGTACTTTTGAATATGCACTGGTCAATAACCCCACGAAAGTAACATATGCCCAGATTTTCATCGTAAAAGCTTCTTCTCACGAAAGTAACTGTTTGTAGTTTCCGGGCATGCCTTAGCTGATATCACAGTAGACTACAGTCATCGATATACTTATATGTGCACTGCAGTACTTTCAATCCATAAAGCATTATTAAACACGCGCTAGCGTTCTGGCGTTAAACACTTGGCACTTTGACACAATATGTCTGTCACAGTTCGTTTTTCGCCATGACAGGTGCTATCAGCACTCACAAACATTGCACGTGTTGTTACGAGCATGCGGTTACCTCGTAAGTGTCTGTCAGTTCATTTTCATATTGTTGCTAGTTTACAAATACCTACTTAGATACAAAAAACTGAGCGTTAAATAGGATTCCTCTTGTAAGTGTTGGGAGGGACTCTAATGGCTATTATTTATCTACATACACACGATGAATATTCATACATACATACACACCGTACGCCACCATTCCATCCAAGACCCTCGTATTTGAGTGTCGCTCTTGACCGGTGCGCGGGACAGAAGATCTTCCTTGTTTTTAGAGACTTTTCCTTGTTTTACCTATATTATGGTACCACGGAGCAACTGTCAACAGTGTCAACAACTGAACTACAGTCATAGTGAATCGAATACGAACGAGATCCATTGACTCGGCTAAAATATTTGCTCACTCAACAAGATGTTAGTGAGCACTGCGCACTCGCGTGACTGCGCACAACTTGCGTGCGCGCAACTTCTCGTCGTTGTACTTGTAAATCCGATCCACCATTACCTCATCCAGCCGATCAGCCAATCAAAACAAACTCCAATATATTTATCTATCGTGTTTTCCGTAATTTAACTTTCCATCGTGTCGCAGCGATTTTGGAGTCCCGAGCGACCACACACGGCGACAGGCTGCCGACAAACGAGCCCGCTAAGCAAACACCAGCTACTGCCGGCCGCGGCTCACGTACCCATCGTTTGAAGAGGCCTTAGCTGTCGAGAGGACAGCCCAGTTAATGGCAGTAGCCTTCGAGTAGTATTTGTACTGCTGGGACATTTTGTTTTTGAATTAGACGTGGGGACGTGGCTGTACGGTACAACCGGTGGTCTTGGGCCTGTGTTAGTACATTACTTATCCATTACAGATGTCCATTGGGATGGTCATTTAAAGAAAATACACAACTTTTGGTTGTCGAATTGAGTATTTTGTAGAAATTTATTTTGATAGCGGGATTGACTGCCCTGTGATCTCGCTCTAAAGAATCGGTACACGTTATATCTTTTTTTTTATGATAAGCTGCAATATGATATGTATAATTATACTATAAAATAAGTGTAGGTAAATTAGGAAAACGACAACATTAGGTAATCCCATGGAACCGAATCTTTAAACTTGCTTATCCGGGTGGTGAGGCGGGTGAATTCATCTTAAATAACGGTCTACAAACTTCTTTTAAACTAACAGAAATTGACATTAGCACAGAAAAATCTGGTTCACGTGTGAGCCAAGAGATTGAAAACCATATCACGTCTACAAGATAGCGAAAGGCAAACAATATAACATGGACCAGTGTTTATCAGTCGAGCTCCATTAAAATGTGGTGTTTAAACAGTCTAAATATAGGCCACTAGCACACAAACATCATTGACATTCCGGAGGTGTGCCGGCTTTGGCGAGACATCATCTGCCCCTTATTAACCCCTATAAACACTGTCAAAGTATTCTCCCATAACTCACTATAACTAATTATTGACATGGCACGCGCCACAGAGGCGCAGCACACGGTACATTTCCTCCGGGCGGAACCAGCGTGTTCATCGTGCGGTGGGACAATTAGTTATCCTGTGGCAGTGTTGTGTCGTGAGGTGATTTTCATTTGTTGGCGTTATTTCTGGATATCCGCACGAGCCAGCTGGACCTGGATTTATGGGAATTTTAATAGATCATGGGGTTTTGGGATAAGTCTTTTATAATTATGTCTAATTAGGACCATCATTTTGAACGGCAACTGGTAACGACGACGTTGTATTAGGATGGGCCCAGTAAAAAAACTTTTTACAAAAAAACACAACCGAATTCCAAAAAAAACACTACACTGTGAAAAATAAATTTAATTTCGGAAGTCGGTATCGTTGGTTCCGTATAGTAGTTTTTATTTTCACTCTTTTAATTTGTACTTAGCCCCACACAAATTCATATTCCACTACTTGCTATGTAAATATCAGTGACAGGAAACTATTAAAACATCATCAATATAAACTAAGGGGAAAAAATCGTATTATTGAATCAACTCAAAAACTACCCAAGCAAAGTTAATAAAATTTATATGGGACCACCCTGAGACATAACCTATCCATTAAAAAAAAATTTTGCAAATCCGTCTATGACGGAGTTATGCCCGAACATACCTACATTAGAAAAATATATAAACATCCATATTGAGAACCTCCTCCTTTTTTGAAGTCGGTTAAAAATATACCGATTGAGACAAAGTAAGAACCAAAATGAAGGAACCAGTCCAAAGAAAAATAAAAAACCAAGTGCGAGTCGGACTCGCGCACCGAAGGTTCCGTATAAACTTGTAGATATGTAACGACAAATTTACGGTTTTCTTATTATTTCAAATTTCATGATTCTGGTCAACAGTGCTTGCGAGTGTCAAAATATGCAGCATAACCGGAACATAAACATAATCATTTGATTGCGTTGACTTAGAAGTTTGATTTTTTCACGGCCTCAGGGGATTTTAGCCCTGAGTAATTGATAATAATTTCAACTTGATAACTCTACGCGTTCCTGAGAAAAAGGGTCTTGACTGTTGGACAACGAAGTGATCTTATAAGAGTTCCGTTTTTTCTTTTCAGGTACGGAACTCTAAAAATTAAATATCTTGTAATTTTAAATGAGAAAAGTGACTTAGTTTGATTTATTTTGGAACTGTGGGACGGAACGGAAGGAGAAAGTTTTACACAATATGTAGGTACACTGTAATTACAACCTAACAAGCTATGCATATCCAGGCTTTTAATGTAATCTAATACTACATATCGTATTTAGAGTAAGTTGTGGAGGTCAGATAGGTAGTCGCTCCATGTAAAATACTGGTACTCAGCTGCATCCGGTTAGACTGAAAGCCGACCCCAACATAGTTGGGAAAAGGCTAGGCAGATGATGATGACATATCGTATTTAGAGTATATTGACCTCCCAGAATCCTTTCGGAGGTTCTAGGTCTTCCTGGGCGACGGCAGAAAAAGAAAGATTTCCAAAAATTGCTTTATGATGCTAATGACAACCTTCTACTTTTTCTGCCACAATAATCGGCCCATCCAACATCAGAAATTCATCTCCAAACATTTATTCTCAACTGAACACGTCACGCGGCGATCCCGTTGCGCCGCCGGCGCATCTGTCAAGACAGTAGCCGGGGGAGGCAGGCTGAGAGACGCGGGGAGAGGGTACTGTTTGCCGCCATTACGCTGTTGACTCTAGGCGGGCGGCTAATGCGTGCGCAAACAATGACTGTCACTTGCCCGGACAAGCTGGCGAAACGGATGGACTGGAATCCATAACTGCTGGTTAGAAATTATAAACGCGAAAGTAACTTTTTTTGTTACCTTTTCACGCCTAAACCACTGAACCGATCATCCTGAAATTTTGCATATACGTTGTCAGTCACGGACCTTTCGTCCCGAAAGAAGTGCTGTTCCCGAGGAAAACAACAATAACGTTATTATGATAATAGATCGCGCCATGTGTGTTTTGCCTTGATCCCAGACGAAGTAGCGGGCAACAGCTAGTAATATTATAAACGCGAATGTTTGTAAGGATTGATGAATGGTTGGATTCACCCAAAAACTACAGAACAGATTTGGATGAAATATGGCACAGAGATACTTAGTTTATAAACAGGATTAACACATAGGATACATTTATCCCGATATTCCCATGGGATTAAAACTTATGCGGGTGAAACCGCGTGGCGCTGCTAGTATAACATAACTTCAAGTCTATATTTCCAAATAGTTGAGCAGAAGCGTATAGCACACCCTCAAGAACAACCAAATAACTTTAAATTTCATTTAAATTAAATAAATAATCTCATAATGACTGCAGCAAGGAAGCTGAGGTTAGCGTTTGATACAACGAGAAGTTAGCCGGTTCAGAAATACAGAGGCAAATAGACGTCTTGCTAAAGAGTTAGTTGCTCAGCTTGAAGAACCGTTGAATGCATTTAAAACGAGTAGATTTTTCTAAGTTTAAGTAGATTTTTAACAGAGCCAAAACAGAAAACGGCGATGCAGCACACGGGTGACGCCAGACGAAATGTTGGTTTGGTCATTTAATTACCTAATAAGTGACAGTTTTCCAGTCATGAAATATGAGTTATTCCTTATTCCCGTTTCTGTTATTTGGGCAATCACCGCAAACTCTTTATTTATTAGTGTCACTGTTGTTCTGGTCATTTAGCATGTATTATGGAGATCATTAAACATAACGTTATATGGCTAGGCTCATGTTCGGAAGTTTACATTTATGGTATTAAATATAAATAAGCGACGAACCCACAAAATTATAAAACAAATAGAATTGCACCGGATTTGTTAAAAATCAAATAGTGTTGTGATTTTGGTTTATCGATATTCGGAGTAAATGTGTTTGGTTTCGGTAGCTGGGTGCGCCCGCGCATGGCTTAATGATCATCCATCGGAAGAGGAGTGGTCGCCTTACTGTTTACTAATTTATTAAAACTGTGAGAACTATTACGTACCTACATAGTTCAATTTGACGAGCGGTGTTTTATAAAAGTGATTTCCGCATTGGACTTATAAGGGATGTGCCGTTTATACATCCTTTACTCAAGTAAGGTATCAGTTGCCTTAAGGAACTATAGGAACTATAAGTTAGCTTCTTTTTTGGGATCAAAGCTTAAAGCATAGTTACAGAGTTAGCTACAAGAAATTCAATTATATTTTTTGAGATTCATAGTCGCCGCGTCGGCAAATGGTAGAGAGTGTCTTATAGGCTAACTCAGGTGCAGACCGGACACGGTTGCTTCGGTGAGTACCTGAACAAGATTGGACGAGAGGCCACGGCTCGTTGCCACCACTGCGGAGGCGGCTTGGATTCTGCACAGCACACGCTCGAGGTGTGCCCTGCGTGGGATTCTGAAAGGCGGGTCCTAGTTCTAGATTTGTCTCTGTCAGCAGTAGTGGAGTCTATGCTAGCGGAATCGGAGAACTGGAGGGAAATGGCTTCATTCTGTGAAACTGTGATGGTCCAGAAGGAGACTGCCGTGCGGGATTGCGAGAGAGCCCTCTCACGATCCCGCCCCTAGAAGAAGGCGTCGAGAAACAACCGCCTCGGCGCCTAACACGCCGAAACCCCCCTGCATCATCTAAGGCACGCGGGAATATGGGGTCGCGGTCGATTAGAGTACTCGGAAGACGGCGCACAGTGATCATGTGCTGCCTTACACACTTGCACAGTTAGGTTTCGGGGAGACCCTTTACAGTCTCCCCAGAGATGAGCCCTAACAGGCGTTGCACTAGGAGGCTCCGGATTGGTCTTTTGAGAGGTAACGGTGCCCCTTCCATGTGCAGATGAGTAAAAGTAGTAGTAGTAGTAGTTTTAGTGAGGTAAAAATCTCACACTCCCTGGTTTTATCCCTAAAGATCAGGCGCCTTTTGATGGTTTCCACGCGAAAAAAATAAATCGTCGTCTTTATGTAAGTATACATCTAAAACACGCTATGCCTGACTGACGTGAGCTCTGCTTTGAGTTCCTGAATAAGTAATTCAGAACCTCTTCAAGACGAAATGCAGCAAATTGTAATATACCTCCTTTGCAGCAGATAGGTGTGGTTGTCGTCCTTCCCTGGGTAAAAGACTCTCTTAAATACAAGAAGTAAAAAAAACATTACAAATACTACACTACTTATGTAAATTATGGACTTTTGCAAAGGTTGTTTAAGTACAAATCTCTGAACAAACTGTCCCCGAGTCCCTAAAAGTAACCGAATACGTTCAGCAAATGTACAAATCGGGCGAAAGTGCTTATCCCTTTATTACCTCGCTAAACAAACCCATGACTATAATTCTTATTACTAGTAAACTAAAGTCCATTTTCCCTCATCCAGGAGTAACAGGAGCGAATCAAAGTGGACAAACAATGGTAATTGACAGGAAATTGTAACATTATTCCATGTTTGGCTGAGAGCTTAGACTTCTGTTTAGTTTCAAAATTATTTTGCTTCTGAATTTTTGGATTAAAGTAGATAAGTCAAATATTAGGGGGTAAATAGGATTAGGTATAAGAAGATATCTAGTCGTTTTTTACGTGAGACAATTAATACATGTTGGATGGTTTTCGACTCAATAGTTTCAATTTGAAATAAGTACCTAAGTACTGTTTTTTTTTTGTAAAGGTACCAAAACTATAATAGAAGTTACCTGGTACCTGCTTATTGAATTTGCGTGGTATTGCTGTGGGAATTGCCGTGGGTTTTCTGCAGGCCATCTGGTTTTCCTAAATTAATTGAGCTCACACATTATAGTATTTTTGCGAAACAGCTACGTACGTACTGTAATCTCATCTCTATAGTACCTACGATTGATTTTCGCCTGACACACCGACCCGACGGCAACGGCTCACACCGTCGGAAGCACGGAAGACAAACATTGGACGGTCACCCATCTGAATCTTGACCATGGTGGTCCGTTGTTAACGGGAGCCGTATGATCTGCAATGTGAACTCGGTGCCGTTTTCTTTCAATCCTACGCCATCTTGTAGTGGTGTTGTTTGAGCTGCGCCCGCGCCGCCCGCCCGTCGCGTCGCGTCGTCGCGTCGGTACAAATAGCCCGGTGGCTCCGCGGTCAAATACGCTCTGTTTGTGCCATTAGTGAACAACTACCGAATATTTATTGTAGTCGGTTTCGCTAGATTTATTTAAAAGATGTAGGTACCGGTATTTCTCCTTTTCACATTTTGAAGTTATTGATTTGGTGATTTACCTGGTCCTACCTACCTATAGCATAACTATAGCATAAGATACCAGATACCTATCATTAAAAGGCCACTTTGGCAGAATCATAAAACTAATCATAATGTAACAGAATCATAATATAGCACTAATTTTAGTAAATAATATAAAGCTTGAACACAAACGTGTACCTACGCTTTCAGTCGGGTTTAATACAGGAAAACGTTCTTTTATAAACTTTTGGCCTACGAGAGTTTCCGGTGTCGATATTAATAATATTCAGACGCGCCAACGTAACACCAGTCTTAAAACCTTTTAATTTATTAGTAGTAAAAGTCATGTTGTATCAGCAAAATATTTTGTTTATAAGTTTTGTGACGATCAATAATTTGTATCGTGACATCTAGTGACGGATGTCAACAATATCAAAATAAGCGAAAAGAAACAAATTAAATTAATGTTTATTAAAGTTTTCGGCTTCAGTTTTCAGTTATCTTTATTAAAATATTCACACCTAAACATTTGCGACATCCAACATTACCTACTCATACCTACATGTTTTTGTAAAATGTACCTACATTTATTTTGTCGCTACCAGTGTTATAGGATTCAGGCTGACGCACGACCTCGCACCTCTATCGACAAAACTCGAAATCGATACTTTACGAAAGTGCTTATTACACTATCCAATTTTTAGGAAATCTAATTAGGATCACTCTAACTAGGAAGTCGGAAGCTAGTGATCAGTGATCACACTACACTAAATTGGATTCTAAATCTGACAGGCGACGCATTTGTAAAGAAGGATCGTACTGGGTTGCACGCGTCGAATTTTCTATCGATGGCGTCTTTAAAGTCGCATTTTTGTCATAATTTTTGTTTCCAATAATACCTTAAAGCCTTCATCACGTAATGACTTATCAAAATATTTTTTGTCGTTTTTATTATAAGGATATGGCATTGCCCCATACATTTCTATCAATTTTATTTAGTTAAGATTAGTCCGACTAGTCGTTTTAAATCGTAGCGCCGTGATTACACTGTCCTAGATCGTAGACAATTTAGGAAGTAGAGTGGTTGGACCTCCAATTTACACTAAATCGGATCCAATCTGTTCTAACTGCGATTACATCTACCGATTTCCTAATTAGATTTCCTAAAAATTGGATAGTGTAGTAAGCACTTAGGAGAGTCGCTGTTGAAGTGTTGATTATATTTGTTGCAATGGCGTTGGGTTCAATCTCTTGAAGTTTTAGTTATTGGAATAGAAACTCACTGAATATTCGTTAAGATCAAAGATCATCTATGTTTAACGCCAAAAGAAAAACGAATTACCTACCTACGTAGTACACAAAGCACCAGCACAGCAATGAAACGATTGATGGCGCTTTTTGTTGCTACGCAAAACTTCTTTCACGCATTTAGTTGTGATAATGACAACTGTTATGCAATTTTTCTCGAAATTTTGGAGAACATAATTTCACGATCAAAACGAATACAAATATAAATGTGTATAATTATAATTAACCACTAGTCGAAGTGTGTGCGTGGCTCGTGCTGTTTAACGCGCGACGGATAACCTCGCGATAACCGACGATTATCGCCGACCCTTCCGATACCGGCGCCCGACCGATGTCGATACTTTACTGTTTGCGTTCACATCACTAGCGCACTAAGGCGTAGGGCTGACGAAGCTTTTTCTAGGGCCGATGACGCACGACGCGACGTCGCGACGTTGAAGAATGCTTAGTAACTATAATGAAAATATATGGATGCTCGATTCTTTGGTTGTTTAAGCAAATAATATATCGATAGTATTTTACACACTATTGTTTTTAAAATACTTCATTCGAAAAGACACAATATTTTTGTGTGTCGTAGGGAATGAAGTACCTATTTTCAAAACTATAAAATTTTGTCTGGGGTTTTTCAATAGCTAGTTCATTCCGACCACACGCTACATTTTTTTATTGTAACGATCAAGGCTTTGGATGAACAAGGATATGGCCGAACAGTGTTGTCTGAAAACTTAATCAATCATAAAAATAGTTGATAAAAAAGTTGTAAGGACCTAAATCTACTTCCTAAACAGCTGTCTGACAGGACTTCGAATAGCCGTTGTTTAAATTGATTAGAACCTGACTAATCCGAGGCGAGGGCGACAAATAAGTAAACAGTGACCATTTACTGCAAAACATGTAGAATTTTGTGGAAAATTTTCGCCAAGCAGTACCTACACGTTTCTTGTAAATTCTGGATGTAGAGAGAACTGCAGATTAACGTACTTACTACGCATCAAAAATGTACACAAACAGATTTTTAGTAAACTATAACGGTTATACAATGAGCTTAGTGACGCGCGACGGTGCCGTTTTATCGCAGTTATAGATAACCCTTGACGCCCTCTGACATGTCGATAAACCGCGCGCGTTTAGTGCGGCGCTGCGTCTGCGCCGCCTTTATGCCGATTTTAACTAAACCAGGTAATTAACTGCTAGTTTTTTTTACGCGATAACACGGTTTTTAATTAATTTAATGGAAGGACCATTTTTGACAAGTTACTATTAGTTGAAATGTAGTTGAAAAATGTATGAACACAAATAGAACTACTGGTACAAGTTACCTATGTTTCGTTCCAGAATAAAGAATTTAAAAAAATACCAAAAGCCTACCTACCTAACAATATATATTATGTCCATGGGTAAATACTACAGTTGAGTTGCAAAATTATTTTAGTAATATTAGTTATGGTACTTATGTCGTTCTGCTCATTCTAAATCAACGTATTGTTTTGCTACTAGCTACCTTTGCCAACCTGCACTCCAAATGTTACTTACTGACCTTACAGTAGCAGTACCGGAGAGTTGATTGTCACCACTCCAACTCAGACCAAATTAAAAACCAAGACAGAGCGCTGAGAACGATACAGTGAAGTATGCCAAAACTACACCTCCGCTCTGTGCATACACGCTCACACGCACACATTTACAACCATTTACAATCAAACTACACCTCATTAAGTGCACACGTGTTTACGAAACCGGCTACACTTTACTGTTGACAGCCCTCTGTCTTGATTTTTTATTTGGTCTGAGCACTCCACTGAGTCATTACAGCAAATAAATTGGTAACCGGGAAAAGAAAACTAATATTTTAATTTGGTAATAAATACCTAATTTGTAACGCTAATTAAACTTTATTTTCCTTTCTTTCTAAATAAATAATATAATAAGAATAACAACGTAATATTTGTAGTCAGCGACCAAATTCAGTTTATACTAGCTAGGTACCCTACAAGTCTAATAAAAGAAAGTTTATTTCGATCAACAGTGGAGCATAAGCACAATAAGCACAAAAAACACAAACAATCAAAATGACTAAACATAATTATTACAAACTCCGATTGCTTAGCACATGAACCATACAGCAATGGTTCAGGTAAGTAAGTACTGACAATTGAATTTCTGCGCAAATGCCCTCAGGATGCGCTGGAACTAGCCCGAATCCTGCGCATCAGGGATGATCATTTTCGCGTAGTAGAATAGGAAGTCTACTTGCGACTGCACAGACTTATACTACTACAGAATCGGAGCAGCCTCATCAGCACCCTGAACACATTATTATTTTGCACCCGCAAGCGTTGTACTGTGCGCACGTAACCGACAGGCTGCTCGTGTAGAAAGATGTGCAGTATTCTCAGAATTTTTTTTTATTTTCTTGTTTCTTTTTCTTATGAATAATTTGAACAATAAGCATTTAATAAAAGTATAAATACATAATATATCATAAAATGTCACCTAAAATTGATACAAAACACGACCGCAAGGTGCCAGAAAAAACGATATGTTTTAAATGCAAGAAGTCGGTTGACATTAAAAAAACAGCCCTATGTTCAATATGTAACAACCGATATGAATTGGATTGTGATGGCTTCCCAGAACAAACCTACCGGCTAATGGACCAGGAATCTAAGAGAAACTGGAGGTGTAAAATGTGCAAAAAAAATACAAAAGTCCTGACTACTAGCCATGTATCTAACATCACAACGAGGAAAAGAGGAAACCAACTCCACAAGAGCTCCTCTCCGGGAAAAAGTGTGAATGTTCAGGAAAGCAAGCAACTTGTAGTTAAGAAGTCTGCCGTACAAAGCAATTCTGACATCTTGGATTCCCACATACTGTCTGAATACGAAACTTCAGATGAATCATACAACACACCCAATAAACTCTCTCATAGTGTCGACGGCACAATCTCTGAAACATTGACAGTTCTAGAAATGAAAGACACCATAAAAGCGCTTAAACATAAATTGGATAGTACTGAAAATGAGCTAGAAAACACGATACTCGAAAATAACAATCTCCATCATCAATTAAATAAGTTAACTGCAGAAATTAAAATGTTGAAATCACTCTGTAACTCATCGTCTGTCATTGGAAATAGCCCAGACATCAAACATAAAAGAAAAAGAGACTCTCTACTACAACAAAACGGCTTCTCAGTACCTTCTACTCCCTTGGGGAATAAGCTGAATGTTAACTGTGGAAAAAGCATAGAAATAATGCACCTTCAACAAAAAATCGCGGACCTGCAACAAGAATTAATAGAAGCACAACAGCAGATTGTAGCTCTCACGGAAATAATACACACAGTGAAACAAAACAACAAAATATCTATACAATCCTCGGTTTCAAAAATCAATATACCTACGCCTACGCATACCGAAGAGCAAAAACATGAATTGACAAATAGAGTACTTATATTCGGCTCTCAACAGTGCGTCGGTCTAGCAGCTGCCATGATGCACTCAAGACAAGATACAAAATATGAAAAGTACAGGATTATTGCGCATACAAAACCGAATGCACTCAGTAGTCAAATAATTATGAGTTGTCGTCACGCCAAGCTAAACTACAATGATAAACTTGTCATTTGTGTAGGAGAAAATGACTATAATTTAAAATATACCCTATCCCAACTACAAATTGTACTAGATACATTCTATAATAACATGATTATTGTATTAAATGTGTTTAAAAATGAGTATTTAGATGTAAGTAAACTTAATTATTGCATCAAAAATGTTTGTCTTAACCATAAAAAATGTAAATTTCTAGAAAGCCAGACCATTAAAATGTCTGAATTGTGTACTAAAATTAATTATCTTATAGATTGTCATGACTATAATGAGAACTACTTAAATCCTAGAGAACTTGTGAAGCGGATAGCGAGTAACAGATCAAGTCTGAAACTACATACTAATAATAACGAACCCAAAAAAGGAACAATTCCTTTCTATTTCGGTCATATGAAATTAAAATCACAAGAAACGGATAACGCTTTAAATTCCACTGATAAGGCAGAAAAAGGTACAATTCCATATTATTTTCCTGTAATCAATAAGAACGTTACGTTTTTTCGGGCCCAAAAATCTGCCATCTAGAACATATAATTTAAAAATACTCCATCAAAATATTGCTAGTCTCTTATCAAAAAAAGAGTTACTCGAAATAACCCTGCAAGAACTACGTGAAGTACATATTAATCCAGATGTAATATGCCTCTCCGAAACTTTTATAAAAAAAGGCTATGAATCTTATATTAAAATTCATGACTATGAAATGGCTGCCAACTTCTGCAGGGTAAAGCAAAGAGGCGGGACTTGCATCTTAGTAAAAAAAACCCTTATCTTCAAAGAACTACCATTTATAAATACCCACGCTATACAAAATACGTTCGAAGTATGCGGTATAGAACTAACTTATCATAAGTTGGTAATTATTTGTGTTTACAGAACTCCTCAATCCGACCCCACCCAATTCCTATTTAAGTTAAATGGTCTTTTAGAACATGTATTTCATAAATATAAATCAAAAATAAAGGTGGTTTTAGTCGGTGACTTTAACATTAATACTCTCAAAAAAGGCAACATAACTAATCAATTACTGGATCTTTCATTCAATTATAATCTAAAATTACATTTAAATGAGCCAACACGTAAGTCATCATGTATTGACCATATTCTCAGTAATATTCCGGATGCCATTGCTACAGTAATGCCACTCCATCTATCCGACCATGACACAGCCCAAATGTTGAGTATTCCTTTAAGACATAAGATTGAAATAAAACAGGCAGCATACTATATCTTTAAAAGAGACTACAACTTGAATAATATTCAGAAGTTTAAGGAATGTTTACAAAATGTATCCTGGTCAGAAACTTATGCTGAAAATGATATAGATGTAGCATTCAGTTCTTTTCACGAATCATTATGCCTTTTCTATAATTTATGCTTCCCAAAAATAAAAGTAAAAGTTAAAATTAATCAAAAGAAACAAAACTGGATAAGCAAAGGACTGAAACAAAGTTGTAAAACCAAACGGTCTCTACGCTATCAATATAATAAAAATAAAAATATAGGAAATAAAAGTAAATATATGCAATATTCAAAAATCTTACAGAAATGTATCTACATATCAAGAAAGAACGCAAATATAAAGTATATTAATAAAAATGAAAATAAATGCAAAGCGGTATGGAAAGTAATTAGGGACGAAGTCCTGAGCAATAACTTCAAGGACAATATAGAAAATATTATCATTGATAACACGGTAATCACGGATCCTACAGAAATAGCAACTGCTTTCAATGACCATTACATTAATATGGCACATACTTCTAGTACGGATATAATAGCAAGCCCTAAGAAAAGTTCTGCAGCTCATTCGATGTTTCTCAAACCTGTGTCTGAAAATGAAGTTAGAACGGAGATAATAGCATTAAAAAACTCAACTTCTGAAGGATACGATGAAATCAATACGAAAATTATAAAAGCATGCACTATTGAGCTAAGTACAATTATAACATATTTAATTAATTTATCTTTCTCAGCTGGTACTTTTCCTGAAGCATTAAAAGTATCAATTGTTAAACCAATTTTTAAAAAAGGAGAAAAGTCTGATATTAATAATTATCGCCCAATAACATTGACACCAATTTTGTCAAAGATATTTGAAAAGTGTATGTATAAACGACTGATTGAATTCTGTAATAAATTTAACATAATTAAGAAAGAACAGTTCGGCTTCCAAAAAAACAAATCCACAACACTAGCTATCTTCACTCTTATAAAAAATATAATTACGAATATTAACCAAAACCGTCTTACTACAGGCTTATTCTTCGATTTATCTAAAGCCTTTGACCTAGTGTCTCATGACTTGTTACTTCAGAAACTGGAGGAAATTGGAATTAGAGGCATAGTGCTCCAGTGGATATCGACATACTTAAATAACAGACGACAGCGGGTTATCATTACAAAAGTGGATAGAAATAATGAAAAGATACCACACTCATCCGAACTCAGGATCAACAGATATGGCGTTCCACAAGGAAGTGTGTTAGGCCCAATTTTGTTCCTTTTATACATAAATTCTATAATTAATATAACCAAACATAAATGTATATTGTTTGCTGATGACATTTCTATTATTGTAACAACTGATCAAAAAAAAAATACGATTGACGATCATGAGACTGATATTAATAACACTATTGAAAGACTAATTGAATATCTAAATAGAAATAATTTAACAATAAATCTTAAGAAATCAGCTTATATACAATTTAATAAATCAAGTAATGCTAAATACAATGTCAAAATGAATATACATAAAATTGATGAAGTGACACAAACTAAATTTCTAGGCATAACTTTGGATCAAGACATAAACTGGAAAGCTCACATTGATACCGTCTCCAAACGAATAAATAAGTTCGTATATGCACTTAAAAAAGTCAGAAATATAACAAACGTTAAAACGGCAATAACGTCTTACCATGCATATGTTGAATCTGTGCTCCGCTATGGTTTGATAATGTGGGGTAATAGCACAGATCAAAATAGAGCATTTATTGCGCAAAAAAAATGCATAAGAGCAATAAATGGGCTTCGACCTGACGAATCCTGTAGACCGATATTTAAAAAGCTTGGCTTGTTGCCGCTACCGTCTCTTTACATATATGAAACATGTATGTTTGTGAGGAGGCATAAAGAATTATTTAGTAATGTAGATGATTTATATCCCCGAAACCGACGAGACCCCCACAGACTCGTACTGGATATCCTTCCGAGACTAGCTAAATATAATAAAAGCTGTATATCTATGTGTGTACGTATATATAATAAGATACCTAGTAATCTCAAGGCCTTAAATATGAGATTATTCAAAAATAAATTGCATGAATGGTTGTGTAGTCATAGTTTTTATAGTGTCAAAGACTTCTTTGACAACAAATAAATGTTACATAATGCATGTGAAATTTGTACGCTTATTGTTAAGCAAAAACATGTAACGTAAACGCACCCATTACCGCCAGTTTAAGCGGAGTTCAGATTGATATCCAAAAATTAAGCACATTCTTAATATGTGGCTTCAATAAAAATAATTTTTCAAGTACTGAAATTATCGATTTTTTTAGTTATGTACCTATAAGACACAATCAAAAAATTACTTAAAAAATTAAAAATTAAATAAAAGGAAAAGGGTCATGTCCCTATTACCGACTCAAAATATCGGGTGTGTGCCTAATACCGTTTATGTGACACCTAATACCGACCACTAAATAAATGGAACCGTTAAAGTTAAATAAAAATGCTCGTGTATATTGAACTGTTTATATAAATGCTCCAACACAGTACAGAATGCTATCAACACTTAGCAATTAAATGTATTCTTATATATTCTTAACAGCGTTAAATCAATAAAAAATATCATATTTATACGAATTATGTTTAACAAATTACCAAAGGCCAGCATTGATTATACAAGAGTAAACTCCGCACCTGGGCCCCCCCGCTGACGCAGAGTCTCCGCCCCCAGCTGGTGGAGGTGGTAGTGAGCGCTCTGTTCCCTTTACGGGGGAGCATACTCCCCCGCCCATGGCTCCGCCAATTGCGGTGCTGCCCGAAGCGGACCACGCGGACGACGACGACGACATCCCTGAAGTGACCGGGGTAGATCTGAGAGTGGCGGTAGGTAGGCTGAAGGCCAAAAATACCGCCCCAGGGCCCGACGGCTTGCCAGGTAAAGCCTGGGCCCTGGCCTCGAGGTCTCTCGAACCCCGACTGGAGGCGCTCTTAAGCGCATGTATGGAGAGAGGCCAGGTTCCACTCCGTTGGAAGACGGGGAAGCTGGTCCTCATTCGGAAGCCAGGGCGCCCTGCGGACTCTCCGTCTGCATACCGGCCCATCGTGCTGCTCGACGAGGTCGGCAAGCTCTTTGAAAGAGTGATTGCGGGCCGCCTCGTCGGGCACCTGGTGAGGATGGGGCCGGATCTTGCGGATAGCCAGTTTGGCTTCCGCAAGGGGCGCTCGACGGTGGACGCCATCATGCGTGGGTATCACCGAGTGCCGACCTCCGTGGAGTAATAGGGCCGACCTCCCTGATAGCGTCAGCGTGGTTTGCTACGCTGACGACACGCTGGTCCTGGCGCAGGGGAGGTCGCATCAGGCGGCAGCCGACGCGATGACACGCGGGGTTGCGATAGTCGTGGAGAGGATCCGGCAGTTGGGTCTCGAGGTGGCTCTGCACAAGTCCGAAGCCATGTCCTTTCATGGGCTTCGGAACGGGCCACCATCGGGATCCCAAGTAACGGTAGGAGGGTTTCACATCGGCGTCGAGACAACGATGAAATACCTGGGTCTCTTCCTCGACAGCCGGTGGAATTTCGTCGAGCATTTCCGACGTTTGGCCCCCAAACTGGAACGGGCCGGGGCCGCTTTCAAGTGGCTCTTGCCCAACCTGAGGGGGCCAAACGCCTCCTCCCGGAGGCTTTAGGCGGGGGTCGTGCGGTCCATGGCCGTATATGGGGCCCCGGTGTGGGCGCGTTCACTGCGGCTACGAGCCGCCCACTATTTGAACGCGCCCCAAAAGGTGGTAGCCATACGGCTTATACGGGGGTACCGCACGATCTCGGGCGAGGCGGCAAGCCTCCTTGCCGGACGGCCGCCATGGGATCTGGAGGCGATAGTCCTCGGGCGCCTGTATGAGTGACACGCGGAGGCACTACGCCGGGGGGAAAACCCGCTTCCGCGGCAATTCGCTGCGGAACAGACGGACCTCCGGCGCGATCTCATGCCGACATGGAAAGAGCGACTGTCGCAACCCAGCGCAGGGCACGCCACGATAGTGGCGATAAGGCCCCTCTTTGAAGAGTGACTAGAGAGGCGTCAAGGCGTCCTCACCTACCGCCTGACGCAGGTCCTCACCGGACACGAATGTTTCGGGAGGTTCCTGCACATCATCAGGCGGGAGTAAAGGCCCGGGTGTCACCATTGCGAGGATCGCCCAGAGGACACGGTGGAGCATACGGTGGGGGTCTGTCCCGCTTGGGCAGAGCACCGCCGTGTCCTCGTAGAGAGACCTCTAGCGTCCGGCCCTGGTCCAAGCCATGGTCCGGGGCGAGAGGGAGTGGGAGGCAATCACCTCCTTCTGCGATGCAGTCATGCTAGCGAAGGAGGTGGCGGGATGGGCGAGGGAGAGAGCCACCCGTCCCAGCCGCCGCGGGAGACGCCCCGGGCGTCGGGAGCCGCGTGACGACTCCCGGCCACCGTAGGCGCAGGCCTGCGGATGGCGAGTAATGGGTAGCTCGCCGTCCGATCAGGACCAGGCCCGTGCCGGACGGCGCGTATGTGTTCCACGCGCGCCTCAAAGAGATGTCAGCATCGAAGGAGGGGCCCGTCAGGGCCGAAGCCTGCCGGGGCAGCGGGATTGTCCGAAAGGGTTACCGCTACCCCGGAATATAAAGGGATAAGGAAGGAACACGGATGGGTTTTAGTCAGTAAAAGTCTGACACTCCCTTCCGCTCCACCCAGAGCGGGAGGGGACATTTGATGATTTCCCATCCTTAAAAAAAAATGGGTCCGTCGTAAATGTACAAGTAGATCGGTAATAGGTTTTCTTAAAGGAAATCGTAAAACCTATTACCGACCCAAGGGAATGTGTATGAATTGTGTAAATACATGTGATTTTTGTACATGTATATGATTTTAAGTGGTGCGGTTGCTGAAAATATTTAATAATAATGATATTTCAACTATAAAAATACACTATTTAAAAATTATACCTCCTTTATTCATCAAAATATGTACATAAGAACAAAGTTAGTGTATACGGCTACTAAAGCTCTTGAATATAAGGCGTTAATAGCTCAAATGTAAGTTAACATACTAAGGAACTGAGTTAGTATAGCCTCCTGCCTATTAATTTAAGCATTTTAACAAAAATCATGGCAAACAAAAGATACAACAAGTACTTATCAGCGACATGGGTCGACAATAGGAATAAAATTGTGATTTTTGTTCCTATTACCGCCTATTTTTAATATTGAAAGTAAAGCAAAATAAAATAGTATCTCATTAAAATGAATCATTACTTGTGTTCCTGAAAGTATCAAAAATGCATCAAAAGAACTAGAAGTTACATTAAAATGCTTGACGATATAATCTTCTGCTAAAAAAGAAACAAGAGTACTTACGCCATCGGGAATGCCACACTATGGAAAATGCACTAAGTTCGGCGTCCACGGACGAACTGAGCAATTATTATTTAAATCGTCGAGTTACGCACAGAAACAAGAGATGAACATTTGCAATACAAATACATCTACATTGTTTTTAAAGCAACCAATTGTGTAGCTTTAATACATGACATAAAAATGATAGTTTTCTGAATAGGGCGGTAATGAGCGCGGATTTTAACGGGTCGTTATTAGGTGCGTTTACGTTATGCTCTTGTTATTTTGTACTTTACCATCTTTTATACCATGTTTTTAAGCAAATAAATATTATTCTATTCTATTCTATTCTAACAATGTTGTTTTCACTTCAGTAGTACCTACAACGCGCTAACCTGCGGGCCAGCATATTCGCCCTCACAAACAACACCCTGCGCTCTCGCTGTCTGCATGATGTAACTAGGTATTTAATTTGTAAAGTTTTTGAAAAAATTGTAATATTATGCAATAGGTATTCAAGACAATATTTAGGAGCTATGATATAAAATAATTAAGTGAATACTAAAGTGGCAGTGGGTTGGCCATGTTTGCCGAAGGACCGATAGCTGGTGGAGCAGACGAGGAGTGGAGACGCGTATCGGTTAGTGTAGTGTAGCGCCCCCCAGCTAGACGGACCGACGACGGCCTAAATTAGGTGGCTGGGACAGACTGGATGCGGATGCCGGAGGACATGGTGTTGTGGCGCAGCCTGGGAGAGGCATAATGTACAGCAGTAACTGCGATAGGCTGAGTTGATTGATATAAAATAATGAAAATTCCGTTATGATGAAGCAGGTTTTTTTTTTATTTAATTCATATAGACAGATGCAAAAATATTATAATTACTAGTTACGACACTGATAAGCGATCCAAGAATACCTAATGGCTACTGTTTAATGTCGTAGTAGTCACTTATCGCGAACTGGATACTACAAGTGTTTACATTTTACAATTATCATAACTAAAACGGTCGCCACTTCTTTCTGAGAAATTCGGCAAAAGACTGCTTCAAATTCTAGTCCCGAGTTGTATAATTGTCAAATATAAGTAATTAAGGATCGAAGGACCAAAAATAAAAGCTAAGGTTGTATTTTAAGCATAATATGAATATAATATTATGTACCGCAGGCATCTTTGTGTGTCTATTACTAAAAGATTTTAAAAGTCTTCTGCCATTTTCCTGTTGCTTGGGAAAGTGTTTCGTACCTACTCATAACTTTCATTTGCTAAACCATAACCAATTAGCTTGCCAGACGTAAGTTACTATTGTGACAATATCTTCCTAGAATCTGATGTTGTATATAATCTACGTCATAAAGAGTTCAAATCACTTCAAAGACGTAGGAAAGAGTCCAAAATCGAATTCTAACTCCTGTCTGAAATGACGTGCGATTTAATGAACTGCACGCAGAGCTGATAATTAAAGTGTAGAGATAGCTAATTAAAGTAATAATGACAGATAAAAATAAACGTCAAGAACAATATGTTAACGCATTTCTATTTAATGACGCAAGCTGATCAAAGTATAGCAAGTTGCATCATTTTATTTACTACACAGTCGTGATCTTTCACTTTAAAAGGGAGCCATGGCATAAGCAGACCGCGAGAGTCCTCTGAATGCAGAAAGCGTACCGATTGTTGCAGTAATGCTTGGGGGAGGCTTTTATCGGGCAGTAGACGTCTTTGGTCTGAATGATGAACCGAGACTATTGTAGTATCATCATTATCTGCCTAGCCTTTTCCCAACTATGTTGGGGTCGGCTTCCAGTCTAACCGGGTGTAGCGGAATACCAGTTTTTTTTTTTCTGTTGTAGTACCTATAGAATACTGAAAAATGTAGCTGGAACCCACTGAAAAAACAAAAAGAAGCAACTTCATCCCTTAAACTGGTAATGAAGACAAAATGAGATCATGGCACGAATCTGTTTTATGAATAAATACTTATATATACAACAATGTTGTGTTCTAAGAATATGAACGAGATTAATATAAAACACAATAAGTTAATCATAATCGTCTTAAATTATGTACTTAATGATACAAACTGTTTGGCAAGTTTAAACAAGGCAAGTCAAAAGACTATTTTAAAACTGAATTAAATGTGTGATGCATTAGCGCCAGACAACACATTCGAAGGACGATAGCAGGATGTTTGATATACCCACTAATACCTAACAAAGTGGTAACAAACGAGGGGAACATGGTTACACCCACAAAGAAAAAAAAAACATGGGCGGCTGCCCATGTTTTAGCTTATGGGGTGAAGCTTCATAAAAATAGATAAGTAGGTATATGTATATACTTAAACGTTGTAACCCGAAATAAAGCTGGAGTTTATTCGATAATTCACTTACCATGATAGTGCAATGAGTATTTATTGTGTTATAATTATATAAATGAAAGTCAAATTTAACGTTCATTATTCGCTAGCCATATAATTTATGGTCGAAACATTCTTTATTATTTCTTGTTCAATCTGTGCGCTTTTTCCTACTATCTTGCTTTCCATTCGGGAAAGTAAAGAAAGGACAAAACAGGTGCGAATATAAAATAAAAGTGCCTTCGGGTTTCAGGTTGTGTTGTAAAAGTGCTTATCTCGATGAGAGAATGTCCTCAACTTGCGAGCGTTTTATATAGCTCCATTCATTTCTTACGGTATAAGAAGTTGTCCCTTTATCGAATCGACCTGAGTTATCGATAGTTTGCGTCACATCACTATCAAACTGCGGCGCTAATTAATTGTGCAACTGTTGGTAAACATGTGTTGTTCTTTATCATCACAATAAACATTAAGATTTATCGAGCTCTGCATATTAGAGCTAGTATCAGCTGTTACTACGTCATCGGTTGTTCGCGCAATGCAATCTATCGACTCGGCCTATCTTAAGACACGGATGGACAAACTATATACTAACTAACAACGCTCTATCGTACGACCTTGAAAGATAAAATAGCCTCCCTAAAAGATCACGCAGCAAATTATGGTATTATTCAGCAACTTGGAAGTATTCAGCCAAATAGGAATCTTTGTTTTCTATTTAGATTCTTGTAAAGCATTTGATAGAGTCAACCATAATATTTGACAGCCGTCTTAGTTTGACAGAATTTTGATGTAGGTTTCTTTTAGCATCTCGCTTGTCACCGTAAGAATTATGTTGGTATGTTGTAGTTGAGGGATTATTCAAGGTTCAGTTCTCGGCTCTTGTTTACTTTTGATTTTAGAAACTTTTCTAAGGTCCGTCTTGCGCGTTTATCAGTTGTGATATTTGTGATTTGAATTTACTTAGTTTTATTGAGGAGTTTTGTTCAATAATAGGCTTTTTAGAATACGGTAAGGCCCGTTGCTTCAATATGAGAGCCTATTTATTCAAAATATTAATGTAGGCAACATCAAAGGTGGCTCAAGACTTGAACCTGAAAATGTTAGAAAGGTTTTCGGTCTGAACTGCCGATGATGAAACTATCAAATAAAAACAAATCTATCGGCTGGGTCACCAAATTTCTAGATTGAACCAGTATATTAGCAGTCTTATCTTTTAACGACTTGAAAGAAGCGACCTTTGAGAGTATAAAACAATAAAATGTTTTTACAATTTATTGTTTTCAGTTATAGCAAGAGCGCAGACCGGCTATCCCCTAACTTGAATAACCATCGCTAACAGCGACCTGAAGGAAGCACAAGTAGATGTCTTGACTCTCGGCGACCTAGTACAGACACGTCTGGTGAAGAATGGCGGGGAGTCAACCCCAAATGAAATGGGATAAGGCTAGACCGAAGAGAGAGCGTAGACTGGGGAACAGAGTGTGAGATGCCTTCCAGAATAATGGACAGACATGCCAATGTATTGTTGGAGCGGAATGAATAAGAAGCAGTGAACGATGCTATTTCAATATAAAACTATATAATCTAAGTAGGTAAGTAGGTACCTACCTATGAAGCTGTATTTGTAATGAAATGTAAAATTTAATCAGACTTCATTATTTTGTCATTGTTGAGTCTAAGACAAAAAAAACATATACAAGATGCCATAAGAAATAAAAAGGCACCTAAAATCTGAAGAAATTTCTCCATGTAAACATTGGGGCTCTCCGTTTCTTCTCTCTACTTGACAATATTTCATCATGATATTCACAACGGGTTCTAAAACCCTTAAAGATGCAACTAGTCTGACCCAAGGGTATCGGTTAATCCCAAGTTTTAGATGCCTCAGTGCAGTGCCTTCTCAAGAGGTCTATCCAACTAACTGCACTTTAAAAACACTGGAAGTTGAGTATACCTATTAGATGCTATTGATATTATGTAAGATGATGATGAAAGAAAAAAATATTTTCTGCGTTGGTTAATTTGATTCATGAGAATGCAATGTAAAAATGTATGTGTATGATCCCTTGCTACACCATACATTACTTTTAGATGAGGGATGAATGAAATAAAAGAAGGTAAGTACTGAAACACTACTGTATTGTCCCAATAGGTAAAATTAACTTAATGGACTGAAGGTGAGTTGCAGAATGCGCCGTTTCTGCAGTATGTTTTATTTCCTCTTTGGTTTGTAAGCCGGTTTTTATAGGAAACAGATCCCTAATGGTCCTGCAGAGACTTAAAAATGGGCCATCAAATGGGCCTGTTCTCTTATAGGAAATCCATTTTAAAGGAAGGAATTTCTTACAAAGAAAATTCTTTCTACTGTATTTAAAGTCGAATTCCTAACAAAACTGGTAACTACGCAAGTACGCATTTCAGAACTGATGTTTCAAGTTTGTTTGACAAATATTGTTTCAGTTTAATTACTTGTTCACTTTCTGTTTTACCAAGGTAGCAACCTCTTGGCACATTAGTACAAGGTTAGGTACATAAGCGAATACATAACAAGCCACCGTCATTTGAGTGTTACATGTCAAGCAAATGATAACCAGTACACACATCATGTTTTACTTTCATTAGTAGGTACAAATTGTACATAAGTCTTAAGTACTCATAGCGCATATTATGACTGTTTGCTGTGGGTGTCAAGCAGTTTCAATATGTTAGTGCCAAAGCACTGATGAAAAAGGTTTAGGAAGACAATTAAATGGAATTCAGGGGCATTTCTGACGAATTCTGGGTTCTTTTCTGAGTTATTTTTCTTCTAACTTAGGTAAGTAGCGCTGAAAAATACAAGGACGCAGTTTTTCTGTTTATGTCTTTTTAATGGTAGAAAGAGGTATATACAAATCGACTTTTTAATGAATATAGTCTAATCATACATGCGACAGACGATATCATCAAAGTCGCGGGAAACACCTGGATGAGAGTCGCACAGAACCGGGAAGTGTGGCAGAAGAAAGGGAAGGCCTGTACCTTCCAGTGGGTGATCCCGGGCTGACGTGATGACGAATGCTATTAAATATATTTATCGTTTCGATTTTTGATTGTCAATAATGGATTACTTGAAGAGTTGAACTTTTTTGGTTATAGGGTCTGTTTTTGGACGTGCGACGAACGAACTTCCATTTCTTTTATAGTAATAACCATTTAGTAGTTCATCAACATTATTGTGGACTTTGTTGACATATAGTTAGGAGGTTTAGAACATCAAGAACACAAGAGAAACCAACACTCTTAGTCGTAAGTAAATGAGCGATTTGTCTCCTAGGACCAACTTCACTAGCTGCATATGTTTTAGCCATTTCAAATATTTGACATTGTTTTTCAGTAGGTACTTACATTAAACTGCACTTACGTTTTCAGCTTATTTTTCGACCGTAGCTAAACTTTTCTTACCATTCTAGATATTTAATTAATAACAACTCGAGACAGCCCGTGGTTTGAGGCCTAACTTCTTATTTTCCACTTAACACTTAACAACTTCTTATTTTCAATACTTACCTATTTATTAAACCATGCGAAGGTGACATTTTATGTTTTCACCAAATATCAAATGTTTTCACCAAATATCAAATGTTTTCACCAAATATCAAATGAGATTAGTTTTCTAAAGTTTTCAATGGTTCTGATTATGAAAAATCTATTGGTGTATCTATTAAAATTACTATGTACCTTCTGAAAGATCCGACTCACCGGTCTCCATAGCGTATCCCGCGGCTGCGGCTGCGGCGTGCAGCGCCCCGTACTCCTTGCCGTCCATGCCGCCCAGCATCATCTCAGTCACTTCACTTCACATGGACACCGCGCACTCACGTTCGTCGCGCGACGCTTCGCCGCCACATGTGCGCGGGCGCCGCCGCGGCACCGCCAGCGACCAGCCGCCCCGCCCCCCGCCGCCATTGGCCCGCACCGGCCAATCGCCGCGCTTCATTTCGAACGCTTTCCTTTTTCCATGTCGCGTTCTATTTGAAGCGTGTTGATGCATCTTTAGCTTTTGCCAATCGAAATTAAACTTAAATTGTCTGAGACAAAGTTGACATTAGGTTGTGGAGCTGTGAAGAAATATGTCTGTTTTCCCGTTCGGTCGGATGCGCTCGGGCAGCGAGCGAGACGAGAGCCGAGGAAAATGCGTGCCGCTCGAGTAGGCAGGGTGCGCCTGCGCCGCGCCGGTGGAAGCCACACATCGCTATGTATGCGGCCGTGGATTCGACACGGCTCTATGTACTATGTTCGCTCTTTGTAATTGATATTTTTTATGTTCGTTAATTTTCGTATTGCTAACTAATGTTCTGTGACTGACAATGACACTGGATATAACTGATACGGCGAGCTGGATATATCTGATAGGAATTGATACGCCGACATTCTGTAAAGAAAACACTCTCGACGTTTTAACGATTTATTTATGTTGTTTGTAGGTTTTTAATTTTAATTAGGCCCGAGTTTGTTCGTTATGGAACTTGTTCACAATTAATCAGTTGAACTCAGCGGAGTTGCGCATGCGCTCTATCGCTCGGCGCGCGGTTCACTCTCATCTGATAACAACGTAATTAATTGTTGGCTATGTGTTGCTGAAAATTTAAATGCTTGGCAGACAGGCCAAATGATTCAGGTGCCTACCTAATAAATACTTGATCTTGATGTATTGCTAGCAAAAAAGTTATTTCCTTTTCTGTAAAATTTTCCAGTTCAGTTTGGTAGGTAGGTAGGTACCTACCTATGAGTAGGTATTTACTTAGGTACCTACATAAGAAGCTTTTATTGATACCTACTTTTAATACAAAAGTGATCCACCTATACCCGCACGTGCTTTAACTGATTTGTCTAGATACGCATTTTTGGAAACAATAAACATTGATTCCTTGGAAGTCTTACTAAGAAACATGGCGTCACTCGCTAAAAACATATGTAGGTACCTACAAGCAGACATTCTCGGATCGGAAGATAAGAAAAAAATATAAAAGGAATTATGTAAAGAAGAAGTAGGTACCATATTTTAGAAGAACGCCGCTCAAAAGCCAATTAAAACTGAAAAATTCCTGAAATACTCGTAAAACTCCGCGCAACTCGGAAACACATGGCAGAAATCAAATTCATCAGATCACATGTCATGACTGTCATGATGATCATCACAAAAAGCGCCTGAGTCGGTGCCGCCGGGCGTTTTCTGTTAATTACCCCAAATATGTCGCTTATTTGTGTAAAAACGATGCTTGGGCTTTGAGTCGCCGCTTGGATGCGCAAGCGCAGCGGATGGGAGCAAATTGGCGGGAGCAAATGACGCGGCGCGCGCAGACACAAATGTGCCGACGGACAGAACTGTTGGCTTTGTTCTGATTCATCTGCCGGTACTGAGCGGGTTCATGATCAACGAGACGACAAATGGTCAAAGTCAAAGCATTTCGGTACCTATTTCAAATAGGTGGCTAGTTCTACAAACAAGGGAATAAAATGTAATTATTTTTGGCCCATCATTTTTTCTAATGTAAATGATTTTAAAGTTAACTATTATAATAAAACATGATGGAGTAGGTATTCTAGAACTGAAAGGGTCAGTGAAAATATTGATTAATTTAGAAGATATACCTACTTAGACATTTTTGAATTTGCAGAAGACATCCCTGCGTCTTCTTTAGTCTGCGATTTTCCTTTGGTTTACCCATATCGGTTCTGTAAAGAACTTCGAAATTATTTCGGCTCTTAAATTATTGCCAAATATAAGTAAAAATAAAATTATCTGCCTACATTAAAATAATGAAAAAACAATAAATCTAAGGGGGACATCAAAATCATTATTTTAATAAAACGAGTCTGTTAAAAATTTAACCTTTTTGGCAGTCATTAAGTACCTACTTGCAAGACGATTCCAACCAGGGGTATCACAATGGCATCTCAATTTAGGAGTTCTTGTGGCCACCATCCATCTCCATCATCAGACAACCTCAATCGTACCGTAATATTGCATTTTCACCTGACCTAAACAGGTGTTTGAAATTTCAACTCGATTGGACCCTGTGAAGTTGGTAAAATTTGACTTCCATGATTTGACCCATACATACTAACTAACAAACTAACGCACACGGTAAGTTAAATAAAAGCTTGTAATGACACAGTGCACTGTTTATTTATTAGTGCCAACAGCCACAAAACAACCCTTTTATCACTTCTCTGGAGTGTTCTCACTTCCCTGTCTTTGTATTTCCAGGGAAGTTATACACAGGGAAGTGATATTTTTAATGTTTTTTTCTTATATCTAGAAAATAGCTTTATTTTATTACAATTAAATTTCCATAAATCTTTCGTGCAACTTTAAGAAATACTTGCAATGCATTAAAATTAAATAATTTTTTATAATTGCAATGTAAATACGTACCATGTGAGTGAGAATTTGTCTGACCCGAACGCAAATGTCTCCACTAAACGCATGGACACGACTAATTGCTGCTCGAGTGAAACAAAACACAGCCGTTACTATGTTGTCGTCACCACTTTCTTTCCATTGCCCGAGCGGCAACGTTACTTACTATTAAATTTCGAGGTGATTTTAACAAACTTTTACGTGACAGGGAAGTGATACTAAATACGCGTCGCCTTTGTTAAATCGACAAAATTCGGAGAAAATGAGTGACCGTAAAACTGCTTTAGCGTTTTATGGAAACCATAATTATGTATTTGACTAATATCTTATAATAAAATGATTGCACTAAACTGCTTTTTAAACCTTATTACATGGACTATTATTTTGGATTTTGGAATGTCGCCCCACAAGGAAGTGACAATTTTGCCCATTTTTATGTAAATTTGTCGTATAAATATTTGATTGAGATATGATTTTCAGTGTCCAATTAGAAACCAATATAAACTTTTATTTCTTATTGTCACATAACACAAATAATTAATATATATTATTCTACGACCTGAGCCAACCATAATTCCTCAATTTGTAGAACTAGCCAGTGTATTTAATAAAAGGCACTTGTGAACGTCAAAAATGACAATAAAATAGGTATAATTAAATTCTAGTCGCTCCTTCCAAAAGGTAGTATTCGTATGGAGAAGAATGGGCAAGAAACTCCACCGTTACCTACTCTTTTAAAAATGTTAGACGATACAGAATGTATTAGGTAAATCAATGTCAAATAATATTTTTTTACAAAATAAAACAACCGATTTCCAAAATAGACACCACAAAGTGAAAGATAACTTTAATTTCAGAAGTCGGTATCGTTGGGTTCACATTTTCGTTGTTTTCCAACGACTTCCAAAATTAAAGTTATTTTTAACCGACTTCCAAAAAGGAGGATGTTATTCACTTTGTAGGTAGTGTCTTTTTTGAAAGTTGGTTGTTTTTGTTATAAAAAGTTTTTATTTTTCAGTTTTTAGTTGTAGGTACCTACCTGCTTACCCCACACTAATTCGTATAACACTACTTGCTATGTAAATATCAGTGACAGGAAGTAATTATAGCATCATCAATTTAAACTAAGTGGCAAAAATACGTACCTACTATTAAAGCTATATCAAAAACTACCCAAGTAAAGTTAATAAAATTTATATGGGACCACCCCTGAGGCATAACTACTTTATCCATTAAAAAATCTTTGAAATCGATTTACAATTGCCAGAGATATCGCGTAACATAGGTACAAACAATACAAAAACAATTTCGTTTACTTGAATTTTTACCAGTAATTTTGGTTTAAAAACCAAACTACTAAACCGATTTTGATGAAATTTCTATGGGACCAATCTGAAAGTACCTATATCTTAATTGGCTTATAAACAATGGAGTTCTGAGGTACATAAAAAAAACAGCCGATTTGTAAACCTGCTCCTTTTTTTTATTCGGTTAAAAAATAATTAATTTTGCAATGAAATTAGCAATCAGTTTGACTTTGTCTAGAGTCTAGAACTAGATTGTTCTATGGAGCAGGACCAGCATGTTTCCAAGCGATCTTATCTTGGATAGGTATCTTAACATTCTGGTTTACAAAGTGTACCTACCTACCTACTTTTAATGTGAGTTTTAAATGTTTCTTTCATTTAATTGCAATCAAAATGGACTGTGCTAGGATGTTAACTTATAATAGTCTTCATAATGTTGGTTTGAAGTCTGAACAAAGTAAAATGATCGCTTAGGTATACATACCAACCTGCATGTTAATCTGTGGTGTACTTTAAGGCGGTATACTCGGGCCTCTTAATTTGCAATGATTACTTAATAAAACACCAAAGCATTTTAAAATTTTGGGGTATTATTTATTTTAAATTTTTCACAGTGGTTTTATTCTGGTTGTAGGTATTCTAGTGGTCGAAGCGCGACTTAGGGGCTTTTAGGTTTGAATTTCAGATTGGTAAAGTATTTTCGGGTTGTTTTAAAATCTAAAATTTAACAGTTTCTAGCAGAAGTTCCAAAGGTTTCACTAATCACAAGTAACTATTGGGCAGATTGTAATGCAATAACTACCGTTTAAATGTAATCAGAATAGATTTAACATAATTTTACAAAGAAATAATTGAAAAAAAAGTATTTTCCATGGAATTTACAATGAACATAACATATAAATGGGTATGTTATCCACGGCTGACTGTCTGACCTTAGCCTTGACTTGATTAACATTTCGCCTGATAACAAAATAAATACCTATACATAGGCTACGAAAAAAAACTAACAGGCAAAACTTAATATATAGGTATATACTTTAGGTGATTCTATTCTATTTACCTAGATCTCAAAAGGCGTGAAGGAACACGCTAACATAATGATATGGTAACACATAGCAATCAGCTCAATTGGCTGCGTTCTGTCACGATTTGCTTCACCAAATAACAACGCAGTAATACCCCTAGATTACTATGTTCTAGTAAATTGAGAGTATACTGTGAAATCTATGAAGGCTGAACTGATGGAACTAGAATTTAAACGCAAAAAGCAGGACTTTACATTGAACTCGCATGGCTATATTAGCCACAGTCTGCATGCTGTGAATAGGGAACATTTGGATCATTGACTCAATTGGTTAACTATAAGTACTCGTAGGTAGTTGATTTGATCGTATTCCACTTTTTATGGGACTGTGAAGTTTTGCTAATATAGGTACCTGCTTCTACGCCATAGGTAAGCGTAGAGCTCACTCCAACCACTTTATGAGGTAAGCATCTAAATACCTGTAAACAAAGACATCTAAACTGTGGGTGCTTAAAAGGCAAAGGATCAATTTTCTTATCTTTAAAGAAAATTGTTTTTTATATTCAATTAATTACTTTCTTTATTTATTTACCAAAATGTTTAATATTGAAGTTTGATGTTTTCTTTTTTAAGTTAAATATTGGTAATCACAATCATAAATTAAAGAATTTTACTTCATTTCAGCGAGGGCCAACGACGAGTAGAGAAGTTTAGATAGCTCGAGGAACACAAACCTGTGAAAACTCGCCCCTTTGCAGTGACGTGTGGGTAAGGCACCCATTGTATTCCTTACGTAATCTATGGAGTTTAGGTACACCTCGTACAGGTGAACAGAAAATTGGTTGAACAGTAACCGGAAAAAAGACAATGAATTTTTTTTTACTCGTTATTAAAAAAAAAGTTTTTTTTGTTTATGCGTCCTCATTATTATTTTAAAAAGGCATGAATGAAAATATGAAATGTGAACTGAATACCTAACTCGCAAGTTGCGTGAAATCGGTTTCGTAAAATTATGTGTTACCTACTTAGTAAAATAAAATATTTTCGTTTTATTTTAATTAAATATCCAACACCGCTGCGCTAATAACTCAATCACTCTTCAATTCCTTAAAAAATAATATTAATAAAAATATAGAACAAATAAAATATCAATAACAAGCTCGTTTGTATGAAATTATATAGTAGAATATTAGGTACCTACAAGAGTTTCGGTGGGTGCGCGGGCGCACACGTTATAACGTTAATAAATAACCTATAAAGCGCATTGTTCGCGGTCAGGCGGCGTGGTTAATACCCGATTGTCTCAGCCCCACAGCCGACGACGATTTATAATCCCCACAGCAGCATTGTTCAGCTTTTATCTTTTCTATAGCTCATATTTATAGCTGTCGTTAAAGCTGCATTTTTCACGAAAATTAAATGTTTAGTTCAGATTAGCAAAGGCGGTGCGGAACGGAACAGATTCTGATATCAGCGCGTGAAGATATCGCGTACGCGTCGCCGTCGCTTTAAGTTCGAATTGTTACTGTTATGTATTACTATTATTTGAGTAGGTAGGTAGGTACATCAAACATGCGACACTTGATAGCAGTACGCTTTATAGGTTTTGCATTTTTTATCGACTATTGTGTGACTAGATTCGACTGTGGCTCTGCTTGTGCTGACAATTTTTCAGGGCCTAACCTTTACTCTGAAAATCATGAAAGTTTGTTTACCCTCCATCCCTTTCTGTATCCGGCTTATTTATTTACTGATAAGGCACTTCAACGACTTATTCACTAATACACACACAAACAAAAATCACATAGGTACAGAATTAGAGTTACATACTTAATATTATATAATCAGAGTTTAGGAATTGTGAATTCGTCACTTGAAATATATCGTTAGTTGAATTACTTAAAAGTTATAAAATAAAATAAAATTCAAAATGAGCTATGTTCACAATTACGATCGGAAATACAAAAATACTTAAAAAACCAACAACAACAAAAAGGCTAAAGTTAACACGAAGGAAAAGCAATCCCAGATTGAAGTAAGCTCTAGCTGTTACGAGTCTTTTTCTATCAGCTGGAGTCAAAGCAGGCTCTTATCATTGAGCATTTACATTCCTGAACTCCGAAGAGTGGTGTAAGCAGAACTGCTGAGATTACCACGACGTACTCTTAGTAGGTGTCACCTCATCATCTACAGCTACAGTAGTTGAGCACAGTTGCTACCTGCTAGGGTGGCATGTTACCTTTGTGTTGCATTCCTCTCCGTAGTTGTGGAAGAAAACTCTCTGGTCTTCCTGTAGCAAAGACATGATACAAATTATAAGTAACAAATATAGACACGTTCAGACTACTTCGTTATATAATTTTAATGTTGCAGGTAAACTACAAAGTCAGTTACATACCATCATGTAACTGACTTTCTAGTTTTCAGAACAAACTGTCATTAGTAGGCCTAGATGTTTTTGCTTTTAAGTGGGCGTTTATTGTGGTCAAGAAACTGACATCAAGGGAAATAATGAAAAGAACTAGGCATACAAACTTAGGTCTAATTTAAATATCTCCCTGCAACTAAACCATAACACAGAAGTTATGATGCTCCCAAGTACCTACTTCCAAGTTAAGTAAAGGAAGCCGAGGGGAACGATATGTGCATATGGTTATTAAATCAATTTGTTTCGTGATGTTTTATTTATTTTTATGATCTTCTAGACACAAGTATTTGATTGTCATGGTAATCTGCCAGTTAAATAATCCTATTCTCAGTAATATCGTCTTGTGGTCTGGTGCAAATTGTGTTATTACGCCGAGAGGGATTAAATGAATGCCTTGAAGAAAGGCGTATGAATAATGAATCGGTATTATTGCAGAAGACGTGGGCCACAAAACACGAAAACGGTCAAAATGTTTCATTTTTCTTTTGGAAGTGAACAAGAACCGGTACTCATACCGGTGAATAAGAAAATTAAGAATTAGTACCGGTGAACAAGAATGAGCACCGGTGAATATAAATGAGTGCTGGTGAACAAGAATGAGCACCGGTGAATAAAAATGAGTGCCGGTGAATAAGAAAGCCAGCTTTTCCATAGTATTTCCTAGGATCTATTTATGCTGTTTGCAGACAAGCCCAGGATGATGTTATTTTCGTCTAAATACAAAGTAGTACTCTGAAGTTTGCAAAAATAAGGAATCAGCTTACAAATGGATGCTGAAAAATATCCCCCTCATAATGTCATGGATTTCGAAAATGAATGGAGACAAGACACCGCTACAGCGGGAAACTTGTCTGCCCTTTGTCACCAGTTATTCTCCCGCTGCTGATGCCTTAAGGCACTCCCTCACCGAGAGCAGTGTTACTTCTACCTACTTATTTAATGTATTAACCCTATCCTGCTGGTTTCAATGATCTCTCTACACTACCCAGCAGTTGTCGGCCTGCGCAGTCTACTTGCAAAGCCCTAGCCGTTACATCTTGGATTGTTACATTACCGGCGAATGCTCCTGGTGAGGGAGTGCCATTAGAGGCCAAATAATCTGGGCATAATTAAACTTTTTCATATTCGAAGTGCATATTATTACCTAATTTGTTATGTTGCAGCAAATTCTTCCTCCAATAGTTCCTGTTAAGGTAACGTATACCACTAAACCATTCCTCTATTACAAGAACCCGATGGCAGTGGTGTAACTGCAGGCTTGTTCACAGTACTTATGCCCAACAATGACAGCACTGTGACAGCATCCGCCTACCTGGCTCCCTAAAAATAGCCTGTCAAACAGACATGGCGGCGCGCGCGCAGGATTGTTTTAATCAGCGTAGTCGCGCGCCGCCGACCGCGACCACTGGCCGCTATTCATAGAACACCTGGTTTTTATGTGGTCGCATTACACCATGGAGGCTGAGCAGAAGGATTATATTAATCGATCACGTATTTTGGAGAGTTCTCCTTGCCAACGATTGCGCGGACTTCTGGTTGTTGTTAACTGAACGATATATTATTTTATACACATACCTACTAGCTGTCCCGCCTCAGAATCAGTAAATGTTGTGTTAACATAGTCATCAAAAAAGCCGATCCATACAATATGTACATAGGAAAAAATTTTTTTAGTGAATTTTCTCCATGTTTTAATAGTTAATCCGCTAATCGGGACGGAAACAAATCCAAAAACCGAAAATCATAATAATTGGTCCCGTGGTTTCTGACTTTCTTTATATATATCGATTAGAGACCGAGTAACCGTATCCCTCTGTGATTTCGGATCATAATATATATTGCAATAACAGTAATTTAATGTCTTTGGTCAAACCAATAATTACTTACGTGATGTAAATTGCAAGATGACGGGAAGCTTCAAAAAAGACATTTAGATCTGACATAGACATCTGTAAAAACGTCCCTGCTGTAAAAGTTTCAGAAACTGAAGAACCTACTGCACAGCAGCGAATCGGTTATTGCTCGTCACTTACGGCTCCTTGCAAGATTAATTGTAATGTTCTTTGGTAGAGGCTCCTCCTCTACCAAAGAACATTACCATTAATCTGTCAAATAAACTTCTGTGACGCGGTGTCAGCATGTCGGCTGATAAGATGATGGCACAGACTGGCTCTTTTGTTTCTCATTCGTCAGCGGCTGCATCTAAGTACATGGCCTGAGAGCTTGTCTGTTGTGTGAGGACATGATTGTAATGAGGAGAAGTGACGGTGAAGGGTGATGCCAGTGTTGAGTAGTTCTCATCTCATGAATATGTACCTACCTAGTTTGTTAACATGGTCGCTGCATTGTCTTGTGACAAGGACGGTAATGTGGTGGACTGGTGGTGTCTCATACGTTATTATAGTTCGCCTTTTTTTTCTTGTTGCTAGGATATGTTGGTATGATTCATGATTGTCGTCTTAAAGTATTAAAGTCAAGTCATCCTGACAATGTTGTTTGCTGTGTAATATAGAAATCGAGATGTAAGTGGATGTAGATGAAGGTGGGCTGTTGCAATTTCAATAAAGACACATAACTTTATGACTCCATGTCGCTCACTGCTAAACGTATTTAACATTCTTATCGCGAAAGTCTCTAATTGATCATAAGGTATTATTTCTTAGAGGAAAAAACACATTTTCTCAATTTTAATTGCGAAAATAAAATCTTTTCAATAAAAAGTGTCTCTGCTCAAAGGACCCACACGCCCGCCACTAAAAACCCTCGCACAACATTATTACAGTCAGCATGCGTTTGCGCAGTATCTTGCGCACTATTAATATGCGGGGCTCTTCCCATGCGCCTCAGATCTCAGCGGCGGGCGCTACGCTCCACCGCGGACGGTAATCGGGCCGCCTACCTTACCCCTTACTGGGAACATCTTTATGGTAGAATCAACTTTAATTTGTGGAACTTAGAGTTCATGTTCTCTTTTGTGTCATTACCGAGTTGTCGATGAGTAAGAATGGTTCTGATTCTGAGCTTTGTTAAGGTAAAGTTAAGGTTGACTTTTGTGTGATTAAGTTTGAAGGGGGTAAAACAACGGAAGCAGTGTAGATGGTATCTGTGCCTTTAATTAGATATTTAATTAAACCAACAGTTGCCTAAAGCGATAATTGGATCATCAATTTGTGTTCAGCGGTCGTGTCTTGGATAATGTTTAAATAACCGAACTATAATGTGGCTCTAGCTACGGGGAATGACAACAGGAAAAATAAAGAACAAACGTTCATCTCACATTTGTTTCGATTCAGATTTAAACCCAGTATTTCTAATCTGTAGGTGTCTGTAGGTAAAATAGTAAAGAGCAAAGAAATCTAGTTTCTGCTTAAGTGTTTAAAATATGAAATAGATGAAGAAATATGACTTAAAGATAATTGGCAACTTGGGTGTAATAAATGCACATAGCTACGTACAACTCTTTGGGGAATACGGACGCGATGTTATGAAGAAATGTAACGGGTAAAATAAAACGGGATATTCTCATCTGCGGGATAATAATAATAATAATAATAATAATAATAATCCGCAGGGCAGCATGTGGCGAGCTGTTGGGCAGTAGCGACCCCACGGACCCTATCTCCCGGGAGAAGTCTTGTACCTCACCTCTGGCTTGCCTTTATTGGCCGGCTGGAGTGAACAATGACGAGGAACAGAGCTCCCACCTCATTCTTGCCTTTATTGGCTGGCTTGAGTGGAGATTCGCAAGAGCAAACGTGCTCGGAGGAAGGAAGTATTCCAGTAAGATGCTGGTAGGGATCTTGACCGTACTTCCGGGATTGTCCTGATAGCCGTGGAATACCTCTCCACTTCTCATAAGCACCTCAGGACATGTTGCCCCCTTGTCGCTACGTCACTATGTGCTAGCGACCGTTTCCGGGGGCCCATTATTGAGTGTGCAAGTCACCCCCTGCTATTTTATCCGTGTATATATTAAACATTGATCAGGCAGGGGTCATAGTTCTTCCATAGTTCTTGGCAACCAGTCCACTTAAGCCACCCAAACCCATAGTCCAACTTTTTATTTTTCCATATGCTGCAATAGTCCTACACCAACCGGGGGTTGTCCTTGGGTGCACTTGCATAGTGCACACAGGGATAGTCGTCGGTTGGTGTCACATTTCATTAAAATTTCCTAAAGGGCCTCTGCGAGTTGGCTTCGGCCCCTCGTACGCCTTCCAAAGGACCGGGACTCAATGGTCCCGAGATAAAAAGAAAAAATAATAATAATAATATCCTTGGACATTTCACACAACGCCATTTAGTCCCAAGCTAAGCAACCTAATGCTTGTGTTATGGTAACGAGATGGCTGATAAACTACTTATATACATTTTTTTTTTTTTGTAAATACATACATATTATAGAGAAAACACCCAGACCCGGAATAAATACTTGTAGGTCGTACAAATATTTGTTCCGTGCGGGAATCGAACCCGCGACATGCTGCGCAGCAGTCAATCGCTCAACCACTGCGCCAACCGTGTCGTCGGGAGTCTCACTTGCGGGATAGTCTCACCTGCGGGATAGTCTCACCTGCTGGACAGTCTCACCTAAGCAAGCTAGGCCTTTTTATTTTACACCATCTTCAGTCATCTTTGTGACCAGTCTTAGTTACCAACATTTTATTATAGTTCTCTATACCTTTCTATCGGGAATAAGGTTTTTTTTTAATAAAAAAGCTGCTCGAAGTCCAGCCACCTTCAGCGCCTCTATCGGATTTCAGACTAGTTCATTTTTCACAACAAAACGTCAGTCACAAGTCAAAATTCTCTGCACATACACAAGCTCTCAAACACACACACACACATGAGCTCAACTGTCACAATGTGTAGATGTCAGCCCTCGGTGTGCCAGTATCAAAGGCGCCGCCCTTCCCACCGCGTCTTACGTGTGGCGCATGTTCTTGTCACAGGGCTATCAGCAGCGAAGTATTATTTCAGCAGATTTTCCTTGGATCCAGTTTAACCGCCTAGAGTTGCAGGAGTACAATTTGAATACGTTTTCATTGAATAGATTCGAGTCTTACGAAGCAGCTAAAGATTGCCACTGACGCCGCGTCATGTTCTGGACGGCACTCACATAGTCGGACAGGTCATGTTCTGGACGGCACTCACATAGTGGGACAGGTCTATAATCCCGCATTAATCGCGATGAATTTTTAACAATTAGATTTCTTATATCTTCTGAAGATCCCTCCGCCGCTCGCTGTCACTGGCAGCCCTGTGAGCCGATCTCTTGTCACAGTCGTCATGTGATGTTCATTAACTGAGCGTCTGTAACTAAGTAAGTATTGTGTTTCAGCCTGAAAAACTCACTGTCACATCTTGTTAACCTTTTTATGAAATTTTCCGGATTCCTTGGAGCACCTTGTGTACCTATAGCCACTCTGGGGTTTGAATTCATAAGGACCAATTTTCTTTAAACCTAGATACAAATTGTTTTGATAGTTAATGTTAAAGGCAAAAGCTAGAGGTGAAAATGTCGTATTATGTTTAAACTGAAAAAATCGGGTGCTACCCCACTACTGGCGCCGTGGCCACTTAATTAATTGGATATCGAAAAATCTCTCAAAATAAATGTTAATGTAGGATGACCATGGAAAACAGTTAGACTAAGCTTTCATGAGCACAAATACAGGCTGCTTACACAAACAAATGTTGATCGTCGGTATTTACCGAGCGGCGACCGTGCCGCCTCACTCGGGCGCGTTCGGTCGCCCTCGGCTGCCCTCGGCCGCGCTCCGCCGCGCCTCTGCGCCCGCGCACTATCTGCTACGGTCTGAATTCGCTAATATTTGCTAATGAGATGTTTTTTTTTTTTATGTACAACAATCAGTTACTCGTAGTTAATTGTAGAAGTCCTGTTAACTTTGATCTAACTTTTATTTATCACACTCTAAGAAGAACGCTAAAAGGTCCTGAAATCGCTAATAAGTTTAAGTACCTGTGAATAATATGTAAAACTATTTCAATCCATACTAATATTATAAATGCGAAAGTGTGTCTGTCTGTCTGTTACCTCTTCACGCTTAAACCGCTGAACCGATTTAGATGAAATTTGGTATAGAGATAGTTTGAGTCCCGGGAAAGGACTCTTTTTATCCCGATACTCCCACTGGATCGAGAATTCGAGACTTATGCGGGTGAAACCACGGGGCGCGCTGCTAGTATGATATAAAACGTTAACAACTATCATTAAGTTCGCTACTCCGTGGGATCATTATGTTATTTGGTTCCGGAAGCGCAGGCTAGTTTTCCTGAAAACGTAAAAACGATAACGTTAGCAATAATATTGTTATTGTGAGAACAAGTCATATCGTGTCTTGTTTGTAGCTTCGTGATTATTGTGCAAGAATATTTAAGCTTTATTTAAAAAACTTTGTTTCAGGATACTTAGTCGCGCAAAATCTATAAATATTATATAGAAAAGTTACTAGTTGCACTTAACATTTTCCTGTATTATCAATGTAACTATTACCAACGATTACGAGGATGATAATATTTCATTTCATGAAAGGTATTTACAGCAGCCGACAATGCGGAATCTTGTAGCTTGTTCAGCTCAGCGGTAGATAACATTGAACAATATTCTGTTTATGTCATCACAAGATGTGGTACCCCACATGACCCTACGTGCACCTGGTCTGGTGGTTGACGGCAGCAACGACGCGGGCCGCATCGCTTGCTGGCAGATTTACGACGCGTCACTTCAAACGCGGAGACAGACGGTCAGACGGACAGACAGACGTACATGTTCTTATGTGTCGATGTAAAGAGGGGTGCAGTATCAAACACGGTGAGGGTAAGATAGATACAAAGCTCATGCACATAACCATTCATATTCAAGGGTACAAAACGGCGTTCTTGTCGCTAAGATATGTTTTTCTCTCTCTCTCTTAAACTCTCTCTCAGAACTCTTAAAAATGTATAAATGCAGATTGATTATGATTTGATTTCTATTAAATTTTATTTAAAAAACTAGATGAGGTCGGCGCGGTGTTTTCTATCCGAGTAGGTACCTACTCTGAGGTGAAACTTCGAAACAAACTCCGAGGTTACAACTTCATCTAAAGACCAGAAATTATTTTCGTCAATTCCCGCATAATTAGGAACAGTTGCGTTGTAATCTGTGAAATCTCAATCTGTGAAAGTTTTTAATTTTGACATACATTGTCACTCAGTAATTAAAAACGATCAAAATCTAGTCTCAACCGGATTAGATTTTTATCGATTTTAATTACAGTAATTGATTTACAGTACAGTATTTAGTACAGTATTTATTACAGTAACCGATTATGTGAGGATCATGTGTCTGACTGAAATAGTGTTTTGAGGAAAGAACTCAGATTTGAGTGGACGCTATTGTCCGTAACCGAGTAGCTCAACGAACTGGACGAACAATCCCAAAGGACGTTTGGATAGGTAGTATGTCGCATGTATGTACTCAACTTGTCAGACCATCATTAAAACTAACTGAAAAAACAGCTGTTAATCCTCACATCCATACTAATATTATAATGCGAAAGTGTGTCTGTCTGTCTATCTGTTACCTCTTCAGGCTTAAACCGCTGGTAAGTATCAGGAAAGGACGTAGGATAGTTTTAATCCCGATATTCCCACGAGATCGAAACTTATGCGGGTGAAATTGCGGGGCGCTGCTAGTACACAATAATTAAAATAATAATAATATGATGATTAAAATAACAAAATAAATATTCTTGTCAAAATTTATTTCAGAAGATGGGCTTGTTGCAGTGAAGCTCAGCACACAGCATACAGGAGGGCAGGTGGCAGTACACAGCATACAGGAGGGCTGGTGGCAGCACACAGCATACAGGAGGGCAGGTGGCAGTACACAGCATACAGGAGGGCCGGTGGCAGCACACAGCATACAGGAGGGCAAGTGGCAGCACACAGCATACAGGAGAGCAGGTGGCAGCACACAGCATACAGGTGGGCAGGTGGCAGCACACAGCATACAGGAGGGCCGATGGCAGCACACAGCATACAGGAGGGCAAGTGGCAGCACACAGCATACAGGAGAGCAGGTGGCAGCACACAGCATACAGGTGGGCAGGTGGCAGCACACAGCATACAGGTGGGCAGGTGGCAGCACACAGCATACAGGAGGGCAGGTGGCAGCACACAGCATACAGGAGGGCCGATGGCAGCACACAGCGTATACAGGAGGGCAAGTGGCAGCACACAGCATACAGGAGGACAGGTGGCAGGGACATCGACGCGCAAACTGAAACCATGAATTCAGCACATGAGTGTAGACCCCCTAGCGTAGAAATGTTTCGGGGAGGCGGGGTGTGCAGACTCATTGCTTACATAGTAGCAGGTTGCACGCATGGGAATATGCCTCCCTGAATACTTACTTCGTATTGCGTTATTCGTTGCGGCTCTACAAAATTAAGGTTGCGGCTGTACGAAAAATTGCGGAAAAATCCGAAGCCAAAGTTTCTTCTCCTTTATCAAAAGGCACGTTGTGTTTTTTTTATTTACTTATTTGTTTTCTTCGTAGGTCTTGGTGTTCTTTTCTTTTTTTTCTCTCATTTTGTGTTAATTTTCCACATTTTACATGACCCCTTTTGCCACACATGTAAACGATCATGACGACGAGACTGACCTGGGAAAATAAAGATAATAAATAACTTAGTTTAACAAAAAATTACTCGATATACAAAACAAAACATGAAATAATCACGGACAACATAAACATAAATAAAGTTGCTAGCACACTAGATATAGCGGTTAGCAGCCGCGCGTAACCGCGTCCGCTCGACCGTTGCTTCGTGGAAGCGCGCTTTCAAGTCGCGTGGTCGCGCGTCCTACGCGGAACCGCCTGCCATTCATACGCTGACGTACCAACAGCTGATTTATGATATGATGCTGAGAGCTTGCCAGAATGTAATTGAGTACGGGACGTTAATTCGTGTTTTTCCAGATAAGTGTAAGTTTACTGCGCGAAGAGAGTAATGCTGTAGTTGAGGAAACACACAAATGACCGCCTCTTCTGTATTCTGTTCGCCGAGTGCGTAAATATAGAGGATAAGTAATAAGTACGTTATTAATTTAATTTCAAACAATTTGCAATAATCGATTTGTGGAATTCATTAACGGCAACGCTAGCTGTTAATAGCTAGCGTAAGTGCATTTAGGAAACAGTTGAAAATAAACATTGGTTTATTATGACTTTAAAATTAATCGATGATCTGCTGCACAGTCTACTGATTACTTCAGTATTAGAGACACTGTAGATCTTTTTGTCATCCAACAATTATTTTTTATAGACTTAGTGACACCTTCGCTACCATGCACCCGTGTAACCAAAATTTTGTTAGTGACAGCCAATTTCGAATCCTAACAACTAGCAACTAGCCACTTGAATAAAAATTAATGTTCCGATCATAAATCAGATGCACGGCCGACTATGATGACCACAATGAGCCTACCACGTCCAATTAGTTCGCTAAGTACCTGCAGCGAGCGACCGCGGCGGAGTCACGCGGTCCGCTGCGACTCGCCGCGATTGGCTGCGAACCATTTGCACGAGCGCAGTTACAACTTGTTACCGCCACATGTAGCGTACCGTACCTGGACGGCGGATGGCTCATTGCGATCCAAAGTTATTGCGTGATGCGTGCGATTGTCAAAATGTGACATTAATGGGTTTACTGAAGTTGTGTGGTTAAAGATAAGGGAAATTAAAATTTCCACACACAGTCCGTTTATCCAACGTGATTACAATGTCTTTAAAATTATCAAAGAAGGAACAGTTTACGCTTTGACAAAGCGAGGGTCATGCGCATGCGAAATTCGATGTCCTATGAATGCTATGAGTAATCATTTATATCAATCAGGTACTTCCAACTAATTTATATACAATATATTTATTCATAGTTTACCTACATGAGGTTGATCTATTTCTGAGAGTCTTCACCGCTCTTCGAAACACATTTCACAGTAATTATAAATGAGGATGTCAGATGAGTTCACATGAAAACTTGTCGAGAAAACTGAAAAATCAACACAATTACTCATTACATTACGAAGGTATTTATAACTATTTAATTTCTGTTTTACACTTCAAAGATTTATTTAATTCGTTGCGGTAGACTTGAATTAAAAATACGTTTCGTTCCGCGGCACGCCTCGCTTGTCACATAAAACATTTTAGTTCTGCGCCTGTTCCCAGTGTAGGTATTTTTTCATTTCCAGCGCCGGTTCTAAAGATATGAACAGACAAACCGTGACAGACGAACGGAGTTATTCGTAATGTGCGTCGCAATTAATCAGCATAAGCGTTTTATTAGCCGGGCATCGTGCGCATGCGCTGTTCCGCCAGATCCGTCATCCGTCGTGTGGGTGACAGCCGACGAACAACAAGATGGCGCTCGTCGTTTTGGCGGGAGCCGTTGTAAATGGCGGCGCGGCGGTCCGCGGCGGAGGGCGCGTTTTGATCGCGATACGACGCGGCCTGCCCGACCGCTTGATTCATTGCGAGCTAATGTCCTACCTTGTTACTAATTATTTGGGCAGACAGACAGACATTATAAACAGAAACACTATACCTAACGATGCATGTACTGTGCTGTGTTGTGCTCAATATAGAAAATGGTATCTCTTATAGCTATAAGCCTATAGGTTCTGATGAAAAGCAGCATGGCAGTGAAATATCAAGGATTTATAACAGTGATAAACTATATAAGATTCCTGCTAGTTCATATCTATTTTGACAATTTTTGACAGGTTTCTCTAAAAATAAAGATGACGACATAGTTACTCAAATAGTTAATATTCTTGTAAAAGCCACTTCAGTCGGAAGCGGTACCTGATCCTTTGTCTTCGTCTACAAATAGCAGGCGGAGGGAGATCACGAGGCTCGAGACACGGCTGACCATCAATTACGGTAAGCAAGCGTGGCGCGGCCGACACAACAATGTGTGATCGTACACAAACACTGAAACACAACGTACATGCGCACGCGCAAGTGGGAATGGAGAGATACGATTGAGACAACGAAATCAACTTCCTATAGGATTTTTAAAGAAAATAATGATAGTAATAATATAACATAATAATGATACTGGTAATCACTGGATAGTGGACACTTGGTGTAGTCATTTGATTTTTCTTCATAAGGTTAGTTTCTCCTACTTAACTTGATACGTAACGCACTAAATTTCGTGCAATAAGATGATACAAAAAGTATTACATTACAAGTAATATTATGTTCTTAAACATCTAGAATAACTAATAAAATTATTACAATATTATTTAATCGAATGCTATGCTCGTAGCTGCGCGGCTGCGCGCTACGCATCGTTGATCTTCTACGAGACATCTACGTGCAACTTTGTGCACCTACGCCGTAGTCTGCTACGCGTGACCGACATCGCTACGAATCGAACCAAAACGTGGAGTTCTTCGCGCTCTGCAGGTTAATTCTATTTGAAAGTTGATCTGTGTAATAATGTAAGTCTGTAGAAGAATGCTCTCTGCTCCCATGGATGGCAATCTGATAGTTATATTTAAAAAAGTTGCGTGAAATGAATTATTCGTTACGAATAAATAAAATTAACGGCTAGGTATTGTAATATCTGAGCAGCTACGAATGTTTGCTGTAGATTTATGCAAGTGTCTACACAATAACAACGCTGTTCAAATTATGAGTTCAAAGTGCTATAAAATCATAGTTATAACGATTTTGTAATGTGCAAGCTGGTCTAATAACGTAGAAAACGAATCTCACTTTTTTCATTAAGATTGAAGTTTGTAGAAATACCTAAGTAAGTACATGTAAGTAGGTAGTTTAAACTATTCAAAAATATTCCTTCAAAATCTTTCTTTAGGAAATTAAAATGTACCTATTAACTTCTTTGTCTGTTAAATTATTTGATTACCAATGTTACCACCTAAAACACCAAAATTTGTGTCACGCAAAACCAATAGGAAATGAATATCTAATTGAATCAAAGCTCTGTAATTTAAATCATCTCCCGTAGGATGCGTGTGAGTGTCCCGAGTAAGTGCGGCGACCATTTTTCATACCACGCGTGAACGCTCGGGCGCACGCGACGGATTTAGACGAAACTACAGCGCAGAGGCACCGCAGGGCTGCAGGGCTGTCGCGGGAGCCCTGCGGTGGACAGCGCTTTAGAGTATCTACTTAACCGGTCAAGCCCCGCGCGTACCCTATGTAGATAATAGAAAATCAATTGTCTCATTAGCGGGGCTCAAGCGGTTAACTTAAACATCTAGTTTAGACTTCTCTATGGTGTATAGGTAGATAACTGAAAGATGATCCGACTGGCAATTGTATAAATTTTTAATACAGAGTGCCTTCTCATTCTCAACACTAGATTTAATACAGAGTGCCTTCTCATTCTCAACACTAGATGTTTGTTGAAATAAAATGAATCTAAGTAGGTCCTTTAACAGTTAGGTATTTATTTATTAAAACTTTATGCACAAGTAAAAACTGTACAAAGGCGGACTTAATGCCTTGTGCATGTTCTACCAGTCTACCTTAGGGTGATGCAGAGACAATACACAGTAGGTGCAGTAACAGAAAACAGCTTAATAAATATTATAACTAAAATATAAGAATAAATACATATACATATGTATGTATATGTCGCAGCCAACTGGTTAAATTAGCCGTTCAGTTAACCGCCTAGCCTTTCAACTAAACGGCGGCCGTTCAACTAACGGCCTGAATGATATTCAATTACAGTTTAGGTTGTAAGTCTGTAACCAATCACGCGCGAGCCGAATTGGTCGCAGTAATTAAGGCATTGCACCCCGACCAAGTGGGTTAGGTTAGGTTAGAACTGTGATCAACCGCGTGCGAGCCGAGGGAGGAAGCGAGGCGAGCACTACTTCTAAAGGCCAGGCAGTTAACTGAACGGCTAATTTAACCAGTTGGCTGCGACATATATACAGCAAAATATAAAATAAAAAAGTTATGAAAGATAAACAAGAAAACCTGCAACAACTTAATTCTGAGACGAATCTGCCAACTTCTTGTGTATGTGTTCTCGAGCTTTCACTTAAAATGTGAACTGATTGGTTACCTTCCTGATCAGTCCTGATATTCAGTTATAAAGAATACATTTTCTTTCTGAATAGGTCTGAACGCAATCACATCATTATAATAGCTTATTGTTGTGTTTTATTCACTTTGAAGTTTAAACGATAAATAATAGATTGTAATGACCCTTCATTACAATCTATTATTTATATAGGTAACCATCGTTCAAAATCCCATTAAATAAATAAATCACTAGCCTAAATACGTGGAATATAATAGAAAACAATAAAATTGGTTAGGTGATGTACATAACAATACCTAGAATTAACCATTGAAACCTAGATTTTATCCTAGTAAGGAAAAATAACGGGAGTTACCGTAATGGCTTGCAGAGTGAACAAGCTGAAGTGGCAGTGAGCTGGCCACGCACGTCTGTCGAAGACCGATGGCCGGTGGAGCAGACCAGTCCTGGAGTGTAGACCGCGTATCGGCAAGCGTAGTGTGGGACGCCCCTAGTTAGATGGACGGACGACCTATAGAAGGTGGCTGGGACGGACTGGATGCGGAAGGCGGAGGACATATTTTAGTGGTTTTTATAAGCTAACACTATTTTATATACTGGTACTACCTACTGTATGGTTGGTCTAAAATAAAGAATTTATTATTATGAATTTCAATAACTAATCAATCTGTTTCTCCCAAATTACAGTATTGTGTCAACCCTAAGCGTACATTTCAGCTAATTGCTTTTTTCATAATAGCGCTGCGCCGCCGCCGCCGCCGGCGCAGGGAAGGATGCACGCACCACAGCGCGTGATGTACTCGCGATCAGTAGGTACCTACGGGACGAGGACGGCGGCGGAGTGAGGGATGTGTGTCGCTATTAGTTATTGTAGAAGCGGGCACACTGATTTGTTATGACGGGCTGTAAAAGAATGTTAAAGTTTGCGAATTAATTAGCGGCCTGTCAATGGTCTGGTATGTTATATTACGGGTCTCACACGCAGTAACAGTTACAGTAAATCTGTAGTACTGTTTGGAATGGGCAATTATTAGCTTCATCTTTTTGACTGACCGATTCCTTGACAATTGAAAAGTGCCTGTATTTTTTTTTTTATTAAAATAATTGATTTGACTTTGAGTGTGTAACTTTGAAACCTAATCCAGAAAATACACAACAACACTAAACAGAATTCTTTGTTGCTTGCACTTTTCTTATCCTGTGGGTTATTTATGCTGTTAGTAACCATACTCACTACTACTACATTACTAGCTGTGCCCACGACACATATACATAAAAAACAACGTGTGGAAAACAATAATGTGCCTCTTCACTAATTCTTTAGCCTAAGTTACTCCTTATAACATGAGTTATCTGCCTGTGAAAGTACCATTAAAATCGATCCAGTTCGGAGATTAATTGGGACAAACAGACAGACAGACAGCAAGACAAAAAAAACTTTTTTTAGGGTTCCTTACCATCATCATCTGCCTAGCCTGTTCCCAACTATGTTGGGGTCGGCTTCCAGTCTAACCGGATGCAGCTGAGTACCAGTATTTTACATGGAGCGACTGCCTATCTGACCTCCACAACCCAGTTACTGGGTAATACGATACCCCTTGGTAAGACTGGTTGTCAGACTTTCGGGCTTCTGACTACCCGTAACGACTGTCAAAGATCAGAACAGCCGGGACCCGCTGCGCAGCGGGGGCTGTTTTTAGGGTTAGGATTCGACGTGGAGCTACTAGGGCATGTGGGGTATCATATGAAAGAGCGCAGTTTGCACATTCTCAAACATTTTTTATTTTATTTTTTAGGCTGCATATTTTTCCACTTTATGAAAAATTTAAAAAAAATACCCTTCCTCCTTATCTCCGAAGTTTGAAATTAAAGTTATTTTTCACTTTGTAGTTTTTTTTTTGAAATCGGTTGTTTTTTTTTTTGTAAAAAAGATTTTTATTTTTCACTTTTTAGTGGGAGAGTTTGTAATTTATCTAAGTTACAGTAACCGAATGTCAACTGCTCATCACCTTTTACAAATTAGGTATTTTCCTGTAGCTAGGGCGTTAATTGTTGAGGAGTTCTCCTGGTAAGATCCATAAGAACTTATACACCATAGGCACTGTGACGAGCATAAATTGCTTAGCAACCATATTACAGTAATCGAGTCATTGAGTAGTTCCGATGGCCATCTGTGGTCTTCATCATCAGCTCCACTTTACCAAATGATGATTTCCGAGAGCAAATACTCAAGTTATTTAAAAAAATACCCAAATCGCTATAGGTTTGCCTATAAAATTTGAGGGTTTCCCTCGATTTCCATGGGTTCCTTTCATCAGATTCCAATTTGATAACAATGGGACCACCTCGAGACTATACCCTTTCAACCAAAATTTTTTTTTTTCAAATCGTTTCACAATTAACGGAGAAATCGGTGATAATAAAAAAAAAACATACGTAAAGTCGAACATATAACTGCACAACGATTAGTTAGGGTTTCCTACGAGCATTGTCGTGTAACAGTAGCACAACGGTTAAGGTAGGATCTCCCACGAGCATTGTCGTGTAGCACAACGGTTAAGTTAGGGTCTCCTACGAGCATTGTCGTGTAGCACAACGGTTAAGTTTGGGACTCTCCTACGAGCATTTTCGTGTAGCATTACGGTTAAGTTAGGGACTCCTACGAGCATTTTCTTGTAGCACAACGTTTAAGTTTGGGACTCCTACGAGCATTTTCGTGTAGCATAACGGTTATGTTAGGGACTCCTACGAGCATTGTCGTGTAGCACAACGGTTAAGTTATGGACTCCTACGAGCATTGTCGTGTAGCATAACGGTTATGTTAGGGACTCCTACGAGCATTGTCGTGTAGCACAACGGTTAAGTTAGGGACTCCTACGAGCATTGTCGTGTAGCATAACGGTTAAGTTAGGGACTCCAACGAGCATTGTCGTGTAGCACAACGGTTAAGTTAGGGACTCCAACGAGCATTGTCGTGTAGCACAACGGTTAGGGTGCCTGCCCTCATTGTCCCATCTCAAAACTCCACCCTGTGTATGTCATGATTGACTGCTTAGCCCCATGAAAGTATAGCGTGATGAATTATCATCACGCATTTAAAATTATTACATTTAAAAGGTTAAATCTGTAACTATCCAATGATCTAACAGTTTGGCTTGTCTTTATGCAATTAGCGGTAAACTAAAGAGGATTAGAGGAATACAAACATAACGCAATATTGCTCATCCCCCATAGCCAATAGCATGATAATGTATAGCCTACAAGCTGACCAGAGATACAAGAAATATCTACGCATTTGAACAGAAACTGTAGTAGCTAGTGCATGATGCTGGAACATCTAAGTGGAACATACATGTCGATAAACAGACAACAATTTTAAAAACTATATTTTCGGCATTACAATTATGTTTTTATTTTTATTTTCAAACAAGATAATATTTACATAATATAAGCTAAGAGTGGTCCCCCTTACTAATAAACGTGTACCTGTAGCGTCTGTATATTACACAACGCTTTGTCTTCTTCTTTCGAAAGTCAAATAACTGACGACTGAAAGAGAGAAATCGGTGTGTAACTATTCATGTGAAATATTACGTTTATTAGTAAGGGGGTTAAAATAATATTAATAATATAATATATAATTAGAATTTAGAATCAATCCCAGACATAATTACTTTTTTTTAATAATAATATATTTTAAAAGCTGAAGTGGGTATGCACCGTGATGTGGTTGCAATGGACAAGGGGCTCACCCCGCTCTCAATGGCTAAAGAGAACTGGCGCAAACCTGAGTACTTACGATGACCGCCAGAAGATATGGCAAAGCAAGGAGCTTCACGGGCGCTTCTTTCGTTCTCTTCATGAGCCCGGTGTAGATTTCTTAACGTCCGTATCCTGGCTACGTTTCGGTGACCTATTTGGGGAAACAGAAGGTTTCGTCTGTGCTATTATGGACGAAGTTATCTTGACGAATAAATATCGGAGACATTATGAAGGACGGGAAGGTTGACGTGTGTCGGGCATGCCACCGTCCGGGTGAATCTATCAGACATCATTATTATCTTTGGTTGTTCGTGTCTGGCTAACGGCGAGTACTTGCACAGGCATAACCAAGTAGCCAGGATTATTCACCAGCAACTTGCTTTGAAATATAAACTTGTGGATTCTGAGGTACCGTATTACAAGTATATGACCGACCCAGTTCTTGAAAATGACCATGTCACGTTGTACTGGGATCGGTCTATCATTACTGAATTGTCGCCAATAAGCCTGGTATTGTGGTGATAGATCGATTAGTGCGCCGTGCAATGATTGCCGATGTTACCATTCCACATGACGGGAACCTCGTGAAAACTGAGAAAGAGAAACAAATTAAATATCTCGACTTAGCACACGAGGTTGTTGACATGTGAAATGTGAGCTCGGCTGTCATTGTACCGATTGTCGTATCGGCCATTGGCCTGATGGCCGAAAGCCTCGATCAACATCTATCGAGGCTCTCGTTAGGCGGTAGGATCAAGGACCTGATTCAGGAGGCAGTATTCCTCGATACGGCTCGCATTGTGAGGAGGTTCCTGTTTCTAGAGCCCTAACCACCGGTAGCTTGGACCCTGCTCCCGACACCAGCGGATCGCAATTTTTTTATATTTTTAAATGTTTTTGTATACTTATTTTTATATTTTAAGAAATATTTAAAAATGTAAGAAAATGAGATATGTAAATAAATAAACGAAATAATAATATAATAATAATAATATAATAAAAAGAAAATAAATAATAATAACATTTATTTTCTCCACCACATAATGAAATGTTTTTAGGATGTTGTGGAGACTGGAGCCTGTACTAGGAATACCTGTGTTACAGGTCTCCAGGCCTCCAAACTACACGGAAAAGTCACAATGATATTTAAAGCGTCTACCAACAGATGACAATGATAATGGGATGAAAGATAAAAAACAAAAATAATGTAAAAAAGGAAAATAAAAAGCAAATACTTAATTAATTAATTAGAAAATAAATTAGTGTGAGTGGGTGTGGGTGTGTGAGTGTGGGTGTGGGTGAGTGAGTGTGGGTGTGTGGGTGTGGGTGTGTAGTGAGTGTGTGTGTGATATTCAAAACATGTCTTAATATGTTATTTAGGACATGCCGAGCTGCTTTTTATGAGATGACTTCCAAAAGTCTCTCAGTGGCTTCATAATACTGATATTGAAGCCAATTTTGGACTTTGGTTTCACAATTTAATATAGATAAGGAGTAGATGGAAATGGCTTTATTGGCTCTGTTGTAAAGGTAATCTCCTAGGTAACAAAAGAATCTACGGCTGAAGCTGGTTTTGATGTACTTTGATTTACAGACTGTGTGTTTGCGTCTCTTGGTAAGGATTTCGACAGGATTGTATGAAAGTTGAGAATGCCTACGAATGATAGTGCTTAAAATGAATAATTGGCAAACTGTTAGTACTTTGCACTGCTGGTAAAGTTCTTTCGTTGGGAAGAGAAAGGGAAGTTTACGACTAACCTTAAGAACAGCTCTCTGAGCTCTCTCCACCCTTAGCGAGGAGGTCTTTGGGGCTCCGCCCCAAGCCGCTAAGCAATATGATAGGATTGACTGAACTAGTGCATAGTATACGGTGTCAATGGTCTTAATATCAGCCACATGGCGTAGATTCTTGAAAACATAATTATATCAATTTCCGGATTCTCGCTGTAAGTGCGTCTATGTGCGGCTGAAAACTAAGACGATCGTCAATCTGAATACCCAAATATTTAATGACAGCTGTTTTTTTAGAGTATGACATGAGCAAGGATTGTCTTGCAGGAAAGAGCAAGTGTGCGATGTTATTGAAATATTTGTATAAGGAGGGATCGCGTGATTTTTCATGGTAAAGGGAATATACATAGATTTAGGTACGTTAAGAGTGAGTTTGTTATTTTTTAACCACTCCGCGACCATGTCAAAACCGAGCTGAGCTTTTGAAAAGACTTCTTCCTAAGAGTCCGCGTGAAAAATCAGATTTGTGTCATCCGCAAAGGTGATGATCCTGCCACCATGCAATTTGTGTCATCCGCAAAGGTAATGATCCTGCCACCATGCAATTTGTGTCATCCGCAAAGGTGATGATCCTGCCACCATGCAATTTGAGGTTACAAAGGTCGTTTATAATTTGATATACCTATTACGTCAAAAATAATGTGACAAAACGCAACCCAATTTTCAGGTGGTGTGCTGTGGTGGGGGTGGTGGTTTGTGAGGATGGTGGATGCATGTCTGTTTGTTACTTTTTCACGCAAAAGCTACTGATCGAATTTTTATGAAACTTTACAGTAGGTAATACCTATAGCTTATACATCAGAATAACACATAGGTTACTTTTTATCCCGATATTCCCACGGGATCGACACTTATGCAAGTGAAACCGTGGGGCGCTGCTAGTACCTTGGTTTTGAAACCACGGGGCGCTGCTAGTACCTTGGCTCAAGATTATCTTTTGCATAGCAAACGTTAGTTCATATTACTTACCTATTATTTTATAGCTAATCAGCAGGATATAATAAAACAGCACGTGCACTGCGAGCTTATCTCGAGAACGTTACATTTCAGTTTTATTTGATTTCTTCTAAGATTAATTAAATTCTAAACAGAAACTGGATTATTTCTGCAGATTACATTCCATTTCTTACACTTATTAAAGTTATATCACAATCACTACATGATTTTAAATTTTATAAATAGCTACCTCTTACGCAGCTATCTGAAGAAATGTGTTTTCTTTGGACAGTTGGGATGCAGCATTATATAGGTATATATTTAACATATATTATTATTAGGCATTTTCTGGGTACGCTCGTTCCATCATAGACCTAATCCATCGCTCTTCATCAGGCGTGATCGTGGCCAAGAGCGAGCACATTCAGCTAAATATTAATGCAACGGGCGGCAAATGGGAACAGGTGGGAACCCTCTCCTATTTTACACCAGTACGTGCCTACCTACCTTTACCATGTTGGAGGTACTAGTGACTGTCCTACATATCTTTTGTCCGGCCATCAAGTCTACTGTGCGACATTCACACTTGAACAATTTATTTAGTAGGGATGCTGAATTTTCTTACAGTTTAATAAACTCCAAAAGTGTCTAACAAGTTGCATGAAAGTACCCATTACTAGTTTGGTTATTATAAGTGAGCTTAACTTCTAAGTGATGTTTTAGGCTAGAAGATCATAGGAGTACCTACCTAATGTGACGAAACATTAATATCCCAATCAGTGTACCGTGCACATACCGCGTGAAACGTTTACGGAGCCGAACAGGCTCGTGAAAACAGATTTAAATCCATTTCAGTGAAAATGTAGATAAGTAGGTAGGTACCTACCTAGTCTCTGATGAGCAGTGAATGGCCCGGTGGCACGGGCCGAGACTTACGATTTGTAGGTCGTTGATTCGAACCCTGTCATGCGCTTTTCTTTGTGTAAATTATTTCGTCACAGCTCTCAAAGCGGTTAAAAAAAAGAACATCGTGAGGAAACCGGCATGTCCTGGAACCAAAAATTCGAAGACATGTGACCAGAGGCGGCGTAAAGTGTGGGCGACGTGGGTCATTGCCTACGGCCTCGCAACGAGCAACGAGCAAGGGCCGCTTTGCTACCAATCCTACATCCGGGCTCGTTTGGTAAGATTAGGCATGCGGCAGAAAGATTCAGAAATAAGAAAACGTTGAATAAAGCTCCTCAAGTATGCCTAAATCTTAGTACTTAAATGTAAAGCATCAGATGAAGTACCTACAATAAGATGTGAAATTTCTGCATTTTCTTGTGTACCTACCTAACGGTGATCGGTGACAGTGACAGGCAGGACCGGTGCGTAGGCGCCGGCCGGGCAGGTCACTGCCGCTTCTCGACACCTGCCGTTTGCCGCACAGGAAGCACAGATTTATTATCAGGCACCGATTTTATGTAAGCTTTCTCATGGTCTGTGCCAAACAAATGAAAACGGTTTCTGTGAAACGATTTTAGATTCTTTTCTTTCAACAGTTTTGATTATAAATGAAGTATTTAAATTCATTTTATTTTCTTTGACTGAAATTATTTAAAATAATCAATTTTGCAATAACCATTTCTTAAAACAGCTTACTGGCGTTAAGCGCCATCTAGTATCGAGTAGCAAAAACTATTTCACCAAACTAGCGCCTTCTATTGTTAACATTTAAAACTACATTTATTTATTAACGAATAAAAAAATTAGAAAACATTTTGCAATAAATTATTTCTTCCAAATTAATACAATAATAAGAATTAAAGTAAAGAAAAAAATTATGTCCAATGTTACGTTTTCATTTATGGAATCAGCCAGACGAAACCATACGAAAATATTTTTAATCTGTGGAAGTGCTGTGTGATGCTCTGCTCTGTGGTGTGTTCTAACCACAGAGTACTTTTTAATAGAGTGAGATAGAGACCAATCTTGTTCCGTGGAACGGGTCATTTGCGTTTCTGAAGAAACTAGCGCCACCCAGCTTTCAGAGTTAGAACTACACCACTGTTGTACTTTTTCTTTTTTTTTACTTTTGTGTTTTTTTTTTTCGGTAGTATTCAAGTGTTCATTTCAGGGATTGATAAATGAAATACAATTTTATTTGGCTAATCATGTTTTTATTTAAACAAAATACAAGTGTGCGCTTCTAAATAAATAAGCCAACACATCATTCACCTAACATTTATAGAGGTGCAAGTTTTAAGGACAAGGACGAACACATTAAAATAAATCACAATATGTACAGTACTTACGAATATCATAGAAAGGAAAACAAAATTAAAAGCAAAAGCTAAAGCAAAACAGTTTGGGTACAAAATCTTTACATAGTATGAAACAAAGTCTCATCCACTGTCTGTAAGCTTAGATCTTTCAAACTACGCAACGGATTTTAATGTAAGAATAAACTTTATTCTGTCTTTCTTGTAATATCTATCTAATATATATAGGTATATTAACTAACTTATTATATAAATAAATACAAAAACGAAGGACACCTAGGCGTTGAAGTACTCGTCCGCATCGCTGTCATCCGGAAACACGTTTCCAGAAGACTGGCAGCATTGCCACGTTGAATGGCAATGCTAATTCTTTGACCAAAGAACGACCCAGCCCTCTGGTCACGTGAAGAGTCGACTAACCGGCGAGAAATTTCCTTAAAAAGGAGACGCGTACTCGGGCCCCATGACCCGAGCGTTTCGACCCCAAACGGCTCAAAGCTGTAGTTGCCTATAAGGTTACAGTATTTGCGCCGCTTGAGGGTTTCAGCAGCCGCAGCAGCGGCACCAGCACAGCCCGCCGTGCTAGGAACATGAGATGGCGCAAGGGTATCGACACACATTGCGTCCCACACCAGAGGCCTACCCACCTTCCAAGGCAACAACGTCACGCCGTCTGGTCTCTTCCCATCGTCACGTACCAAGCCGTTTGGTTCTAACACCGCTGGTACGCCGGCGGTGACAAGGGCTCGACGAATAATATCGTTGATGCTGGCGTGCCGTGCTATGCGGAATGCGCTCCTGCAGCAAGACAGGCCATGGTATCCGAGACTGTCGACAGCTTCACCACAGTGACATCGATGCGGAGCAACACAAGGTGCGCCCAAGCGGAGACACGTAGCGAGCCGAAACGATGAGTCATCCATCATTGTGCCTATGGTGGATGACGGGAGCGCCTGAAGCCACAAGCCTGACTCCCATTCTCCCACAGCCAGCAGACGAGCACGCTCAACAGTATTACGTGACGTGTTTACAAGGGTATTCCGTATAATACTGCAGAGCGGCTCATCCCACCGTCTCTGGGAAGACGGGTTATAGGGCAAAACCGTATTGGGACAAGCCATTTTCCAAGCGTTCATCGCATCGGTCAAACACGGTACTTCAAAATCGACCAGTGAGGAAGATAAAATGTTCCTGGTTAATTTATCGGTACTGTGGACCGAGGAGAGGAAGGCCGGTAAACTAATACTTGAAATTTTGCGGACGCCGAGACCACCCAAGCGAATGGGTAGTGTGGCTTGCTGCCACGCACGGTCGTCCAGGGCCACATTTAGGATGGAAGTTAATGTGTTTCTAATAATTTGGTCTACTTTTTCTAAAAGTTATGGATGCTTCCATAGATGAGAGGAGCGAAGGCTATATGTAAATTTTGGTCCAAAACAACAGTACCGAATGAGTGTGAAGGCAGAATGAATATTAATTTTGAAAAGTCTTTCCGAGATATCATTAAAATTTTGTATCTTCTCCTCAAAGAACGTTGGAAAGGATTCGTCAAAAGTTGGGGACCCTAGTAGGTGAAGAGAGTTTCTTTCCGTAATTTTGATATTTGGAGCTATTGTATTAAATTTTTCTATGGTAGTCTGTCTGTCAGTCGTTTGGGGAAGATAAATTTCGCATTTTGAAAGGTTCAGGTCTAGGCCAATGGAACTGAATTTGTCTTTTAAAAAAGTTAAATCTTTTAAGACTGTGTCTCTGTCTATATCACCTCCTAGGGTTCCGTCATCCAAATACCATACGTTGAATTTAGAATTTAGTTGTCGAACAATTGGATTTATTGCAAACTAAAAATAAATGGCCCAAGAGGGTCACCTTGCTGACAACCAACGGCTGAACTCAAAAGGTTGTCTTTATAAAGTAATTTAGAGGGGTGCCTGTAACATTGATAGAGAAAACTGTAAATTTTGGGTATTTCTTTTTTAATTTCTGTCAACAAGGTGAAATGTAGTTTTCAGCAATAGATAAGAGTGATTCAAGAGTGATTGTCGTAACAAAAACGTTTTTCTGCGCTTACATTGCAAACGCCGGCTAAACCTTACGAGATAGATCAAATTAATGTTCTACGTAGGTTCTACTGAATCATATATCTTAAAAAATATCGATAAAAAAAGTCCGCGATGGTATATGTTTATCTCCTACATATAACCCACAGTAAAAATTTTCATCTTTCACATATCACACAAAAATTATTAATTATTTTACCAAGCTATTTTAAACAATACAGTATCATTCCTTTTCCAATTAAATACATTAGATACGTTGTGCATTTCATGTAGGTTAAAATTGCCCTTTACAGCATATCATTAAAATGAATATCTTATAAGATATCAGAGCGTACAATTATTAATAAAATCTATATTTTTTTTACCTAATGTATGTACGAAGCTCAAACTAAAATTCGTGAAAGTAGCAATTAATAAGCAATTATTGATACATCAAACTTTTAGAAATTCTGCGTCCTTCATGCTGAACACTGAGGCCACCAGCCATCCTGACATCAGAATGGCTGGTCAACAAAATATTCATATTTCTCTGAATGTATCATATGTAGCAATTATTGAAGAAATGTAGCAAATATGAGCAATTGGATAGCAATTCTTGAATATACTTTCAGAGCCGCTTGCCATAGGCAACCAGCCATTCTGACGCTAACAACACATTGACTGAATTCATAGAGCTTAAGGTTAATAATAGAACGTAAAATATACTTGATATTTTTATAACCCTTTTGATGTATTTTTCTAACTAGTTTTTAAAAGCATAAAGCATCACAATAGTCATTTTCACAATTTTTTCCTTGGGTATAGACATTGTTTAAGTTGTTGATTAGCAAAGTGGCAAAAGCAGACTCAAATTGGTCGCATGTCGGGTTAACGTTGCGGCACCACTGGCTTCTATCCGCCTTCTTCTAAAATATAAATTATGCTACAATTTTTTCTTGCAGCGTGAATCGTCGTCCTTTATAAATTTTTTTTTCTTCTCTCCAATGTATCCGCATTAATAGTTTTACAGTGCTTGAGCAATTCTGCAGTACATCTAGTACTGCAGGATTGGCAACAATTTTTTTGCTGCCTTATTTCAGCTGTCTGCTTATTAACTTAATTTTTTAATGTACATATTCTTCTTTTGGCAGCCATTATTTTCAGCTGTAGATCTCTTTCTGCCCTGGAGAGCTGTCCTGTCCTGGCAGATATTTTCCTGCCTGTAAAGTAGAAAATGATTTTGTATGAGTGCAAAAGTAAATCTGTTTTAAATAATTTCTAATCAGTAGGATTATTACATTAATTCAACTATTAAATTGCAAGTCTTAGACTTGCCGTATTAATAAACGTTTCTGAACAACGGAAGTACTCAAGTGCGTTATCATTTGAAACGCCATTATTACGATATCAGCATCTCAAGATCATTGCTAATTCATAAACACATGAAAACAGTATCTCAGTTACCAAGCTCAGCTAGTCGACGCTGTACGTCACATTGCCGAAGTTTAGAATTATCATTCATCACATTTCGTTCTTGCTAGGTATGTCGTAAGATTACTATATATACTGAAATTCACAACCAACTTCAGATGAACTCGGTGAAAGATGAAATCTTGGCCACAACCAAAACATACTTGGAAAGGCTAGAGGCATTTTTTTTTTAATTTCGTAAACCCAAACTGTAGTTTGAGTATGTCAATTATTATGTTTATTAATACGATCATGACCTCAAGATCGATAAGTGCGAGCTCCTGGGCTGAGTAACGTTTATTAATACAGGCCTAAGGGTTCCATTCCATCAAGACTATTACACTTTACCTTCATTTTATTTGGTACTAGCTTCCGCCCGCGAGGTATATCGATAATAACTATCCTATGTCCTTCCCCGGGATACAATCTCTGCTAAATTTTATCGAAATCCATTCATTGGTTTAGGCGTGAAAAGGTAACATACAGACAGACAGAGTTACTTTCGAATTTATAATATTAGTATGGATAGATAGAGACCATATGGACACATATTCTGATGTGGAACCCTAGAAGAGTCAAATAAAAAAAACATAATATACCTGAAGAAGTTGATGGAATTGGCTGATGTACAAGTTCTTGCAATGATTTTCTTCCAACACATGGCAAGTTTGGTTGTGAATATTGTTATTGTAATGTTAGACCTGAAACAATTATAAAGGAATAACTGCATTAATAAATTTACTAAGGCGCTTTATAGTTTTTTTTTTTATCAGTTAAAGGAATATTGTCAACTTTATTCTTTTATTATACAAAGTAGCATTATGGAGGTAATGAACAAACCTGTTAAATATAATGTTAGAACTGCAATATTGTTTATTCTGTTAATGCGACATAAATATTTATCCTGAAAGTGTTTGAAGTGGGCATTTTCAAGTCACAAAATATCACTTCCCGTGCCAATAGATTAAAGCCAAGTATTGAATCTAAATCGGTCTTTTTCAGGGTTCGGAAATCCATGGAGAACTGCATGCATGTCTGAAAAAAATTGCAGACAATTATTAATTTTTATTTCTATTTAATTTGAGATTCGTTTTTTGTCAAACATTAGTAAACCCATAATATTGTTGTTTCGAAATAAATTAAACTTTATATTGAAAAGTAACAAAAATTTAAGAAAACCATACAACTGGTAAAACGTAATTTTGAATTGCATTCAAGTACAAGGCCAAGTTCCAAGATTCAGCTATGACAATGTGACATACCTCCACTGTCCTTGCACCCAGGAACACAGTTACACAGCAGTGCTTATCCGATGACCTGATGCACTAAAAGACTATCTCAAACTTAACACTACACTGGAGTCCTATCTTGGTTTTGACATAACCACTCACAAAATTACTTATTGGTCACAAATATGGATTAGTCGTAGGAACTTTCGCTCAACTCAACGACAAACGCGCAACGTTACACAGAAAGATCACAAAAATATCGTTAAATATTAAAGAGAGAGCGTGAGACATTATCTTATCAGACATTTGTATTGGGGATACCAATTTATTGATAGTAAAACCTCCAAAGTAATTCTACCAGCATCCCAATGAATGTTTGCAAAATATTTGTGTAAATTATTTCAATAGGTAATAATTATTGATCAAAAATAATTAAATGTCAAACTGTGCGATAAATGTAATTAAAACTCTTGACAATGATCCATAATTTAAAATATTTTTTGGATACACTAAAACAGAAGTCAGTTAAAAATATACTATTTTAGTAGTAAATAGGTTACCGACGTATCAAAGTTGCGATTATGTTTAGAGCCATCTTTCAAATTAATAGTGAACATTGCTTCAGAATTCCATCTCTTAGCCACAGTACGCGTAAAGTTCAATTATAATCCGACAAAATTAAAAAACACTTTCAAACTTATTTTGTTCAGAGACAACATATACTTCGTGATTTTGTATCATTGTACCCACTGCTGTCCCGAGTTTTTTGTACTAAGATTGAGCACCCTGGTTCTAACTTCTAAAGAGAGAATAGAAAAGCTCAAGTACTAAATGATTATTGTATTTTTCCATTATTTTTAATATTATGGGGACAGAAGTTGCTGTATCGTTTAGTACTTTACGTGCTCAACTAGAAAATGAGAAGAGTAGTTTGTTTAAAATAGATGAAAACATAAAAAAAATAGTTCAAACTACCGGAAGATTCAATGATAGGTTAGCGATCACCTTGAATGTAAATTCTGTGATTTTGTGTTTATATCATTTACTTGACAACGTGTTTAATTCTAGATTTAACTCTACGGGAGAATACGCCAGGGGAAACAATCGTTCAGGAGGCCGAAACTCTTTCCCAGACGGTGGAAATAATTTCAACAAAAATGATGATCAGTTTGCGAAACGAAAACATGAGACTAAAACAGTTTTCAGCAGGTATACGGTTTGTTTTGTGTGACTAATTGGTTACGGTAACGTATTAACGTTGCGTACTTGGGTTTTATTTCAGTTACGTAATGTTAAGTGTCGTAAAAAACCGGAATGTTGATCTTCTAGTCGCCTCACACAAAGTGCATGTTTTCTATTTCAATATTTTGTATTTTGTCCTCGAAAATCTAAGAAGTTTTCAGTGTATAGGGCTGAGTAACACCTGCTCTTCAAAGGATTTTCAAACAAATGAAGTAAAATTATATTAATAAAGTTGAGAAGTAGAAGTCATATGAAGTTGTTTCCAAGCCACACAGGCTTTTCATACTGAATGCTAACGATAAAGTAGGTTATACATCCGGTTTTCTGTCTATTCTGGTCTTCTTTCTTTCGTAAATACTAATTTAAAAGCCAAACAGTGTTATCTGCATTCATTTCTCTGTACAAATTTATTTGTTTTCTAATTATATTGTCTACAAGATACAACAGACTGACTTAATTAGTCACATATTAATACAATTTATAATTAATACCTATTAATCAAAGCAATGATTTGCTTACTGATCATAAAACATAACTAGAAAACACAACCTTATTCCAGATTATCAGCTCGGGTACATGACAGTGATGGAGAAGATGATAGTCCTGGCAACAAGAGGGCCAAAGTGCCTTCAGCAGTGTCTCGGGAGCTCCCCAGCAGGGCTGCAGTGTTACGTGCCCAGGGGGACGATGAGCAGGCCAGAACTCGCAATAGGCGCATATTTGGATCACTTTTGGGAACACTACAGAAATTCAAACAGGAAGAAATTGTGTTACAGACTAAGGTAATTTAATTATTATCTAAAAGTCAGATGAATTAAAATACATTTATAGTTTTTAAATTTTAGTAGTTTTTGGCTTTATTTAAACCAGAGGCAATGTCAACACATTGCCTCTTGCACATCAATATGTAAAGTGAATCTGGCAATGGTCAATATTCACTGGCATAAGAGTTTTTAATGTCAAAGTCAAAGCATTTATTTCAAATAGGCACATAAAAGGCACTTTTGAACATCAAAAATTACAATGAAATAGAATTGATTCTAGTTGCCCCTTCCAAAAGTTAGTTTTCGTATGGAGAAGAATGGGCAAGAAACTCCACCGTTACTCTTTTAAAATGTTTTACAATATTTTGCATACATTAATTATATAATAAATAATATGTGAAGACGATGCACCTAAAATAAAATTGAAATGAAATGAGCAAACTAGTATTACCTAACTTTTACAGGAAGATAAGAAAGCTCAAGTGGAACGCAAAATAGAAGAGCAAGCCAGACAAGAGAAGGAAAGAGAACAAAAAGAAAGAAAGACTTTGTTTGCAGAACGGGAACACAAGAAGGCCACAATCAAGGCACTAGAGGCCAAGATGGCGCGGGTCCAGGAGTTTGAGAAGTGGGAAGCCTCACAGAAGAGCCTGGCCAACTTCATCCTGACCAAGTCCAAGCCACACATCTACTGGCTGCCGAAAAAGATGACTGAGAAAGCCACAGAGAAATTAGAGTCGAGTAGAAAGTATCATGAAAGTGGGTATCCATTTCTAAAAGTTCATATATTTTTTCAAACCATTAGTATCCTGAATTTAAAATCCCCATCAACCTGATTGATATCTTAATTTTGGACACTGTTCCAATTCACATGTAGTTCAGTCAATAGTCATGACAAAAAAAACGTAAAAAATTGTTTACAATATAAATAGATGGTAACAAAACAGTGCTAAAAAAACTATTTTAAGTATTTTGAGTAACTAAGCTCTTAGTATACCATCTCATACTAATTTATGATTTACAGCAAAATATGGTCCATTATATCGCAGTGAGTAATTGAATAACGAAATTAACTTGAGTTTTTTTTTATAAACAATGTTTTTTTTCAGCTGAAGGTTTGGTTTACAGGCTTAGTAAAATTAAAACTTATTTACACATCATCTGTTTAATTATGAGGCTGTATGGATACTTTAATTTTTGCTAAAATGTTTTTATTTCTGGGACTAAACACTAATCTCATAATATTTTTTATTTTTATTTGAAATGGGTTCGCTCTTGACTCTAGTCTAGGTCAGAGGTGACAGAGACAGAGTCGACGATGGAGTGAGCTTACCCAGAAGATGCCTATTCATTCTCACTACGTGTAAATAAGCATTTACCTGCCATTGGACAATACAGGCATTAGAGGCGTAGAAGTAGTAATTGTAAGAGATAACAAATATTCATTGTTATCTTCTTGTATCCTCAGAATGCATGGTCAAAAAACGTCAAGAGCTTCAGGAAGAGCTCCGACGGATAGAGCAGCGAGTTCTCCGGCCACGAGGGCCTGGCACCAAAGAGAACGACCCTGACCACCACGATGGAGAGGACCAGAAGGATGTGGACATGAATAAAGACGAAAAGAAGAAGAGAGATAAATTTGCCGCAGATGCTGATGATAAAGAGGACAGTGATGGGGATGACAGACATGAAGAGGAGCCCAAAGTGGAGCAGCCAGAGACACAGGAAAAGATGGGTAAGGATACAGCAAAAAAGCTTGATAACTATGTAGCCAAGAAAGCCTACTGTGGTCTAGAGAAAAATACAAAAAATGGAAATAATAATCATGTTTTTTTTAAATTGCTTCACTGAATCTAATAGTCATTCCAAAATAAAAAATATAAATATTTATTTCCGTAATCTCTCACAGACACAGAAGAAATCAAAGACGACGTCAAAGCAGAGACCAGCACAGAGAACACAACAATGGACATTGAGACCACTCAGCTGTCCCTGGACACAACCCTCAACGACACTCAAGCATCCATGGACACTGAGAACCATTCTTAACGGGACACTTCCGCGCGGCAGCTGTGCTCAAGTTATACTAAGAGTCGATTGTGATGCTTGTGGCCTGTCCTGCTTACTATCTACCCTGTTTTGTTGTGTGAGGCATTGTGAGTGTTGGTGTGCAAGTTGTTATAGTAAGATTTTTAGAAATGTCAACAAAGAACCATGCTGCATTTTTTGCATCTAAATCATGTGAATGTAAACTAGAATCTAAACAGATTCCAGTTTACAGTAATTTGATATGAAAACTAGTGAAACTTGAACAATTTTGAACGGTCAAACTCGAAAACTCTGGTCATTCTGCCAATGGAAACAAGTATCCACGCATGGTTTTAAAGTTATAGAGGTGTTTAAGGCCAGTTAAACAATGAATTTAGCATTACTGCTTTGTTGACATTGATTGAAAGCTACTAGAATGAACTACTAAAATGTGTGTTTAAGGTAAGATTATGGTAATCTAGTATGGTATGTTCTTTTAAATTAATTAGGCAAATACATTGATATTGAATATAATAAATATACGAAACTTAAAGCACCAAAGCTGTTACCTGATCCAGAATTAGAAGCAATATAAGTGCCTGTCCTGGCGCGTTGACTTGAACCATAGCTGCCTGTCCTGGCGCGTCGACTTGGTACCTCAATATAGTAAATTAACACCGCGTGGTAGATTTTAGCCCACTCCCTCTCGAAGAGAGGAGGCCTGTGTCCCAGCAGTGGGAAAATCAGAAGCTGATTGTGTTATCTTAAAATAGCACTATCTTTGTTTTGTTGACATGGATTATGAAGTTCAAATCAACGCGTCACCTTGCCAAGTCTTAGGCGGAAAATGAGATATGATGCGATGTAATACGAACATCAGGACCGCCAAAAAATATTCTTAAATCGGAATGCAGTGATTGGATTCGGCCGCAGGGTCTCGGATAAACATAAATCAAATCGCGGGTATTCGCGCGAAGTTTTATTTCGGAATTAAATCGCTTCGTGTCTTGAGTTCACCTAGGATGTAACGGTGTTTCATTTTTATTGTATAGTAAAACAAATGATATTTTACAGTTCCAACAGTAACTAGTATAGGCATGAAATAAACAATGGGTTTGTTAAAAAAGTTTATTATTATAAACTTAATAATTTACAAAAACATCACAGTTTTACTTGCGTTAGATTACGAAGCGAATGCTGTTTGGAATGAGATAAATACTTTCTAGGTAATTTAGTAAAAACTTTGCAAGCTGTACATAGTTAGGATTAAAAAATACTAAATAGAGAGTGAGTTGAAATTGTTAGGAATAATGATATTCATCAAATTACTTCAGCAAAAAATTAATAAATTAGAAAAGAATACATTCTAAATTACGTAAATTAAACACAGACAGGGCAGGGACATCGACGCGCAACCTGCTACCATGGATTCAGTAAGTACATGATACCAGAATAACTGCGTTAAAATTTAGTCTGTTAAAACAAAATTGTTATTTAGTATTCAATACATTTCAACACTCAGGAGCACTTTTTGTTCTACAGATGTACACTCTCATAATGGGGAACAAAACAAAACTCGGGCCTGTACATCCAGCTTTCAAAAGCCTGATTCTATTTAGATTTACCACACACTCGCAAGATCAAAAGTTCTCCTTCAATCCATGTAAAGTATTACAAACTTCATGCATGCAACCTCCATTCCTTTTGCATTCTTTTAGACAATAAATAGAAGCCTATGTAATGCAGATGCTAGTCGAGCGTGAAGATTCTGGAGGCGATGTCGTCGAGCATCCAGTCCATGCCTTCGAGAAGGTTCTCCCCTGTCACGGCGGAACAGCGCACGATACGCCAGTGATGGGTCTTGATGCTGTCCAGATCCAACGCCTGAAGATTTAGAGAAATGTATAGTTTAGTGAGCAGGAAAAGTAAAAATAGTAATGTCTACTATATCATCTGCCTAGCCTTTCCCAAACTGTATTGGTCGGCTTCCAGTCAACGGATGTAGTTGAATGATCAGATGTCCAAAGGCTGGTCGGAGACAAAAATCACCAAGATGTTTGGCCTTATATTTAAGTATTCTATAATAATTATGATAGAATCGAGAAACTTAACGACTTGCGAAAAAAAGTTTTGTTGTTTAAACCCGTCGCGCGTCTAATTAGCAGACACAACAGAAATATTATTGTTATCGGTACACAATGACATGTTGTACGCTCGACATGCGAAAAGTTAAAAGGGGATTGAAGATTTTTTTTATGGAGCCTGGCATACGAGGGCTGATAAGTTTCCGAAACGACGAACTTAAAAAGATGCGCAAAAATTTTTTTCGAAAATAGGACGCCAAATTTGAATATAATCGAACGGATGGAATTTGTATTAGAGGACCTAGAACTTTCTCTGTCAAGAAATTCGTGCGGTGATAAAGTTTTACGTTTTAAAAGAGAAAACAGCAACCCAGAATAAAGTCAAGCTTGACAGTGTTTTAGGTAACTCTGCTCCTGCATTGAGTACGATTCACACCTGGGTAACTGATTTGAAACGTGGAAGAAAGAGCTGCGAAGACGCCCCTAGGTATGGCCGTCCAAATGAAGTCCCGGACATGATCAAAAAAATTCATAAAATTATACTGAACGATAGGCGCTTTAAGTTGCCAGAGATAGCAGAGATGGTGAGCATTTCATTTGAACATATTTTTAATATTTAACACCAACATTTGGAAATGAAAAAGGTTTGCGCGCGATGGGTGCCGCGTTTGCTCACTGTCGACCAAAAGCAACGTCGAGCGGACGATTCATCGAAGTGTTTGGCGCTGTTTAAGCGAGATTCTAACGAGTTTTTGCGGCGTTATGTTACAGTAGATGAAACCTGGATAAATCATTATACTCCTGAAACAAAAGAACAATCTAAGCAGTGGACTAAGAGTTGAAAACCTGCGCCGAAGAAAGCAAAAACGGTTTTGTCGGCTGGCAAAGTGATGGGGACTGCTTGAGGGATTATTGTAGTGGATTATCTGCAAAAAGGAAAAACAATAAATGGAGAGTACTACGCAAGCTTGCTGCAAAAATTTAGTGACGAAATCCGAAAGTAACGACCTCAATCGGCCAAGAAAAATTTTTTGTTTTACCATGACAACGCGCCTGTACACACTTCAATGGTTGCAGTCGTCAAACTCCATGTATTGCGGTTCGAATTGCTACCGCATCCACCCTATTCCCCAGATCTGGCCCCGTGCGACTTCCACTATTATTCCCAAACCTGAAGAAATGGCTAGGTGGCCAGATTTTCATCGAATGATGAAGTCATTGTTGCCGGAGACGAGTATTTTGAGGGGTTGGAGAAAACATTTTTTCAAACTGGTGTAATGGCATTGGGGAAGCGGTGCCGGTGGACTAAATGCATCGAGGTAGAAGGAAACTACGTTGAGAAATAAATTTATTTTAAATAGATTATTAAAGTTTTTCTTTGTGGTTTCGGAAACTTATCAATCAGCCCTCGTACCTACCTACTGTCGCGTCATTATTATTAGGTCCTTACATATGAAATTAGCGTTTTGTTGTACTGACCACTGATCTGAAATATCTCCTCTTTGGTTAAGGAGGCGTTTACGAATTGACGCGCTTCAATTTTAGGTATTGAGTCTTACTACTACACGTGCACGGCTCACACACACAGCGACATGCGCGAAGCGGCGAAATTATGAGTAAACTGACACGACTTGATACTTGAGCCTATAATTTTTTTTATTGAATTTTTAGGAATGTATTTTTTTAAGCTTACTATGCGTTGTTGTCAAAAAGTTTGTACCGTGAAATGTTCATAAAAGTAGATACCATTTACTTACTTGATTGGTAAGCAAGTACATGCCAAAGTACCTATGTATTTACAATTTGCGCGACAAGCTGTTTGAAAACATATAATTTAAAAAAAGCTTATTTATATTCGTTTTATTTAGTATTTTTAACCGATTTCAAAAATTAGGAGGTTCTCAATTCTGATGCTTATACATATATAATATATTTTTTTTATGTAAGGGTGTTAGGTTAGATAACTCCGTCATAATAATATATTTAACATATTATAATAATATATTTAATATATTTAGGTTTAACTTTATTCAGAAATAGACCATTTGGGAATAAAGTGATGAAGAGTGATGAAGAGTTTCGGAGACAGACAACGGAAGGCTTCAATAAATGCCAGCAAATCAACCGCGATTGCTGCTATCGCATATGTATGCATTGTTTACGCAATCACACAATATAACATCACGCCTGTACCCTCTAAAAGGGGTACGCAGATGTGTTTAGTATACCACGGTACACCCTCATTTCTGTCAAAGTTGTTATTGGAGTACCTCTAATCTTGCAAGTAAATTCGAGCATAACTTTTTGTTTATGAATTGATTTAATAATTAACCGACTTCAAATAAGGAGTATTTCTTTTTATGTATGTTCGGGCATAGCTCCGTCATATCTCTATAGACGGATTTGCAAATTCTCTCAAACAAAAGTTTATGAATTGATTTAATAATTAACCGACTTCAAAAAAGAAGGAGTAATTATTTTTTATGTATGTTCGGGCATAGCTCCGTCATATCTCTATAGACGGATTTGCAAATTCTCTCATTTTTGAATGGATAAGGTATTTATTTATTTATTATTTATTTAATACTTCAAGCACAAAAATGTACAGAGGCGGACTTAATGCCATAGGCATTTTCTACCAGTCAACCTTTAGGTGATGCAGAGACAAACAATGGTAGGTGCAATAATGAAAATTGAGGAATAAATATTAGGTGTCTCAGGATAAGGTATACCTTCCTAAGGTATGGCTTTATGAATTTTGCTTAAAGTAATTTGAATTTGTGTGGGGCAGGTACAAATAAAAATTGTTTTCCAAAAAAAAAAAAACACTACAAAGTGAAAAATAACTTTTTGGAAGGTGCACCTTCAGGTCACTCCATCAAATCTGGAGGTAAGGTCTCAACATAACTAACAAAACGAGCCCAAACTCGGCACACCTAGCTCAGCTCGTCTATTAGTTCCAGTAGCAGTCTTCGAATTACACCTGCAGGTCACTTCATCAAGTCCGGAGGTAAGGTCTCAACATAACTAACAAAACGAGCCCAAACTCGGCACATCTTCCTCTACTCGTCTATTAGTTCCAGTAGCAGTCTACGAAGTACATTCAGGTCACTCCATCAAGTTCGGAGGTAAGGTCTCAACGTAACTAACAAAACGAGCCGAAACTCGGCATATCTAGTTCTACTCCTCTATTAGTTCCAGTAGCAGTCTTCGAAGTACTCCTGTAGGTAACTCCATCAAGTCCGGAGGTAAGGTCTCAAAATAACTAACAAAACGAACCCAAACTCGGCACACCTAGCTCAGCTCGTCTATTAGTTCCAATAGCAGTCTTCGAAGTACACCTGCAAGTCACTTCATCTAGTCCGGAGGTAAGGTCTCAACATAACTTACAAAACGAGCCCAAACTCGGCACACCTAGCTCAGCTCGTCTCTTAGTTCCAGTAGCAGTCTTCGAAGTACACCTGCAGGTCACTCCATCAAGTCCGGAGGTAAGGTCTCAACATAACTAACAAAACGAGCCCAAACTCGGCACACCTAGCTCAGCTCGTCTCTTAGTTCCAGTAGCAGTCTTCGAACTACACCTGCAGGTCACTCCATCAAGTCCGGAGGTAAGGTCTCAACATAACTAACAAAACGAGCCCAAACTCGGCACACCTAGCTCAGCTCGTCTATTAGTTCCAGTAGCAGTCTTCGAATTACACCTGCAGGTCACTTCATCAAGTCCGGAGGTAAGGTCTCAACACAACTAACAAAACGAGCCCAAACTCGGCACATCTTTCTCTACTCGTCTATTAGTTCCAGTAGCAGTCTTCGAAGTACATTCAGGTCACTCCATCAAGTTCGGAGGTAAGGTCTCAACGTAACTAACAAAACGAGCCGAAACTCGGCATATCTAGTTCTACTCCTCTATTAGTTCCAGTAGCAGTCTTCGAAGTACTCCTGTAGGTAACTCCATCAAGTCCGGAGGTAAGGTCTCAAAATAACTAACAAAACGAACCCAAACTCGGCACACCTAGCTCAGCTCGTCTATTAGTTCCAATAGCAGTCTTCGAAGTACACCTGCAAGTCACTCCATCTAGTCCGGAGGTAAGGTCTCAACATAACTTACAAAACGAGCCCAAACTCGGCACACCTAGCTCAGCTCGTCTCTTAGTTCCAGTAGCAGTCTTCGAAGTACACCTGCAGGTCACTCCATCAAGTCCGGAGGTAAGGTCTCAACATAACTAACAAAAAGAGCCCAAACTCGGCACACCTAGCTCAGCTCGTCTATTAGTTCCAGTAGCAGTCTTCGAAGTGCACCTGCAGGTCACTCCATCAAGTCCGGAGGTAAGGTCTCAAAATAACTAACAAAACGAGCCCAAACTCGGCACACCTAGCTCAGCTCGTCTATTAGTTCCAGTAGCAGTCTTCGAATTACACCTGCAGGTCACTTCATCAAGTCCGGAGGTAAGGTCTCAACATAACTAACAAAACGAGCCCAAACTCGGCACATCTTCCTCTACTCGTCTATTAGTTCCAGTAGCAGTCTTCGAAGTACATTCAGGTCACTCCATCAAGTTCGGAGGTAAGGTCTCAACGTAACTAACAAAACGAGCCGAAACTCGGCATATCTAGTTCTACTCCTCTATTAGTTCCAGTAGCAGTCTTCGAAGTACTCCTGTAGGTAACTCCATCAAGTCCGGAGGTAAGGTCTCAAAATAACTAACAAAACGAACCCAAACTCGGCACACCTAGCTCAGCTCGTCTATTAGTTCCAATAGCAGTCTTCGAAGTACACCTGCAAGTCACTCCATCTAGTCCGGAGGTAAGGTCTCAACATAACTTACAAAACGAGCCCAAACTCGGCACACCTAGCTCAGCTCGTCTCTTAGTTCCAGTAGCAGTCTTCGAAGTACACCTGCAGGTCACTCCATCAAGTCCGGAGGTAAGGTCTCAACATAACTAACAAAACGAGCCCAAACTCGGCACACCTAGCTCAGCTCGTCTCTTAGTTCCAGTAGCAGTCTTCGAACTACACCTGCAGGTCACTCCATCAAGTCCGGAGGTAAGGTCTCAACATAACTTACAAAACGAGCCCAAACTCGGCACACCTAGCTCAGCTCGTCTCTTAGTTCCAGTAGCAGTCTTCGAAGTACACCTGCAGGTGACTCCATCAAGTCCGGAGGTAAGGTCTCAACATAACTAACAAAACGAGCCCAAACTCGGCACACCTAGCTCAGCTCGTCTATTAGTTCCAGTAGCAGTCTTCGAATTACACTTGCAGGTCACTTCATCAAGTCCGGAGGTAAGGTCTCAACATAACTAACAAAACGAGCCCAAACTCGGCACATCTTTCTCTACTCGTCTATTAGTTCCAGTAGCAGTCTTCGAAGTACATTCAGGTCACTCCATCAAGTTCGGAGGTAAGGTCTCAACGTAACTAACAAAACGAGCCGAAACTCGGCATATCTAGTTCTACTCCTCTATTAGTTCCAGTAGCAGTCTTCGAAGTACTCCTGTAGGTAACTCCATCAAGTCCGGAGGTAAGGTCTCAAAATAACTAACAAAACGAACCCAAACTCGGCACACCTAGCTCAGCTCGTCTATTAGTTCCAATAGCAGTCTTCGAAGTACACCTGCAAGTCACTCCATCTAGTCCGGAGGTAAGGTCTCAACATAACTTACAAAACGAGCCCAAACTCGGCACACCTAGCTCAGCTCGTCTCTTAGTTCCAGTAGCAGTCTTCGAAGTACACCTGCAGGTCACTCCATCAAGTCCGGAGGTAAGGTCTCAACATAACTAACAAAAAGAGCCCAAACTCGGCACACCTAGCTCAGCTCGTCTATTAGTTCCAGTAGCAGTCTTCGAAGTGCACCTGCAGGTCACTCCATCAAGTCCGGAGGTAAGGTCTCAAAATAACTAACAAAACGAGCCCAAACTCGGCACACCTAGCTCAGCTCGTCTATTAGTTCCAGTAGCAGTCTTCGAATTACACCTGCAGGTCACTTCATCAAGTCCGGAGGTAAGGTCTCAACATAACTAACAAAACGAGCCCAAACTCGGCACATCTTCCTCTACTCGTCTATTAGTTCCAGTAGCAGTCTTCGAAGTACATTCAGGTCACTCCATCAAGTTCGGAGGTAAGGTCTCAACGTAACTAATAAAACGAGCCGAAACTCGGCATATCTAGTTCTACTCCTCTATTAGTTCCAGTAGCAGTCTTCGAAGTACTCCTGTAGGTAACTCCATCAAGTCCGGAGGTAAGGTCTCAAAATAACTAACAAAACGAACCCAAACTCGGCACACCTAGCTCAGCTCGTCTATTAGTTCCAATAGCAGTCTTCGAAGTACACCTGCAGGTCACTCCATCTAGTCCGGAGGTAAGGTCTCAACATAACTTACAAAACGAGCCCAAACTCGGCACACCTAGCTCAGCTCGTCTCTTGGTTCCAGTAGCAGTCTTCGAACTACACCTGCAGGTCACTCCATCGAGTCCGGAGGTAAGGTCTCAACATAACTTACAAAACGAGCCCAAACTCGGCACACCTAGCTCAGCTCGTCTCTTAGTTCCAGTAGCAGTCTTCGAAGTACACCTGCAGGTCACTCCATCAAGTCCGGAGGTAAGGTCTCAACATAACTAACAAAACGAGCCCAAACTCGGCACACCTAGCTCAGCTCGTCTATTAGTTCCAGTAGCAGTCTTCGAAGTACACCTTCAGGTGACTCCATCATGACCGAAACGAAATATGAATAATCCCTACTTACTTACTTACCATTTCAGACACCAATCTACATGGCCCTCAAAGATTATGCCCGACTTTTTATATACACTTTGACATTGATGATTTTTATATATACAATGACATGAATATTTACTTTGTAAAGTATTTTTTATTTTTTTATTTAATTGTTGTGAATGTGAGGACTATGTGGGTCATTTCTTTTTTTACTGTTTTCCTTCTTAGTTAGTTTTAATCATGATCTGGCAGTTTGAGTACATTACGCGGCCTACCCAAATGTCCTTTCTTTGGTATTGTTCGTCGAATCGTTGAGCTCCTCAACTTCTGAGTTGAGCTGCACGATTTTGACAAATGCGTGCACTGACTGGACAGGTCCGCTCAATCTGTGTGGTTCTTTCCTCAAAAGACCATTTCAGACACCAATCTACATGGTCTTCACATGATCTGACCAAGATTATGTCTGGACTTTAAAAGAGACTGTGACCTCTGAGTTTGTTTCGGCCTTTCTTCTCAGAATAGTCAGATAGGAAACGCCGACCTCATCTAGTTTAAAAAAATATGATTGACGTGTAAAAGTGTTTGTACAAACCTACTTACAGAAAATAAATCATTTATCATTTACTTCTAAAAAAATAATATAAGACTGTGAATAAAATCTTTCATACGATAGTCATACAGAATGCGTGAAGTATCAAGTTTGGTATGTCAAATATTTTCTATCCGTACAGCGATCTTTTTCAGCACAGCTGCTGCTTACAACCGATACAGAGTCCACCCACGACGGCGGCTGAGCGCAGACTACTAATATTTCATTACAAATTTTTGTGTAATAAAGCAAGACAGTGACCAGTAAAATAACCCTTAATACAGTGCATTAAGATTTACATGTTACAGACATATGTGAAAAAATAGACTCGATTTTTATTTTTTTTCTGAGCCAATTGGTAACATTTTGATAGTTCTTTATACCATCATTTTGAGTTGAACATGTCTGCTTACATAAAATATTTTTAAATACATAAATTTATGTTCATAAGTAGAAGAAAAATGTACCTAAAGTCATTACGATATCGTCAATTTTGTGTGAAGAGGCAACGGAAATTATTATTTACAATATTATAAACCAAACTTTTCGAATAAAAATGTACCAACATTTGAAGATGAAGGAGCAATCTATCTGTGGTAATTATTAGTTAGATTTGGTTTCGTATCATTTTCCCGCAAAATGTACCGAAAAACTGCTTATTTTTGTTAGATTCGTAAACGCGTCCTTAAGAATTCCAAATTCAAATTTATAAATTCATTTAGCTGGTACATTTGAGTTTCGAAAACAGTCATTCATTTGCTTTTTCCTCATTATTTTTTTCTTTGGCGTCGCTTATTACCGCACAATGGAAAACATGAAATATCGGTATATTTACAAGTACGAGTTCTACCGTGGCACCAGTGCTGCAGAAACAGCTCGAAGGATTAATGATGTGTACGGCGCTGGTGTCGCAAAAGAAAGCACGGTACGTTTTTGGTTTCAACGTTTTCAAACTCAAAGCATTTATTTCAATTAAACCATTTACAGGCACTTTTGAATTGTCAAGAAGTCGATCAGGCCCATTCCAAAGCGTAGGTACCTATGGAGAAGAACGGGCAATAAACTCCATGGACACTCTTTTAAGTTATATTTTTACAAAAATATTAGTTACATCATTAATGTTGAATTTATAATTATATGTGAGAACGATGTAATAAAATAAAAAAGACGTACGTGTTAAGAGCGTCCAGAGTACAGCAAATAGTACTTAACTAAACAACAATTCAAAAAATTAAAATAAGCCGAGGCAGCCAATTGATGACCAGCCCTAACTGACGGCGCCCGTTCACGAACATGACGCATAGATCAGCACCATTCAGGTCAACCATTTTGAAGGGAGCTAAATGATCCAACACACACCGTCAGCGAGACATTTTAGTGAGCATGACATACTATCAGCCGCCAGGGCACATTCAAGTCAATGAAAGACATATTATTACCCGGTAAATGGTAGCTCACATAGAACTCACATCTGTGCTATGAAATTATACAATACAAAGGAAATTGAGTTTATACAATGCAAAGATAGTCTTACAATCTTCAGCAGCTCCAACAGTATGTTCAAGTGTTAATCAATTAGTTGTGGTTGTGGAGCAGGACCAGCATTGATCCAGGTATCTTTATCAACGATGTAATCCCCTAACTTATAATATGCCTGCCTGCATAGTGTGCGTTTTATACAAGACATGAATTTTGTCTCATTCAGTTGAAGAATGTGGGGAGGTATTTTATTATAACATTTTAAACAGAACCCCATAAAAGATGAGTCTACTTTAGCCAATCTGAAACCTGGTTGAACTAATAGGTCCCTATTTCTAGTACTATAAATATGTCTTTCATCTCTTTTACTAAAAAGATGTACATTTTTCCCTACATTATGATGTTTTCGTAGATATATTGACAAGGCACCGTCATGATGTTAATATCCTTAAACAGTTCCCTTAGAGAATCGCGCCTGCGGAAATTATAATGGCTCTGATGGCTCTTTTCTGCAGAATAACAATAGAATCGATGTCTGCAGCCCGTCCCCAAAGTAAAATACCGTATGACATGATACTATGAAAGTAACTAAAATAGATTAATCTCGCGGTATCTACATCAGTAAATTGACGGATTTTTCTGACAGCATAAGCTGCTGAACTTAGCCATCCTGCAAGAGATGTTAAATGAGGACCCCATTGTAGCCTTGAGTGGAGCGTGATCCCAAGGAAAACAGTTTTATCGACGAATTCTAGTTTCTCTTGATTCAATATTATCTCACAATCACTACCCGTGACATTTGGTAAAGAAAATCTTATGCACTTAGTTTTTTTTTTCCATTTAATACAAAATTATTTGCAGTGAACCAATTGTGGACCAGCAGAAGGGCATTATTTACGTCGTCAAAATTTGTAGCACGTCTATTTACCTTAAAAATTAAGGAAGTGTCATCAGCAAATAACACCATTTGTGGTTGATTTTTTTATAACTGGAGTAGGTAGATCATTAATATACACCAAAAAGAGGAAAGGACCCACTATCGAGCCTTGTGGCACACCCATTTTTACTGTTAAACTGACACATTTGAACATGCTGTTGTCTATCATTTTAATAAGAATTAACTAAACTGAGCGCAAGTTTTCCAAGTCCGTAATGCTCAAGTTTCAAAAACAAGGTTTCGTGATCGACGCAATCAAATGCCTTGGAGAAGTCACAAAAGATTCCTATGGCATCTTGAGCCTCTTCCCACGCGTTAAAAATGTGCTTTAATAAGGTTACACCGGCGTGTGTCGGCGTGCGTCGGTTGTACAACGTCCTTTGGTGAAACCATACTGTTGATCGTGAAGGATTTTATTCGTGTTAATTGTATTATAATCATAAAAACGGAAAACAGTGGCCACTTTTATCCATTTTAAGGATTATACTAAAACTAAACAATGTTAAACTACCGTTTATAATAATATTAACGTATAATCTTGTGGAGCACAACTTAACGTGCTTATTTTCTGCGTTTTCGTTCTAAAATAAAATAAATAACCAAACAAACGATGAGGGCGCCACTAGTGGGTCGGCGCCCCCTTAATGAAGATGCTGGTGGTATGTACATTTCGGGGCAGTCACCCAGAAAAATATAGTTCAGCTGTGGTCTATGTATGATTTAGAGCTATTGTGTGATACAAACACAAAAGCCTCTGCATTTGAATTGATTTAATCAAGATTTGAGGGTGATAGCAATCTTATTTGATATTGTGCGAAGTTTCAATTGACTTGGCATATTTTATTGTATGTTTCTCAAATCTCAGGTTTTTTTGTTGACAGACTCATATTCTTGTTACAATTACCTCTCTTATCTCCTGTGATGTGAGAGCTCCTGGTAGATCAGACTTGTTGGCGAGTACCAACAGCGTGGCCCCGGCCAGCCTCTCCTCCCGCAACAGAGAGTGCAGCTCGCGGGCGCAGTCCCAGAGGCGCCGCGCGTCTGCACTGTCCACCACCCACGCCACGCCGTCTGTGCTCTCGAAGTAGTTCTTCCAGTATGATCTGAATCAATTCAATAGTTGAATAAGTAAAGCCTAATCAAGATATGATAGAAAAAAAAAACAATCCTTGTGGGATAGTCATGTCAGCCATGTGGAAAATAACTCGAATACTGCCAGATTATTAAGTCTTTTTAGGTAATTTGATTTGTGAAATGTTTATATTGAACCAACCCGAGTGACAGCTTCTTCTGCCACTTGTATGGATAATATTTTTTTATCGAAACTTGCCCATTTTTCTCCATATGAAAATATCTTTTGGAAAAATAAATTTTGATGTTCAAAAGCACCTTTGACTTTGTCAGCCATGTGGTAATCATAATCACACTTTTTGGAATTTCTGTTTACATGGGGGCTGGGAAGATAGTACTTATGTCTGAGTATTGAGGCAGTGTGCCTTTGAGGCGTTATAGCAGACTGCACTAACACTACAGTCATATTACTCTAGATTAGTGTACAAAACCTTTAGCATTTTGTACAAATAGCTTTCCAGCTGTTCAATATTTTTGCCCCATAACTAAACTCTTTCACAAAGAAAAAGAAATTAAAAGGAGCATACACATTACTCTCACATTTCGTCAATATGTGCAATGTGGTATTAAGTGGGTCGTCTTAGAGTATTAAGGTCTCTGCACACAGCCGGCGTGGCGTGGCGTGGCGGAGCGCGGCGTGGCGGGGCGGCGACGCTGCTCTGGCGCGGCGGCAGCAGTCACTCTGCGGGTGCGATCACGTCCTTAATACAGTACTACTACATACGTAAACCATACAGCACAAAGCGTCGGCGTCCTGCCGGCGCGGCGGCGGCGCAGCACTCGCGTCCTGCCACGTCCCGCCCCGCCGCTTCTTACTTGTATTCCCGCTCGACGCGGCGGCGGTGTGGCGCGACGATTACCGTCGCGTCGAGCGGGACGGCTCTGTCTCTGTCTGACGTCGTCCATAATATCTAGTACATTACAAATGCCGTCCCGTCCCACCGCGCCACGCCCGCTGTGTGCAGAGACCTTTAAATTTTTTGTCCCCAGATGGCAGTATAAAACAATCTTTACAACACTTCATAGAATATTACAGATGAAAATATAAAATCGGTACTGCTTCGACGACTGTTGAATAAAGTCACGATCTACAAGTTTACCTTAGAGACTTCTGTCCCCCGACGTCCCAAATGTTGAGCTTATAGCCACGGTGCTCCAGCGTCTTTATGTTGAAGCCCAGCGTTGGGGATATGGTGTCGATGGGCTCGCCGTTGAAACGCTTCAATATCGTCGTCTTACCGGCGTTGTCCAAACCTCTAAGAAAGCTGTGCTAAGGAAATCAAAGAAGGCGAATGTGGTACAATAGGGTTATGATTTAAAAATCTGTTTTAAAAAGGATACAACATAAGTATTCTCATCTCCTTTTCCTTCTGCCGCAACTTCTTCAATATTGTTAGAAATCCCATTGTGTATATTTACAATTCACAGCAAAATGTTTATGTTCATTTGTTCATTATTTTATTTCCACAACAACAAAAAAAGCTCTTTCCACAGAGCATGTAAATAAATTCTCACCTTTACTCTTTGATTCTCACTCTTAGATTAAAAAGTACTCTGTGATGTAAATTGTAAGTAAACACAGACTACATAGAGATACTTCATACTACGTATAATATTGTAAACAATGACTTCTTTCTTTCCACAGAGCATGTAAATTGTAAACAATGACTTCTTTGATTGTAAATGTAATGTAACCCTTTCCGAAGATTTTTTAGTCTGTGACTGTGTAATGTGTGCCTGCCATTGATATAGTAAAAGCATGGAGACTGCTTATTCTATATTACTTATATTTCTATAGTAGGCATATAGTTGTAGCATAGGTTCACTTCACTAGCTATAGTATAGGCTCTTCGATCAACAATACCAACTATATAACGCGTCACGTACAAAATCAAAAATAGAAGCTGTCCGCGTGACACGATACGACGTGACGTGATACTTATACAGCTACCTTTGTTTACTAACAAACTGACTTAAAAGTTTTAAAACAGTGATAAGTTCAACCTAATTACAACCATGACACCTGGTAATAAAGTCACAAATCTTCAAAATGTTATCCTACACTTACGACCATTCGTCACAAAAACCAAACACAGCGTCAAATTACTCCTGTCACTTAGAAAAGAATAGACATAAGTGAAATAAAATGTAGTGTGAAATCAACCTTAGCGTCAACAAATAAAGTACATTTTCGCGTTATGGCCAATGCGAGCCACATCGCTTTGTTTCGTTTCTGTTTGCTTTTTCGAATTTTACTACAGGAGTTATGGAGTCGCGCTGAACACTAAAATACTTTATAACATGAACGCAAAAGTTTAGTATAAATTATTATTATTATTATACAGGGTGTAAGGAGAACGCTTCCGAAGCCAGAACGTAGATTGTATACAACGTAAATTCAAACGGATACCAATAACCTTTCGCTTTAAATTGATTATTTTCAAGACTTATATTTCGTAAACGCGCAATGGAAACCGTACAAAACGTGCGGTCACTGACACGCAACGCAAGACAACGTCGCGCTACCACGTGACAGCGCGCCCGACCGCGCTTCGTTGCGGACGCCGAGCGCTCCGTACGGCCGAGTCACGAGATTTATACGGAATTTACAAACACCACTTCAAAATGCCTACCCCTACAACACTTCACAAAATTATGAATTTTTATAGCATTAAATAGCCCACTGTTAAAAATTAAAGTTGACAGAGCCATTTTACGTAAGTACCTGTCTAAATCCTTTGCGACCTTATGATGTATGGCTCGAAGTCTCGAACTGCGCTCCATCCATTTCAATACAAATCCGGGCCGCTGTGTCGACCCGTGAACACGAGGCATTAGTGTAGGATCCTCAATACATTCTGCACGTAGTTTATTAGAAATGCTCAGTATTCTGCCCCGCATTTCATCAGCACTGTCACATTCTCGATCATCGTGTTGCTGTATTCACGAGCACTGTACACACGGCTACACATAAAGCTATACATAACCATTATAAGCTGACTTCTGATTGTACGAAAAACTTATACAACGCGAGGTCAGCTAAAACTGGAAATGTATAGCTTGATGTGTAGCCGTGTGTACACGTATGACTCAGACATTGTTTAATACAACAAAAAATAATAACTAAAACACAATAAAGCAGCACTAAAAACGTAACAATAACACAAATTGAGCCTGTCTAAGGCATTGCAGTCCGCCTTTGTACCTTTTCGTGCGAAAAGTTTAAATAAATAAATACAAAAAACTAGTATTAAATACGATTCAATAGCTATCGATCGATTAAACGTAACGCACATTCGCTCACGAATCGAGTCGGAAAGGATCTAACTAAGTATAACTAGATTACTAAAGAAGTACTAAGAAGATCAAACATGCCGCCTGCGCGCGGTGTCGGCTGACAAAAGTTGCCGCCGCGCGGACGCCGCCATAGCGGTGTCTTTTGATGTGCAAAGATCAACAAATTCCAGAAGAGAAAATGTTAAAGAATAATTATGAAATCAGAAACCAATTAATTTTAATTGTTATGAAATTGTACTTATGCTTTACTGAACTGCAAAACTTACTAAACTGTTTTCATTATCAAACTTTTTTAATAAGATTTAACGGGTTTCTAAGATTAAACTAATTTAATTATCGACTTTAAATTGATTGGGTTTACTTACTGAATTAATTAAGGATACAGTTATTACAATAAACTAGCGCGCGTCGTGTGACTAATTACATTGACATAAAGTTCAAATTAAATTGATTCACGCGCACTAGTTGCTTCAAACTGTACCTACACGCAATTAAAATGTTTTAGTCAATCACGGCTAAAGTTGCGGTCGCGACTTTATTTTATTTACTATCGATTATCGACTTTCATACAAAATAGTAATTGCACGACACAGTATATCAATTTAAAACTGTTCACGCGTCTGTTATGTCTTTTCCTATTTATTTTGGCGGCGCTTTACAAAGAATGCCTAAGGTCGCCGCCACGCCGCCGCCCCGCACCGCCACGCGCCGCATAGGAGCCGTGGACGCCTCTCTCTCAAACTAGTGACCCGTGTTCAAACCTCGATAAGGGTCTCGAGGTTAAGAAAAGTAAACTTGATTTTTCTGATTTGTAAGCAAAATTTGCAAACATTCGGATCAAAATAAAATTGTAACCATGTTCAAGGGGAAAATCATTACGATCCTTGCATCAATGGAATCTGAAACCAGATATCCCACAACTAGGTAGAACTGAAAAGACATTCGCTTCAAGCGATCGAGTAAAGGTTAGGAGGATAGGATCACATTGCAACTCGTCCGCCGCCGCCAGCTGTCGTCGCGTCGCGCTTCGCGTGGATTTGGGGTCGTCGGCCGCTCGACTGAGGCGAGCGCGCGCGCACTTTGAACTCTAGGTCATGCGCGAGCGTCAGATGATTTTATTTACGAATACATTGCTTGTTAGAGTTGTAAAGAAAAAAAATGTGTTTAATCGCAAATAATGGTTTAATTTAACAGTTCTCACAGCATAGTGTGCGAAAAATGCTAAAAAAAAATTGGTAAAATTGTTGTTTTTTTCCCACATTTTTTGATGGTATCGTATCGAGAATCACTAGCCCTATCACCTGTCTTCGTTTTCGGAAGCGTTTCCCTTACACCCTGTATTTTGGGCATCATGATTGTTTGTATACATACTTATTATTTTATTATCGTTATGTATTTGAATATGTTTATTTACTTTATCAGTGTTAGGAAAGTTAAAAAAATAAATAAAAACTAAGTATGTAAAGAGGCCAGCACATCAATCTACTCCAATCTGTCAAATTTTCCCAATTGAATATGAACCTTATTCCATTGTGGTAAAGTTGAAAATCTATCAAAGAAATTTGACAGATTGGGGTAGCATTAACCAATTTTAAAGTTCAAGTAACAAATTATTAGAGAGTTTTACAATACAAATCTTTAAGTTAAATTAAAATCATAAAAACGGAAAATAGTGGCCACTACCGTTTTAAGGATTTTAATAAAACTGAACAATTTAAAACTGCCATTTATAATAATATTAACGTATAATCTTGAAGAGCACAACTTAACGTGCTTATTTTCTGCATTTTCATTCTAAAATAAAAGAAATAACCAAACAAACGATGAGGGCGCTACTAGTGGGTCGGCGCCCCCTTAAAATATAACTTATTCCACATGTATGTATGTATATACTTACCGAAAGTAAGAAACTCCGGCCGTTAAATTGCTTTTTGGGCATTATTTTTGCAACTTTTGAATACACATCGCGGCATTGTGAATCGTGTTTACATTGGCTGTGTTTCAAGAGAACTAAACAAAATAAGAGCTCGCGTTTCAAGTGCGCTGATATTTACCGAGACGTATTTTGTGCGCCGACCCAATATTTAGTGATATTGTTTATCGAAGTATAGGCTATAGTAGAATATGCCGTCTCCATGCTTCTCATAACTCAATGGTACTGTGCGATGACTCTGCGTCATTCATAATTATTTCTGTCAATCTGTCACTGTCATTTTTCATTTCTAAAGACTGCTGCTGTATGCTACGTACGCCCCCGAGGACAGCTATCCTGACTCTATCAAAAAGTACTCTGTGCTATCCTGGATCCTGATGATCAAATAAAATAAAGTTTAATAACAAAAAGTAAAACATAAAGTAAAGAAGGAATGCTTACAGAAGATAAAGAATAAACGAAAATAAAATTACATTTCAATAAAATTCGTATTTTTCACTAGCAAAATTATGTTTATTAGTATGCACAAACAACAAAATCACTTATAGCCCAGTGAATGTTTATTTTCGTTCACTGCCTAAAGTATTTAACTCTATCAAAAAGTACTCTGTGGTATTTAAAGCAAAATCATGATCATGCAAATGGTGGTTAGTTTTCTTTTAAACTATTAAAAACTAGTCCAAATGCTACTATTTTGGAATATTATGCGACTTGGAACATCATTCATTCTTGTTACAGAAGATTGGAATCGAAGTCCATGATTGGAATAGATTCGAAATCGGGGTCCATCCTTTTGTTTTGTCTGTAAATACCATAGCCAAATCCCATAACATTCTTTAGGAAATCGAAATTGGAATCCATTAGTAACCATAGAGAAAAAATCCATCCATGGCCGATTTTGTCGCTGTCAAGTCTTTTATTTAATTTCTGTTTCTATTATGAAGCACCTTCAATGATTTTAAGTGGGTTTATAGTGTGGAAGTGATCGTGTGGCGGCGCGGTCTCGGTGATACTGCTCGTTGGCCGGCAGCACCATGTTCAGTGGCACGGTGCGAGTACGGGTTTGCGAGGCGACGGGTCTTAGGCCGACCGACTTTCAGAAACGGCATAATATGACCTTCGGCAAGCCAGGTGAGCCTCATCTAACGGCTCGGGTACCTCCCCAACATATCATTGCGGATGATTGTGCATAGATTTTCGTTACAGGAGCATGATTTAGTTGTAATTTTATGTATAAAGTAGGTGTAGCGTGTTTACTGAGAAGGGTGTTGGTGTTAATATGTAAATACGGGGTATGGTTGCAGACGACCAGCCGATAGATCCGTACGTGTCGATAGACGCCGACGAGCACCATCTAGACCGTTCCAGCACCAAGCCCAAGACATTCGACCCTGTGTGGAATGAGACCTTCATTCACGAAGTCCATAATGTTGGCAGGTGTGTGGTCATTCCATTGATTATTTGTTTGACATGTTATTTGAGTGTCGATTATTCAATTGGGTCAAGTAATTTCTTTTAAAATTGAATGTAAACAATTTGTTTTTGTGTGCCTATAAGTCCCTGAAATCAATCAAATTATGATGTAAATAAATATAAATACTCAGTGTTCTTTCCAACATTAATTCATCAAGTCTCATTCTGAACAGCTGAACTTGTCAAACATGACCAAAATAATTCTTATTGGAATGTGAAACTTCTGACAATGACATCATATTATGACTCACATGAGAATCAAACCCTATACATGTATAAAACAATAATGCCTATAACATAATCTATGGGGAATAGTTGTTTATTGGGTGTAATGCTACAGTTTGGGGATCACGGTGTTCCACGATGCTGCAATACCTCCAGATGACTTTGTGGCCAACTGCACAATTCCATTTGAAGACCTCATGCACCGAGACAAGGATGCCACAGACTTTTGGGTGAGTGCTGTTTGTACTTACAACACTGGGTTGATGATGGATTCTTGAAGTAAAACTGATTAGCTTGATTGAATTGCAGTAAGTATTCAAGTGTCAATATTTTTTAAAGAAATAAGTTCAAACGGCCACTAATTTGTCAATATTTCATCAGTTCACTAAAGTGATGTCCCAGTAATAAAACTTTATTTCACAAAAACACTAAAACTACCACTTTGATAAAAGTTCACTGCAAGACTGATTAACCAAGATCCTTAGATCAGTGCGTGTTTATCTTCCATAATCCAGAGATAAGATTACAAGACTCCATATTTGTCTTACGGCTTGTTATCAACAATTGACATAATATTTGTTTCCTTTGATAAGCCATTTTAGTGACACTCAGACATTTAGTATGTGCGGTTTACTGTTGAGTCTCAGTGTATGTGATGAATTATTTTAGGAGAAGGTTTTCATGTCCAGACCCCAAATATGTGAAGTTTAAGGAAGAGGTACACTTTTACATTTATTTGTGATGTCAGGAAATAATTGTTCTTTCAGTTTTCCTTGTTAGTTACAGTTGTAGCGTAGGTAGTATTTATGTAATTGTGATTTGTGTGGGTAAGATAAATGATTAGTTCAACTATTCTTACCTTGTTTCGAGATGTGATATGATTCACTGACATTATTTCAGATATGTGTCAACTCCGGCTTTGTTTTTGTTGATATGTTTCAATCTGTATGTGAATATCAGGATAAATTGTACAATTTTACAATTTCCTGCTAGTACTGTAAATTATTAAATTAATTCAGTACCTATTTACTCTATTTGAATTAAATGGGTCATTAAACTTGTTATTTAGACAGTTAAAATAATTATACTGTTTTTATAATGGGAAACTATCCCATTAGTATCCTTAGCAATGATGCTAATTAATAGGGAAGAAGCAATATGTTTATACTACTCAAATGAGTAACATGCTAGACTGGGTAAAAAAGTTAATTTTGTGAACTCTTATCCACTTGTAATAATAATCTGTATGCTGTTGATGATGGAAATAAATAAAGAATTATGAAATAGTTTGTTTACCTAAAACATTTGATGTTTCCAGGTGGACCTAGAACCTCAAGGGAAACTGCATCTCAAAATAGATCTGAAATGGAATTCTCAAGGTCAGTTACATATTTTATTTATTACTTTAGTAATATCAAATTGTGATGCATATTTTGCAGTATTGTGCTAAATGGGTTGTCAAATGCCCATACTTAAAACAGTGACAGACACAAATCACCACACTTAGCAGACAGGTTGGTGATTATACATCTTATTGGCAGATTGTCTGCTACCCTTTGACTTGCCAGGATCCCTTGGTCACTTGATACAATACCCACAGGCAAACTACTCAAATTTCTATTAAAAAAAATGTTCGTGCAGATGAAGCTGTATTAGTTATTAGGGTATACATGTCGCAGCCAACTGGTTAAATTAGCCGTTCAGTTAACTGCCTGGCCTTTAGAAGTAGTGCTCGCCTCGCTTCCTCCCTCGGCTCGCACGCGGTTGATCACAGTTCTAACCTAACCTAACCTAACCCACTTGGTCGGGGTGCAATGCCTTAATTACTGCGACCAATTCGGCTCGCGCGTGATTGGTTACAGACTTACAACCTAAACTGTAATTGAATATCATTCAGGCCGTTAGTTGAACGGCCGCCGTTTAGTTGACAGGCTAGGCGGTTAACTGAACGGCTAATTTAACCAGTTGGCTGCGACATACATATTAGAATTAGATGAATGCCAATAGTGAAGCAGACCTGAATCAAGATTTTGTGATTATTTCATCACAACTCTTCCATGTTAATTTCGAGTGACAAGTCGCTGTGACTGGCTGTTTATTTTATTATAGAAGATTATGCAAGTACTTATTACAATCGCGACTATTAAGTTTTTTAGCAGTCTGCTAGTTCAAAATACGGAAGGTTTAGCTATATGATGTCGCGAGTAAGCTCGAATGTCGCACAGTATTTTATCTGCCATTGATTGTAAGCAACTTAACAAAAAATTGCCTTGGTGCTATTACCAGATTTGAGGATGCTGTATTATCTTGCCACAATCGCATCCCCTGGTGAAAGCATATGGTTTTTTTTACAATAGTGTTACTTATCAGAGGCTTGATCAGCTTTCAGAAAAAGCGGGATAGCGTGCTTTCTTTTGCATCTCGCGTTGGTCGTGTTTGTATCGAAACTACCGTCGCAATAGGTCAGCGTGTATTGCCTTAAGGCACCGATGACATCAACTTAGGCTGGGATAATAATAGTCCGCGCGACCAAACGCCTTGGTCACTGTACGATACTGTTCACAACGGATGAGCCGCCGCTCGACGCTTGCAAACAAGTTCAAGTGATTTCGCGATAGAGCGGCCGGTACGACAAACAAATCCCTCGATCAGTATAATTGAAGCCTGTGACGATGGTAATTACTGTGTGTTTGGTAGCGGGTGTGGAGGCGCCCCGGGGCGGCGGCGCGGGCTCGGGCTCCGGCGGACGCGAGTTCAAGGAGGGCGCGGGCTTCGCGCGGCGTCGCGGGGCGATGCGGCGCCGCGTCCACCAGGTCAACGGACACAAGTTCATGGCCACCTTCCTCCGGCAGCCCACCTTCTGCAGCCACTGTCGGGAGTTCATCTGGTATGTCAGTTAAAACCATAGAAACTAGATATAGCCCAATACATTTTTAATCCTTAAGAATAGTGGTCAGGGACCATTAAAATAATTGATAAAATTGGAAATATCAAAAAGCTTCTTTTTACAGCTATTTCCAGTTCGTAAACCTTGATCAGCTTTTGTCTAATGCATTTCTATAATGTCATTTTCTTTGCACAGGGGTCTGGGCAAACAAGGCTACCAATGCCAAGGTAAGAACCACCACAATACACCGACACATTATGAATATTACATTACACACACAAAAAAAAATCTAATCCTTGTTTCCAATAAACGTTTTTTCAACCATAAATATCAACTTCATGTCACTGCAAATAAAGTTGATTTCACTGAATCACTGGTACTGTCAAAAAAGTTGTAAGTACCGCAAACTAAAACTTTTGGGACTGACATTAAGATTGCTTTTCTGACGCAGTTTAAACTGACGCATGTGTGATTGTCGCAGTGTGCACGTGCGTGGTCCACAAGCGCTGCCACTCGTCCGTCGTTACCAAGTGCCCCGGCATGAAGGAAGAGGTAAGAGTAAGTATAATCATTCTTTATTAACTGTGGAGTACTCTTAGAGTTGACTGTAGTTAGTTTACTTGGAATATCTAGCTGTTGACGAGATGTGTAAGTAAAAGACCCTCGACATATCCCAATCATCCCATATTGGGGTGTACTAAGGGGTACGTATTTGAATATCGAAGATTAAAATACCTACGCTTAAAATACCAATGTTCAAAACATCGAAAATTTAAATATCGATTATATCAAAATGTCGAAAATTGTTATATCTACGCTTAAAACGTCGAATATCGAAATGCCGAGTGATTAAAATTTCGAATGATTCAAAATATCGAATGACATTATGCCTAAGTTTAAAATATCAACATTTAATAAGTACATCTAAGTTCATAATATCTACGTTAAAAATAGATTTAAGATGTGAATTGTCACACCCTGTAAACCCGTTGCTATTAAGCAGTCATTAGTCTGTTTACTGCATAAGTGTAACAAACAAGCATGCAGCAATCATGCAAGCATGGTTTCTGTCACGGCTCCGGCGCTGCAGGGCTCCGGCAGTCCCACGCGAGCTTAACGTCGCAGATGGTCTAAACGCTCACCGCCTCTGCTTCGGCTTGTTGGCCGGCTTGGCCGGCCAGCCTCAGCTGCGGCGGCGGGTGTTAACACCACCTGCTCCTCAGCTCGCGGGCTGCCTCGCCCCTCCGCGCCTACGCGATTCTAAATTACACTCTAGGGGTAGGGCGATACGTTTCTGTCACTAACTATAGTAGCACAACAGATTGACTTTCAAGAAAATATTTTAATTTAAAGACGTAAATAATACCTTCACGATTGACCTATGCTTGTACACTGGACACTGATTTTCATGGATAAAATAGGTCGAAATTGTTCCAAAATCGAATTGGGGCACCCCGAATTTACGTAGTCTTTTGGCTGTTACCCCTAGAGTGTATATAAAAATCCGGAGGCGCGAAGGGAGGGCAACCCCTTCGCCATAGGCACCCGTGGGAGCCGTAGCGGCCGAGGCTGTAGCAAGCCGAAGCTGCGGAGGTGAACATGGGTGCCTATCCTTTTTTTTTTTTTGGATTTGAAATCATCAAATGACCCTCTCTGGGTGGAGCGGAAGGGAGTGTCAGACTCTTACTGACTAAAACCCATCCGTGTTCCTTCCTTAGCCCTTTATGTTCCGGGGTAGCGGTAACCCTTTCGGACAATCCCGCTGCCCCGGCAGGCTTCGGCCCTAACGGGCCCCTCCTTTGATGCTGACATCTCGTTGAGGCCCGCGTGGAACACATACGCGCCGTCCAGCACGGGCTTGGTCCTGATCGGACGGCGAGCTACCCATTACTCGCCGTCCGCAGGCCCGCGCCTACGGTGGCCGGGAGTCGTCACGCGGCTCCCGACGCGTGGGGCGTCTCCCGCGGCGGCTGGGACGGGCGGCTCTCTCGGCTCTCTCCCTCGCCCATCCCGCCACCTCCTATGCTAGCATGACTGCTTCGCAGAAGGAGATGAGATGAGAGGTCGCCGCCGCTGCCGATCGCCTCTACGAGGACACGGCGGTGCTCTGCCCAAGCGGGACAGACCTCCATCGTATGCTCCACCGTGTCCTCTGGGCGATCCTCGCAATGTTGACACCCGGGCGTTTCCTCCCGCCTGATGATGTGCAGGAACCTCGCGAAACATTCGTGTCCGGTGAGGACCTGCGTCAGGCGGTAGGTGAGGACGCCGCGACGCCTCTCTAGCCACTCCTCAAAGAGGGGTCTTATCGCCACTATCGTGGCGTGCCCTGCGCTGGGTTGCGACAGTCGCTCTTTCCATGTCGCCATGAGATCGCGCCGAAGGTCCGTTCGCTCCGCAGCGATTTGCCGCAGATGGGTGCCTATCCTTTGTTACGCAAGGGCGAAGGGGTTGTACTTCCCGTAGATCCGGAGAAGTTGCAGAAGCAACCTTTTTCCACTCATACTACTTATATCAAAATTTGTTCGATATTTTAACTTGTACGTAATTTTAGGGTGAATTAATGAATGTATTAAATGTTGAAAATTAACCCATTTTTACACGTAGGTACCTATATTAATTTTCGATGTTCAAATAATATATGTACCCATCGATATTTAGGACATTCGATAATCTGTATTTCGATATTTGGATCTTTCAATGTAACTTTTGTAGATATTTAGATTTTAGATATATTGGACGTAGGATATTTAACCATTCGATAATATAAACTTTCGATATTTTAATTTTCGGTTTTATGGTCGTTCGATATTTCCATTTTCGATGTTTTGAACATCGATATTTTAACAGTAGGTATTTTAATCTTCGATATTCAAATACGTACCCGTACTAAGTTTTAGAAGACTTCTAAGAATATAGAAATCCGTACAAAAACAAGCGGAAGTAGCTAGACATCCATCTTGCCGTCAAATGCAAGCATCCTTGCGCATATCACTGAAAGTAAACAACGCTTGCACTGTCGCCTTAGATATGAATTAGCCTCAGTCGTAAGTTACTTATAATTATTGTAACTACTTTGTTTGTAATAAAGTAAAGCATGCATCCATTTGTGTTTCGGCTGACAATCCAATCACAATGCATAACCATTAAATACAGTTCTCGATGGTATAATGAGTGGCTCCATATCGTCAGTGGCATATGTCCAGCAACATAGGAGCTGTGAGAGCCCTGGCGTTACGGGCCTGGCTTACGAGCCGTTGGTCATGGGTTCCAATCAGAGAGAAGGACCTTTACGTTAATATGCAATTTTTTTCATCGCCACTACTCTGTTAACAATGAAGGTAAACATCGTGAGGAAGGGCGGGTAGCACAGGACTGGTCATTGTGACGATGCTTGAGGGAGGCCTGTGTCCAGTAGTATTTGATGATGACGTATTTCTGATGGTTACGTGGTCGTGTGTGTAGCAACAAAGCGCGGTGGGCGTGTCGGGCGGGCAGCGCTTCAACGTGAACGTGCCGCACCGCTTCGTGGTGCACTCGTACAAGCGGTTCACGTTCTGCGACCACTGCGGTTCGCTGCTCTACGGACTCATCAAGCAAGGCCTGCAGTGTGAAGGTTAGATATCCATTGATTTATTTACTACTAGCAGCGCCCCGCAGCTTCACCCGCCCAAGTGTCGATCCTGTGGGAATATCGGGATAAAAAGTATTCTATGTCCTTTCCCGGGACTCAAACTGTCTCTATACCAAATTTCATCAAATTGGTTCAGCGGTTTAAGCGTGAAGAGGTAACAGACAGACACACTTTCGCATTTATAATATTAGTATGGATTGATTTAAGTATAGTAACATCGGGACACGGCAGTTTCTATACACCTGCACTTCTGAGGACCTAAAAACGCTACTGATGCTGCGAATGGGCTCCAGTCATTTGACAATAAATTTACCATCGATTCGAAAAGAAGAAGACTGCAAATTAAAAGAGGTGGTTTTGTGAATTTTACGCGGCCTCTCATGGGTTCACTTATAACTTTATAACATTAAAAAAAGTGATTTTCTTATTTTTAAGGGGAGAAACCGAGTGTCGTCCGAGATTCCTTTGATCAAACTGAATGGAATCCCCTTAAAACGAGCATCAAAATTCACATACCTGGGTCATGCGGTGACGGAGGATCTCTCGGACGATGCAAACATGGAGAGGGAGCGTAGGGCGTTGTCGGTCCGATGTAATATGGTAGCTCGCAGGTTTGCGCGGTGTACGGATAGTGTAAAGATTACGCTTTTCAAAGCGTACTGTCTATCTTTTGACACATGCAGCCTTTTTTTTTTTTAACACGTTGGCTGCCATGCAGACACAATAGAAAATCTATTGTGTCGAAAATCTGTTGTTCGCGGTCACCGGTGACCGCGTTGGCAGTCAATGCCTTAAGGATGGTAAATCATCAAATGACTCCTCCCGCTCTGGATGGAGCGGAAGGGAGTGTCAGACTCTTACTGAATAAAACCCATCCGTGTTCCTTCCTTAGCCCTTTATGTTCTGGGGTAGCGGTAACCCTTTCGGGCAACACTTGCAGCCTGAGGGTGAAATATACGCAGCGGACCTACAACGCCCTACGTGTGCAGTATAATAATGCCTTCAGGGTGCTGTTGGGTCTCCCTAGATACTGTCGTGCATCTAAAATGTTTACGTATTCGCAAACTGACGATTTCTTTTCCATTATGCGCAAGAGAACCGCATCAATAATGAGTAGGGTGAGGGGGAGTACCAACGTCATCCTGATGACATTAATAGACAAATTTGACAGTCCAATCGTTGGGCACTGGATGCGCACGCGCCTTGTACTCGGGGCCTAGCGATTGGGAGGGTAATGATTTTAATTTAATTTTGATTTTGTATACCTATAACGTGCAGTGGCGTACATTGGTTTTCAGAATAGTCTAGGCAGACGCGGTCACTAATCAGAAACATAAAACAAAAGTAACTATAAAAAAAATCGCTGCCGCCATCTTGGATTTTCATTTTGAATTTATTTTCGGCTCCATCACCCTCGAAAACCATGAAAACGAAACCCATGCGAAAAATAATAAAAATTACAGCCGCCATCTTGGATTTTCGTTTTGATCACACTATCGGCTTCAGCGCCCTTGAAAACCAAAAAAACGACACACATGATGAAAAAAAAAACAGCTGCCATCTTGGATTTTCATTTTGACATCACTATCGGCTTAAGAACCCTTGAAAACCATAAAAACGACACCCATGATGAAAATTTTTAAAATGTTTGCAGCCGCCATCTTGGATTTAATTTTTACCTCACTATCGGCGATCTTAATATCCATCCCTTTCTTTCTTCGCACGGCCAAATTACGAACGAATTACAAATTACGATTTTAGCATTTATACTCGGTTGGATTTGAGTAGGCATACTTTAGGGTGATAAATTGCGAAGGTCGAATGTCATGGTATTACGCGTGAGACGTACGTATTTTTAATTTCGTCGTATTAACTTGAACGAGTAAAGTCCAATGACAATGCGCGATTTCGTTTTTTGTTAGATATGATAATTTAGTGAGTTTCTTATTTGTGGGCACACACGCTGAAATGTAATTGACGGGCTTATGGTGATTTATCGAGGTGGGCATTGCTTATATGCCTATATGCAATGCACGCCACTGATTACGTGTACTAACATAACAAATTATGGATTTTTATTGTCCGAAATAAACGTTTTGAATTGAATTGAATTAAAAACAGAAGCTTAGATACAAGAGAGAATGGGGTGATAAAAACTATATCGGCATTTTCAAAACCTTTAACTTTATTTCCATATTTCTGAAAAATATAACATGTTTTTGATGTTCCTGCGATGTTCCTGCATAGGAAGAAGACAAGGCAAAATCAAAATGAGAATTGCACATCTTCACAACTCACTAAATACGTTTGTATTGCAGTATGTTCCATGAACGTCCACAAGCGGTGTCACAAGAACGTGGCAAACAACTGCGGCATCAACACCAAGATGATGGCGGAGATCCTCAACGAGATGGGCATCTCGCCCGACAAGAACCCTCGGCCCAGACCCTCCAAGGTACTGTCCAGCAGTTAAGGACAGTCTCCTGAGACCGTATCCTGTAGCTACAACGGTTAAGAAACCTGCCTGCTCCTGATGTCCCATCTCAAAAATCCTGCCTGTTTATGGAGACCAGCGCTTTGTATTGTGAGAAGTTACTCCTTCATCTATTTACAAGCAATACACATATTTCCTTCACCACAGTACCTAAACGCGACCCTGATGGAAGGCGCGCCCGAGCTGGCTTCGTCGGGCGAGTCGGACAACAAGGACGGCGACAAACACGACGACAAAGGTAACTCGTGCTTACGATACATTGACGACGAGTAGCAGCTAGTTAGTAGTGGCCATGTTGGGTGGGGCAGCTGGTGAAACAATGAAACTAAGTTTTCCGTGGGCCCTGTTACGGTTAAAATATAATAATAATAATGCTTTATTGAAAACAATTATGACAGATAAGTGGTTTAGGTTTAGTAAAATGGTCCCGTCCCGTCGACACCAAGTCTTACCCCCAAAAACACGAAAGTTCGATCCGCTTGGATGACACTGGCTTAGCAATTGAAAGAGAGAGAGAGCAAAAGTTTTTAGGGTTGTTAAACTTTTAGCATCCCACTCCCCTTGGGCATCAAGAAAGGTTGGTAACCTTTCACTCCATAGTATTTCTTTTGCATTCCGAATGCGTTTATGAACCTCTGAAGGTTCTACGCGTGAAAGTGACCGAATGCAGAATGTTAAACGCAAGTAAGTGCTTTGAATGTTGTTGTACGTTATCCAATATCTTTGTATGTTGTTGTACGTTATCCAATATCTTTGAATTTTGTTGTACGTTATCCAATATCTTTGTATGTTGTTGTACGTTATCCAATATCTTTGAATGTTGTTGTACGTTATCCAATATCTTTGAATGTTGTTGTACGTTATCCAATATCTTTGAATGTTGTTGTACGTTATCCAATATCTTTAGAAAAAGTAGTAAGTTCTCGTAGCATGGATTGTATATAAGAAACGAGAAAACTTGAATCTTACGCACGTCACGTGTTCAAGTCTGTCAGTTATGACAAAATAAGGTCCAAACCCAGCTATGCAATAACCTCACCCAATATTGCCGATGTTTTAAAACATACTGCCGTATTGAAACTGTCAACAAAGTCATTATAGATCTGCCCCCTTACTAATAAACTTATTATATCAGATGAATAGTTACACACCGATTTCTCTCTTTCAGTCGTCAGTCATTTGACGTTCGAAAGAAGAAGACAAAGCGCTGTGTAACTTTACAGACGCTATACAACGTTTATTAGTAATACAATGCTTGCTAGTTATATCTACAGTAGAGTAGCCTTTTGATATATTCCCAGTACAATGTATTTAAGTAGATGTAAATCGTACATTTATCCCTTAGCTGTGTGGTATCGTAGCATTTTGTGAGTGTCAGTTTTTAAGCAGTGTGTTGACTATATTACGACCAATTTGTTATACTGATGATATTATTAGGTCCTTACATATGAAATTAGCGTTTTGTCGTACTGACCACTTTGATCTGAAATATCTCCTCTTTGGTTAAGAATTCCAAATTCAAATTTATAAATTCATTTAGCTGGTACATTTGAGTTTTGAAAACAGTCATTCATTTGTTTTTTCCTCATTATTTTTTTCTTTGCCGTCGCTTATTACCGCACAATGGAAAACATGAAATATCGGTATATTTACGAGTACGAGTTCTACCGTGGCACCAGTGCTGCAGAAACAGCTCGAAGGATTAATGATGTGTACGGCGGTGGTGTCGCAAAAGAAAGCACGGTACGTTTTTGGTTTCAACGTTTTGGTTCTGGAAATTTCGACCTTCAGAACCAACCCCGTGGACGGCCGGAGACCAAAGTGCAAAATGAAGAATTAAAGGCTATTGTGGAAGCGGATCCATCACAAAGCACTTCAGAGATAGCTGCAGGCTATGGGGTAAGTGATAAAACTGTATTAATCCACTTGAAGCAAATCGGGAAATAAAAAAACTTGAACGATGAGTACCTCATGATTCGAGTTCGATTCACTCGAACTTGCAAACACGCGTCGACTGCTGTGTTACTTTGCTCAACCGACACATTAATGAAGGGATTTTAAATCGAATCATTACTTGTGATGAAAAGTGGATACTGTACGATAATCGGAAGCGCTCGTCGCAATGGCTGAACCCTGGAGAACCAGCCAAATCCTGTCCTAAACGAAAATTTACTCAGAAAAAGTTACTTGTGAGTGTTTAGTGGACTAGCGCCGGTGTCGTTCACTACAGTTTTCTAAAATCTGGCCAAACGATTACGGCAGATATCTATTGTCAGCAACTGCAAACTATGAAGGAAGAACTAGCTGCTAAACAACAGAGATTGTTCAATCGCTCTAGGCCACTGCTGCTTCACGACAACGCAAGACCACACACTGCACAACAAACAACCACTAAGTTAGATGAGCTACAATTGGAATGTCTGTGACATCCACTCTACTCCCCGGACCTTGCTCCAACAGATTACCATTTTTTCCGGAATTTGGACAACTTCTTACAAGGAAAAAAATTCAACTCCGATGCGGCAGTCCAAACCGCCTTCAAAGAGTTCATTGATTCTCGCCCCCATGGTTTTTTTAGTAACGGGATCAATGAACTACATATGAGATGGCAAAAGTGCATAGATAACAACGGTGCATACTTTGATTAATTAAATATATTTTACAAAAAAAAATGACTTTATATTCCTCCCGTACAAAACGCCAATTTCATATGTAAGGACCTAATACATGCGTCTAGCTAGAATGGACGCTGATTCTTGGAAAATCGTTAGAAATTATTGACCAATTGTAAAAAAATAATTGCACTCAAGGGCAAGCACAATATTAGTGTAATGTTTTATTGCACTCGACCCAAAGCTTACTCATTGGAGATATTTCAGTACTATGCCTCGTTTAGCCTCGATTAATTTAGAATAGCAGTGGCGTAATGCTAACACTACACTATCAATTTAAAGTAAACGAGACTTGTTAAGACAATTGCCGAGTTGTGTAGTGAACCCACTGCATTTATTATTTAGCAGTAGGTAGTCCTTGGTACGCTACTGTGGCCGCTTCGAGTGATTGTTACTTTTACCAGTATTGCTTTATACCCTGTATGTTATTCATGTATTTATCTTTTGTTCAAATAAAGCTTTGGTTTATTTTTTTTTTGTTGTTTCAATTATGTTTGAGCATCATGAAACAATGTTATGGAATAAGTGAATGAATAGAAAAGAAAATGAAACCATTCATTATTTTCCCCATTTTTTATTTTACACAAACATTCACAAATAGAATAAACACACATCCAGCCAACCATAGTAATTAGACAACTGGCAGTTGTGACATTTACGCGGGATGAATAATTTGTATTTCGCAGCCATCTTGTCTTTTTATTTCGGCGACACCGGTGGCGTTACTCGCAAATATTTCTGGTACGAATATAGTGCAAAGCGGGCGGTGGGAGAGCCCGGCCTCCACACAGTTGTCTAATTATGTCGTATATCTACACAAAGCATTCCTTAGTGCATAATTTCATAATTTTGTTTTACCATATTGTTTTGTTTCCCCCCCACGTTCCCTCATATAGGCGTGCAACTGCCGGCGGGATGGCGCTCGCACTGGGACGACCTGGAGGAGATATTCACGTGTTACGACACCGACCCTCAAGGTGGCGAGTTTTGTTCAATGTCACCCCCAGGGGGCGGGTTTTGTGTCGCTGTCGCTCGGTGCTGGCGCTTTGATCGCTGTAGTCAAGCTATACTTGTGTCGCTTTGTTTGTTGTGGTTAGGCTTGAGTCCCCTATAAACGTTATCGGTCGTCCACAGCGTCTTGCCATTTCCATAGCATGGTGCTTGCTATGAAAATGTGCTAACATGGTCTCCTTGAAACGCTCAATAAGTGTTAATTATTATGTTGTGTCGCTATTTACCGATAGTGTTTTATATGAGACTTCTAACCTTAGGTATAGGTTGCACTGTGGTAAGTTTATGCGGGAAACACGCGGTGGTGGTATTGGAATCATAATCTAGGTTTAGAATGGTAGAAGCTCTTCATTTCTTCTTTTTGGGCGTCTTTACATAGTAAACAATAATTACATAAATTACAGTGGCTCTAACTCTAACCGTTTAACCCTATTACAAATAACTTTAATCAGTAGTCAGTAGAGTAACATTTTACACATGGTTCGAGTTGCACATGTATTGAAACAACACCGTATAAAAACTAGGGATCACTCCTAATTCGTTTTGATAAAAGTTCACTTTTGACGCGAAACTGCAGACTAATTTGGATGGCACTGTTAACCTGTAATATAAGTATTATTTATTATTTTAAAATCTATTTAGCTGAACTTCTTCTTAGCGTTCTTAGCTGAACTGAAAATCCGTTGCTGGTTCAACAACTATATTGTATGCATAATGCTGGCACTATACCCCGGGAAGACTCCGATTCCGACACATTTTTCAGCCAGATTTATGTTTTTAAAGTGTATATGAATTGGAGTTACAGCTTTCGTGTAGACACAGCCTTAAAATATTTATTCCTAATAACTGGGTATAAAGTGCATGAGTGGGGGCTTTTAACAACTTCTTACACTCGAAGCCTAAAACATGAACTATTTGCGATAGCACACTTATGGCACAGATTTTTTTAATCTTTCTACTTTGGCACTTATAATAAAAAGGATATTTCAAAGTTTTCACTAGCGACCTGCTTACTTGGTTCTACGGAAAGCTTCCACAACATTGTGACTTTCTATCCTATCATACTTGTTGACTCCTTTCCTTGGTCTTATACGTCATGCGTGATGAACTTAGCAGCTGCGACATTGTACAAGTGTGGGATTGTAACCGTGGAGGTCTTACCTGTTATTCTTTATCCTTATAAGCATACGCTCATCGTGATAATTTTTTAATAAGAGTGTTGATCGTCGGACAATTGTCGCTTACAAGACTCGTAAGCGACAATAGTTAGTCGATCAAGCATTACATTCTCGTCTCTCGACGGTTGAGAAATTCATCTTGTGTAAAAGAAGTTAAAATTCGAAAGAACCTGTTAAAAGTTAGTACAGTAAAAAGGATAGAGTCCAAAAAATGCTTTGGGTTTTTAATAACGGTCAACTTCTCATCATTGAAGTCTGTCGCAGCTGCTGATGGACTCACTTGTGGTATAAGCCCCTTATATGACATCTATCTAAAGTGTTGTTGTGTTGCGCAGGCGACGATGGTGCGGGCGGTCACGGCAAAGTGTCACTGGACGACTTCCACTTTATCAAGGTGCTGGGTAAGGGTTCCTTCGGGAAGGTCATGCTGGCAGAGAAGAAGGGCACTGACGAGGTATGTGTTGTTATCGTATATAATAGAATATTCTGTTAAAACATATTTTTAATAGTTAGCTATGGTGGGAATTGATAAATATTGTTATTTATAAAAAAATATCTTATAGTGTTTTTGCTATCAAGGTAAGAAAAGTTAAAAATAGGATTGACAGGCTAGGTTTTGACAACAGTTGGAATTGATAATAAGGAATCGTCGAAGTAGAAATACGGCTTGTATTTGAATTTCTTAATTGTTGTTTCTCCTTTAGTCACAAACAGACTTTAAATGCAAAATGTAAGCTTTAACGTGATGGATGACGACTCGGGCGCAGGTGTACGCCGTGAAGGTGCTGAAGAAGGACGCCATCATCCAGGACGACGACGTGGAGTGCACGCTGACCGAGCGGCGCGTGCTGGCGCTGGCCGCGCGGCACCCCTTCCTCACGGCGCTGCACTGCGCCTTCCAGACGCGCGAGCGGCTGTTCTTCGTCATGGAGTACGTGGACGGCGGCGACCTCATGTTCCAGATACAGCGCGCCAGGAAGTTCGACGAGCCCAGAGCCAGGTACCGCTGTTGTCCTGTTGCTCCAGCTGATAGGACGAATGTTCCTGTACAGTTTTAAAGTGTCATTCTGTTTCCTCCTGTCGTTGAGATGGTAAAAAAGGAAATGATAAATAATATTTTATTTCTGTAATTTTTTTGTAAAAACACGTTTAATAAATAGATGATATGTTTCCTAACTGATTACTCTGAGAAAAAACACCCAAACAAACTCCAGAAGTCACAGTCTCTTGTTAAGTCCAGAAATTATCATACGAGAAGTAGCATTTATGACTTGCATAGTAAATGACAAATCACCAATGCTACTATTAGAAGTTATCTGAGATCTTGTCTTTCCCCGAAAAATCCGTAACTTTGTAATGGTTTATCTCCAGATTCTACGCGGCGGAAGTGACACTAGCTCTGCAGTTCCTACACTCGCACGGCGTCATCTACCGCGACCTCAAGCTTGACAACATCCTGCTGGACAGCGACGGACACTGCAAGCTGGCCGACTTCGGCATGTGCAAGGAGGGCATCCTCGGTCAGTCATCACCCTACATAACTATAAAGAAAATAATCCCAACCGATTATGCGGCCACTGCAGGGGGCAAAGGCCACTTTTCATAAATAGAGAGCACGAACATTGATTACCTACCACGCTTGCTCAAGACAGATTGATGATTTCGGACTTGTATGAACTACTATCTACGTTCTATGTTATGGGTTTGACTTCCGCACTTAGTCCTTCAAATGGAGCATTGTGCGTGGGCCGCGGCGGGCGGCGGGTATCCCGACCAGCCCTCCTCCCTGCAGCAGTCAGTCAGGTGTCTGCCTGTTCAGACATGCGAGTAGCAACTGCACGTGTAGTGACCCCGCATCTGTTTCAGAGGGTACGACTACGACCACGTTCTGCGGCACGCCCGACTACATCGCGCCGGAGGTATGTACTTAGCACATTCTCAATATTGTATTCGTTGGAATGAAATAGGTTTCTTAAAATTGATTTAGATAGCATTTGTACAGATTGCTTCAATACAAACCTTATGTCTTTGTAGAACCGCCATATCACGATAGCTTCTATGGATAACATAACATGTCAATATGACGCTGATCAAAAAACTTTACATAAAAATAAATACAGGGTGAAATGTTAATCACTGCATTTCTCATATGAGGTCATTGTACTCATCATTATGAATAACTTTTACTATTATGGAACCAAACATGAAATCACGAAAATAAAATCAGCTGTTCCCTTCATTTAGACGAGTTATGCGAACATAAATGTAGGGAACACCTGATTTTTTTTTTCACGATTTCTGGTTAGGTCCCATAGTAAAAGTTGTTCACAATGATGAGTACAATGACTCCTTGAGGAAAACAGTAATTAAAATTTCACCCTGTATAATAAGGGTCGTCCCGTTCACTGTCCATTTCTAACGCACATCGCATCGGTAGCATCGTGCTGAGTTAGGGCCTAAACACACACGCTACTTTTAGCACCGGCGATTTGCGATTTTGCGACTTTATCGATGCTGCATCGCGTTTTGGCGACTCTGCGTTCCATCGCAGTATTAAAATAGCGCGTTTTAGAGATCCTATCGATGCTGCATTGCGATTTCGCGACTTCCTGCGTTAGGACGCGGTATCGGAATCGCGCTGCTTAGCGACTGCTCCGATGCTGCTGCGGGTCGGCTGTAGTGCTGCTTATCGATAGTCGACGATCGATAGTTTGTTGATTTGCAATGGTATTGTTTACATTTATGATAAATTTGTTTATTTATTAAAAGTAGCATTAACAGTAACACAGGTCGGTAGCAAAAGATAAAGATAAGACAAAAGCTCTTGAAATGTAGTGTACTTACTTTATTCCAAAATGTTCAAAAAAATTCCGTTCATCTCTTCGTAATACCTACATGAAATGAATGATGCTGATGATAAGACGTGAACTGGTTATTGGATGTAACCAATACCTAGGTGAAGCTTCGTCAAAATCTAGTGCAACACTGAGTCGTGTTCCGCAGAGCCAAGTCGTTGCGCCCGGCATCAGAATGTGTGCGGAGTGTAGCGGTCAGGCGCTGTGTCGAGCTTCCGAAAAGCGACTCAATCGTCGCGTTTGGCGTTTTTAAGTGTGCGGTGTGGAATGTTTGGTCGCTGCATTTAGCTTCTAAAAAGCGCCTAACTCGTCGATCGCTGATGCTAAAAGTAGCTAATCTGCTGTTACCTTAAAATAAAAAGCACTTTTTTTTCGCAGATTTTTGAGTTTAAATATCAGTATTGACGTGCGTTTGATGGTTGATCGTAAAAATCAAGTTTACTTTTTAGATCCTCCAAGAGCTGGAGTATGGCCCTTCAGTGGACTGGTGGGCTTTAGGGGTCCTTCTCTACGAGATGTTGGCTGGCCAGCCTCCCTTCGAGGCCGACAACGAGGACGACCTGTTCGAGTCCATTCTACACGACGACGTGCTGTATCCCGTGTGGCTCTCCAAGGAGGCCGTGTCTATACTCAAAGGTGAATCATTTGTTTTTGTTTGTTTATTTCCAGTAATCTGTCAACCTTCAAAATTGGTGGGAATAGACATTTCGGGGTGTTTGTTACTCTGTGTCTTTGTCCATTAGTATCTATGAGGCGAGATTGTAAAATCACTATCGATTTCTTGCCCTCGTCTAATGTTATTTTGGGTCGGTGCAACACGTTGTCTTCTTCTGTTTGACCTTCAAGTTATCATTCACTCCCTTTTTTCATATCAGTTTTCGAAGTTAAAATATGTTAAATCAAGGTTACAATAATTAAAAAACATATCGAGGGACAAATAGGAGTTAACTTAGTGTGTCAAGTAAGACAGCGTGTCGCCGGAGAGCCGCGCGCATGCGCATGTGGATGTGGTCTGCAGGTGCTTATGAATTTTATTAACCAACTTCAAAACAGGAGGAAGCCATGCCTTCGACTATATGTTGTTGTTTTTTTATTGTAAATCGATTTAAAAAAATCTTTTAGCGCTTATACCCTATCCAATTTTTAGGAAATCTAATTAGGAACATTGACTAGGAAGTCGGAAGCTAGTGATCACACTACACTAAATTGGATTCTAAATCGCACAGACAACGCATTCGTGGTCATCAAACATTTTTGAACAGTGAAAATACTGTTATATACTTTATGCCTGTTTCATTTTCTCGCAATCGAAGTGAAAAGCAGAGTGTATAACTCGGGCATAAACGAGCCATTTTACCCCTCGACTTAACTATCCACCCTCGCCTTCGTCTCGGAGTAAAATGGCTTCTTTCCTGCACTAGTTGTACAATCTACTATTTTAGATTTTATTATAAGTACTACTAGTTTTTACGTTTTTCATAGTTTTAAATTGTAAGTGCTTTAACTTTAAGACCACGCTATCGCATTAGTTATACACCTGTAATGATAGTGGTAGGGAGATTTTGATAAATAAATAAATAGTAATAAAAGCTTCAATAGTACGTATTTTTGCCACTTTGTTTATATTGATGATGTTATAATCACTTCCTGTCACTGATTTCAGCTAGTAGTGTTATACGAATTTGTGTGGGGTGAGCATAACTGAAAAGTGAAAAATAAAAACATTTTTTACAAAAAAATTAAAACAACCGACTTCCAGATCGTCGTCATGCTACGCGTGCAGAAAAGACACTACAAATTGAAAAACAACTTTAATTTCGGAAGTCGGTGGCAAACAACAAAAATGCGAACCTGACGATACCGACTTCCGAAATTGAAGTAATTTTTCACTTTGTAATGTCTTTTTTGGAAGTAGATTGTTTTTTTTAATTTAATTGTAATATGTCACAAGGTATTTTGTTGTAGCATTTAACACAGTACCCCATATAAGATGTAAGTATGTACGAAAAAACTCATTCTGTATATTATAAATACACTAGCTGCGCTCCGCGGTTTCACCCGCGTATGTTTCGATTTAGGGGTATGAAAATATTAGGTCCTTACATATGAAATTGGCGTTTTGTACGGGAGGAATATAAAGTCATTTTTTTTTGTAAAATATATTTAATTAATCAAAGTATGCATCGTTGTTATCTATGCACTTTTGCCATCTCATATGTAGTTCATTGATCCCGTTACTAAAAAAACCATGGGGGCGAGAATCAATGAACTCTTTGAAGGCGGTTTGGACTGCCGCATCGGAGTTGAATTTTTTTCCTTGTAAGAAGTTGTCCAAATTCCGGAAAAAATGGTAATCTGTTGGAGCAAGGTCCGGGGAGTAGAGTGGATGTCACAGACATTCCAATTGTAGCTCATCTAACTTAGTGGTTGTTTGTTGTGCAGTGTGTGGTCTTGCGTTGTCGTGAAGCAGCAGTGGCCTAGAGCGATTGACCAATCTCGGTTGTTTAGCAGCTAGTTCTTCCTTCATGGTTTGCAGTTGCTGACAATAGATATCTGCCGTAATCGTTTGGCCAGATTTTAGAAAGCTGTAGTGAACGACACCGGCTCTAGTCCACTAAACAATCACAACTAACTTTTTCTGAGTAAATTTTCGTTTAGGGCAGGATTTGGCTGGTTCTCCAGGGTTCACCCATTGCGACGAGCGCTTCCGATTATCGTACAGTATCCACTGTTCATCACAAGTAATGATTCGATTTAAAATCCCTTCATTATTGTGTCGGTTGAGCAAAGTAACACAGCAGTCGACGCGTGTTTGCAATTTCGATTCACTCAATTCATGGGGTAAAAAAACTTAAACGATGAGTTCGTTCAAGTTTTTTTACTTTCCCGATTTGCTTCAAGTGGATTAATACAGTTTTATCACTTACCCCGAAGCCTGCAGCTATATCTGAAGTGCTTTGTGATGGATCCGCTTCCACAATAGCCTTTAATTCTTCATTTTCCACTTTGGTCTCCGGCCGTCCACGGGGTTGGTTCTAAAGGTCGAAATTTCCAGAACGAAAACGTTGAAACCAAAAACATACCGTGCTTTCTTTTGCGACACCAGCGCCGTACACATCATTAATCCTTCGAGCTGTTTCTGCAGCACTGGTGCCACGGTAGAACTCGTACCGATATACCGATATTTCATGTTTTCCATTGTGCGGTAATAAGCGACGCCAAAGAAAAAAATAATGAGGAAAAAGCAAATGAATGACTGTTTTCAAAACTCAAATGTACCAGCTAAATGAATTTATAAATTTGAATTTGGAATTCTTAACCAAAGAGGAGATATTTCAGATCAAAGTGGTCAGTACGACAAAACGCTAATTTCATATGTAAGGACCTAATATTTTGTTTTATATGTTTTTATATTTATTTTTATTAATATTTATAAATAAAAAATACTTTAATAATCTTTTAATAATACACACATCAACATCGTCTAGGGATATTTTGTATAAAGTTCTTAAACTCAAAAAAAACTTTTTTACAAAAAAAACAACCGACTTCCAAAAAAAACTACAGTGATAAATAACTTTAATTTCGGAAGTCGGTGTCGTTAGTTCTGCATTTTCATTTATTGACACCGACTTCCGAAATTAAAGTTATTTATCACTTTGTAGTTTTTTTTGGAAGTCGGTTGTTTTTTTTTGTAAAAAAGTTTTTAATTTTCACTTTTTAGTGAGAGAGTTTGTGATTTATCTAAGTTACAATAGCCTAACGTCAACTGCTCATCACCTTTTACAAAATATTGCTTTTCCCAATGCTGGGGCGTTAATTGTTGTTGTTGTTGTTGCTGAACAACCATTCACCATAAGCATTGTGACGAGCATAAATTGCTTAGCAACCATATTCAGCAATCCGTAAAATATTTATCATTGAGTAGTTCCGATGGCCGTCTGTGGTCTTCATCATCAGCTCCACTTTATCAAATGATGATTTCCGAGAGCAAATGCTCAAGTTACTCTAAAAAATATCCAAATCGCTATAGGTTTGCCAATAAAATTTGAGGGTTTCCCTCGATTTCCCTGGGATCCTATTATCAGATCCTGACCTGATGATCATGGGACCACTTGGGAAGCCACCCTTTCAAACAAAAGAAAAATTTTCCAAATCGGTCAAGGTGCCTTCGAGAAATCGGGGAACACACATAAAAAAAAAAAGATTCCGACGAATTGAGAACCTCCTCCTTTTTTTGAAGTCGGTTAAAAATACTGGCCAGTTTTAAATTCTTTTGAAGAAAGCTTATTTTGTAAACCTTTTTGAACGATTCTAAATTTGAATTTGAAAAAATAAATTAAAAACAAAAGATTTACGCGGCATAATGGTAGCGAAGTCTGAAGGTTTCATTTACCTACAGTGTCAAATTTAAGTTTTATAACAAGTTATCGGTTAATTTCGAATTAATGTTATTGTGTGCATCATGCAGCAGCGCCATTTAACGAGAGAGGAAATGTTAAGGGCAGTAGGCATGCTCCAAGCTGGGGCTACTCAACGGGGTATTGCTGAGGAGATTGGAACAAGGCAAAACGTGATATCAAGGTTATGGTCACATTATCGTGGTACTGGTGAAGTGGCTGAAATACACCCAGGCGGGAAGCGCATAACCACTCAACGACAAGACCGATTTTTGCAAGTTGCTGTGAGAAGACAACCAAATGTTACGGCCATGCAGTTGGTTCAGAGGCTCCAGTCAGAGCACCAGTTGCTTGTGAGTGATCAAACTGTGAGGAGAAGGGTGCATGAAGCTAACCTTCATGCTCGCAGACCGCTTCGTACTCCAGCACTACGCCGAGTAAATCGTGGACGACGACTAGAGTGGGCTCGTGAACATTTGCTCTGAGAAGATAACCTACTGGTTATCTTCATAGTAAACAGCACTACAGACTACTGTCTGTAGTGCTGTTTACCGATGAGTCCCGGTTCGGTTTCCATCCCGATACACGTAGAGTACGTGATTGGCGAGTTCCTGGTCGTGAGAGCCGTCTGCAACATCCTCAGGAAGTCCATTCATACCACGGCGGGACAATTATCGTTTGGGCGGGAATTCGTGTTGATGGAAGATTAGACCTCGTTTGGATCAGAAACAGAATGACGGCTGAAAAATACCGTAACGAGGTGCTAATACCAATAATCTACCCCCATCGACAACAAATGGGCCAAGAATTCACGCTCATGCACGATAACGCCCATCCGCACACAGCGAGAGTGGTGACGAGCTGGTTGCAGGAGCACGACGTATCGGTCTTAGGCTGGCCCGCTCAATCGCCTGACCTAAACCCCATAGAACACGCGTGAGACATGCTCCAAAGAAGGGCTTTGAGGAATTTCCCTGCAACCATTGCGACGGAAGAGCAACTTTTTTTGCATCTTTGCCGGACCTGGGACAATATACCGCAGCAAGACTTGGATAACTTAATCCATAGCATGAAAAACCGTTGCAGGACCGTTGATTAACGTCATGGCTGGTTTTACTGACTACTGATTTTTCACATACTTAACTGTTTTACTTTTTAATATAACTGTGTTTTCACTTTTTCTTGAGAAACACATTTATTGTTAGTTTTACCATTATTTCACGTTTTTCTTTTATTTGAATAAAAATTTGTTTACGCAAAAAAAAATAGTTTTCTTTTATTCTGGAGTGAAGTCTGATAAATGGGCTTTATAAAAGTATACAATGTGTCGTTTTGCATCCTCGTCAAATTCAAGGAGGTAACTATGCTAATGATTCTCGATACGAATCAATAATAAAATAAGTAGGTAATTTTTTTATTGTTTTTCTAATTTTCGGAAATCGGCATGTGTGGGACACGCATGTTAAAACGCGACCCGTGTGATACCGCACTGCAATTGCTCTTTTACACACACTTAAAAACTCATGTGGTTTAAATACGATACAATAATTTTGCCTACCCCTGCGCGCGCGCTCCCTCACCGCCGCCAGCGCCCTACTATTATCCCTAAACCCACCCGGCCACGCCCACATTTCGACTAGTGTGATTGATGTCGCCGTCGTGAGCACGTCTTTCGCGATTTCCCGGCTCGCGGTCATTTAATTTCGTTTTAAATACGACACGATGACGGAAAACTACTCCAATGTTGAGTTAGTGGAGATGGTGCGTTTATACGCGATAAGTGGAGTGGCGTGGTAGTGGAGTGGAGTGTTCTGTGTAGATGTTCGCGGAAATGTTTCCCAATCGGCCACCACCGCGGCGTCGAGGAGATGCTCGATGATGTTCCCCTGGCAATCCATCGCAACTTGTTTTACCAGCAGGACGGTGCCCCTCCTCACTACGGTCGTCAAGTACGCGAGTATGTACTTGACCGAAAGGTTCGGCAATCAGTGGATTGGCCGCGGTGGACCTGTGGCCTGGCCTCCGCATTCTCCGGACTTAACGCCCCTGCATTAAAAGACTAGTGTACACAGACGAAATAACTAGTGTTACAGAATTGAGGGAAAAAGTGTTTAGTGCTTTCGACACTGTAAAAACGAATGTGTTTGTGTTGCGAAAGCTAAAAGAAAACCAGCGGCGCGACGTCGTGCTAGACTGTGTTTAGAACGTGAAGGTGGCCACTTCGAACAATACCTCCGGCTAGCGTAGGTTATTTATTTATTTGTACATACAATCATTTGTGAATACGTAGTTAGTTAAATCAATTGGTGTAAATAAATTGATTTAAAATTTTTAACTACGCCTAAAATACCGGTCTAGAATATCTGATAACCAGTGCTCCTAAACAAATGTATCACTTAAAAAGCTAGCTTTCCATTTTTATTACAAAGTAATAAACCATTTTAGATTTAGTACATTACATAGGTACACTAACTGAGGTATTTTTGACGGTCCTTTGCCCGTTAAATAGGAAGGAAAATTTGAAATCAACCAATTTCATACACAGATAATAATTAAACAATACATTGCAGAAAACAATGACTTTCAAATAAAAACAAAAAATAAACAAAGTCGTGTAATAAGTGCGCAGGCGACCCGCCCCGCGCCTACAAAATAATTCGCGGAATATTCGCGGACAAGCCTAACCGCTGCAGTTCTCGGGAAGCGGGACGGGTGAGTGGATACGATTTACAATTTCCCAATTTTATTATTTACTGACCATTTATCAAAAATAAAATAAATTGTATACGTAATGCAAAACTAACACTTTATTAATCAAAGCTGGTAACTACGTACCTAGTCTTACAGGTTTTTATTATTACCTACTTATCTAAACTACGCACGGCGCGTATTTCGTGCCTACACGTTTTTATAACTAAGATAAATTTACAATTTTAGGATTACTTACTGTCCGATTAGCAGGAATGAAATACATTTTATAAGCAAAACTAACATTTTATTAATCAGCTGATAGTTACGTCACAAATTATTTAAGTTGTAACAGATACCTCACTCCCTACAAAATCTCCTATACTTACCTATCGCGATAAAAGCATTTTTCATGTCGTCGGCGACCGCTACGTGCTAAACTGTGCCTAAGACGCTCGACCCTAGAGTTATTATCGTTTCGCTGCCACTTGGGCTTACAGGCAGTTATCGCGCGCAAGTTCATGAAGTGATGTAGCCCTGGCTACGTTTTTTGCATTACCTACGTTGACTTTTGACCTTTCCTTGGCGCATAGTGAGTCATTTTTTACTAATTCTAATTAAGCTTAAAAATTATCTAAGTAATTATCCACAGTTTATGCCATGTAGGTGATTTTTGCTATTGCTAGCCGCACGCGCCGCTGTTACGTGGGCGGGGTCTGCCGGTCGTCGACACGCACGTACACAGCGTCATATTCGTGCGACACTGCCTACCGCATACGCTACGGGGCGATTCTGTTCTTTGCAAGTGGTGTATTCTGAAATACTGTCAAACTTAAATAACGAAAAAAACAAGTATGTATTTATTATTGAGCAGGTATCGTTATTGTATTTGATTATTTATGTCTTTCATAACAGCCTCCTGAAATTTGACGAGGATGCAAAACGACATATTGTATATGCATGTTGTATGTTACATTTTTTTTTTAGTAAATTGAGTAATTCCAAAATATCCCTAGACAGTGTTGATGTGTGTATTTATTATTGCTATTATTTAACAAAACTATGATCTTATTTTACAAAAAAGATTTATATTTTAATTTCATAATTTGTCGTTTACTTTTCGTCGTTTTAAGTGAACGTATACATCAAACGATGTAGTTATAACTTTAAGGTATGGATTAATTTTATAAAGAAAACGTAAGTAAAATTAATGGATACCTTCAAATTATAACATCTATCGATTATACAGCGACCTAAAGATAAAGTGACTCGGACGATAGTAGATAACAATTTCATCGCAATTCATATGGGCTCGTTGGCTAGTTCGTCAAACTGCCGCGGCCGGTATGAGTATGACGACGTTCGGTGATGCACTGGTTCAAATCCGAGTCGAAACAATGATGACTCTTTGAAGTATTTTTTAGATTATTTGTAAGGAATTCAATGTTGTAGCAGTGTAACATTTTAAAACTTGAGGGGTTAGCACACACGGACGCTGTGTGTACAAACGCCCTTTGGTGAAACCGTAACTGGTGTTCATGAAAGATGGAATTTTTATTAAAGAGACGTAACATTTGATAAATGATAAATGATTTTTATTTTGTAAGTAGGTTTGCACAAACACTTTTACACGTCAATCATATTTTTTATAAAACTAGATAAGGTCGGCGTTTCCTATCTGACTACTCTGAGAAGAAAGGCCGAACCAAACTCAGAGGTCACAGTCTCTTTTAAGTCCAGACATAATCTTGGTCAGGTTATATGAAGACCATGTAGATCGATGTCTGAGATGGTCTTTTGAGAAAAGAACCACACAGATTGAGAGGACCTGTCCAGACAGTGCACGCATTTGTCAGAAATCGTGCAGCTCAACTCAAAACTTAAGGAGCCCAACGATTCGACGAACAATACCAAAGAAAGGACATTTGGGTAGGCCACATAAATTACTCAAACTGCCAGACCTAGAAAAAAACTAACAGAACAAAGAGAATAATAAAAATTAAACAAAAAAATAATAATAAAATGACCCACATTGTCTTCACATGCACAATAATTAAAATAATATAATACTTTACAAAGTAAGCAAATGTCAATGTTTTTATAAAATTCATTAATTAATGTCAATGTGTATATAGAAAAAAAAAAAAAACATTCAAAATGTAAAAAGTGGAAGCAACTCAATCCCAAGCCTTTTTGTCCTCAATATAATCCTTAACAGTATAAAAGGCTTTCTGGCACAACTTACGTTTAATGAATGATTTGAATTTATTAAGGCTTAGATCTTGATTGAGCATCAACTTTTCAAACATCTTACTGAGAACTGGCAGAATTGACACAGGCCTATAATTGTTGGGTTCTTTACTATCACTGGATTTGAACAATGGTACACACGGCTACACATCAAGCTATACATAACCAGTATAAGCTGACTTCCGATTGTACGAAAAACCTATACAATGCGAGATCAACTCAAACTGGAAATGCATAGCTTGATGTGTAGCCGTGTGTACTACGTTACTTACTATGTTTCGTAAGATCCGGAAAGGCTTCTTGGTGAACACTTGTGTTAAATATGTAAGCTACTACTAACCTATACTGTGTCACGTTGCAGGCTTCATGACCAAGAACCCGGTGCGGCGCCTCGGCGTGCTGGGCGGCGCGGGCGGCATCCGCGCGCACGTGTTCTTCCGCGACGTGGACTGGGACGCGCTCATGCAGCGCCGTCTGCGCCCGCCCTTCCGGCCCAAAGTCGTGAGTGTTGTGCGTCTTACTCGCGACATTACTATGTCTATACACTATAATACTACATCATCTTCCGTGACGTGGACTGGGACGATATTATCTTAAGATATTATCTGATATACTTACCATTGTCCTAGCTATATTGGGTCGGCTCCAGTGTAACCGAGTACAACTGTGTACCAATATTTTACACCTCCAACCTAATCAATTTAATTAATCGTTAAAATCGACCCTTACGGCTGGTCGGTTATAATACTACAAAGAATATACAGAATGTAACAAAATAATCTAGTGACTTACAACCGTACGCGCTAACATGGAAGCTTGTGATTACTTAAGAGCCATTTCACGTTTTCGCGCGAATTTCCAAGATTTTAGTCGCCTAATTTACCGTCTTAGGTTGAACACATGTAAAAAAAAGACCAATCTTTCGTATTGATACTTCATGTAACACATTTACAAAAACTTATTTGTTTACTTTGTGGTGATTAATCTCCCACAACTAGTTTACTGAAAAATCATCGCAGAGTCAATTTCAGATTCCTATATCTATCATTAATATTTATATATTTGACAAAAAAAAATACAGAAAGCATCAGACATATAATTTTGTTGACACATAATGTAATAGAATATCGATTACTAATAACACTAATTAGTAAAAAAATAAAGTCTAAGGGCAATTTTTACGTTTTATATCGCTATTTTGGCTAGGTTTTTTGATTTGAATAAGGCGTAATTACATTTAAAAAATCATGTCAAAATAAAGTATGTTCTTTAAAAAAACTAATTCTGAAATTTTATTAAAATCCCTTCATTTAATTACACATAATATCGTTATTGACATCACTCTATTTAGAATAAATTACAATGCATCGGCGGGCACCGATTAGTACGGCGCGAGCGCCCATCGACGAAGGATCTATGCCAATTTTTCCCGCGTCCCGATTTTCGAGCGCACTTATCATGAACGCATTATTATACTACGAGTACAACATTTTGATCCTCTTCGCATTTTTTTTTCATAAGGTAAGTGTTTTGTTTATTATCAATTAAAGTGTTACTTTAGTAGGTACTTTGTAGAATAATTATAATATATTTTTGTGTTATTAGTTTTAGCAATGGGGCGTAAAGAATGTGTATACCATTATGTCAAAAAAAGGAAAAATAAAAATTCTGCAGCCTTAGAGAAAGCAACAGAAGCGAGGTAGATATTTTATTTTTATTTGCAACTCATATACACAGTAATCGATCACATTATCGAAATGGACTATAGAACCGTAATTACAATTATAATTCGTTGCTTCATTTTTCAGATATGATTATAACAATGTAGTTTCCCTACTTACTTGGTAACTTCGCACATATTTTAAAGATTTTTAAAACTAATTGACGTAATTCCGGTCTGACTGCACCTCGGTTGACACTGTGACGGTTAGCTCATTTTTTAGAGTCCTGTAACTTTATGAGTATGATATAAAACTTTCTCTATATCTGGGAATCTTCAAGCGTCGGGGAGGGAGGGTGATCATATCTTCAAATGAAGCAACTCATCATAATAATGATCGAACTTCACTTGGAAGTTCGTTTGATCATATATTTTAATAATTCTAAAAACAATATTGATTATTTGAATAATCATTTAATTATTATTGAATAAAAAAATATTTAAGTAATTGTAGATATCGAAACTTGACAGCTATTTTGTTTTCATTTTAGAATGAGAAGTCGTGTGAATCGTGTAGAGGACAATAGTACCTTTAGAAGAGACGACGTGCCGGGTACAAGTGAAAAATCAGATTCGACAATAGAAATTGTATTTATTTATTTTTATTCAGACTCGATCGTAAATATTTTTAGTACTTACTTTTATATTTCTTTAAATTTCAATTAGATGTTTTAATGTTCGTTTTGTTTTTAGAACGATCACATTGTTGATGGCTGGCGTATAATTGATTTTCAAAACTTTTGGAATCAATTAATAAATATAAGTGAACACAGAGAGAAGTTCGGCTGCAATTGAACTATTTGAAAATAGAAAAAGAGAAACAGTTGGGTCCCATGTCTAAATTTGACTTGAAGTGTATGATGTGTGGATCTAGCTTTGTTCTATAAACTACGGAGACTGAAACAACTGAACGATCAAGACTCGACCTTAATGCAGGTGCGGTATCAGGTGCAGTCATTACAGGAATTGGTCTCTCAAACTTAAATGAGATCAGTGCATCGATGGATTTGCCAACAATGCCATTTCGATTATACAGTCAAACACATGATGCTATTTTCGACATGTGGAAAACTGCTGCTGAAATGACAATGTTAAATGATGCCAAACAGGGAATTAAAGCGGCAGTATCTCGTGGCGATGTTAGCAATTCGGACCAATGATAGCGGTCGAAGCGGATGCTTCTTGGGGCAAACGCTCTTACAAAAATAATTATTATGTTATAAATATATTAATATATAATGTCTGATTGTTTACCTGTTCAATTTTATTATACACTTATACATAACATATATTTGTGTTTTTTTATTAGTCTAGCAAGTTAGTAGACTGAATAAATAAAATCACTTTTTTTCATAAGTCTCTAACAAAGGTGCATTACAATCATGACGGCTCAAGATTGTTTAGTCCGTCTCGACACTCGCGCTACACTGTTTGCATTGTGTATGTGTGGATAGCTACGCACACATACACAATGCTGCCGTCTTTTACCTAAACTCGAGCGTCAAACTTTTGTGAAATGGCTCTTAAGAAATAAAACTATTAACATGGCTATTTTCGACCTTATAAATAATGTTATGTCTGCCGTTGATAAAAAGACTCCCATCTGCGCTATTTACACAGACATGACCAAAGCCTTTGATTATGTTGATCACAAAATCCTTCTAGACAAATTGCATTGCCATGGCATCAGAGGGAACATTTTAAAATTACTAGAATCATATCTAAGTAATAGATTCCAATGTACTGAAATCACAAGAGTGTGCGCAAAAACCAAAACGGAACGAACGTATGTGTCGAATTTCAGATGTATAAAACATGGAGTGCCTCAAGGTAGCGTGCTTGGGCCACCTTTATTTCCCATTTACATAAATGATTTACCAAAAGTGACACAACAACAAATGATTTTGTTTGCAGACGATAGTACTGCCATAGTAAAGTGTAAGGACTTAAATACTTATCAATTTGACATTAATAATACTCTTACTGACATAATTAATTGGCTTAATGAACCGATTTTAATGAAACTTCATACGCATAAGCAGGATACAAAGGTCTAAAAAGTTAGCAGAGAACATTTTCGAAAAATTGTGTTACAGCCAAATTAGACCGATTTTAAAGTTTCCATAGAAACAGAGATTTCCAGTTATCTTTTTTTAAATAAGACATTTCGAAAATGTTCTCTGCTAACTTTTTAGACCTTTGTATCCTGCTTACGCGTATGAAGTTTCATTAAAATCGGTTCATTCATTGCGAAAAACTACGGCTTGAAAGTTTGTATGAAAAGCCGTACGGCGTAAACGCTCTTAATATGAATAATTTAATAATCAACCTCAAGAAAACCAAAGTAATGCATTTCCACCAAAGAATTGAAGCTCCAGAGATTTGTATCAATTACAATGGCAACGAAATAGAAGAACCTTAATTGGAAAGCTCATATAGAACAGCTATGTAAAAAAATAAATAAATCTGCCTATGCACTTTTTCAGTTAGCTACAAAAGTAAATATAGACGCGTTACTTGTTGCCTATCATGGACTAGTAGCCTCACTTCTACGATACGGAGTTATTTTTGGGGTAATTCCCCGGATAAGGGATTACTATTCAAGGCACAAAAAAGGTGCATTAGAGCCATGTGTGGTCTGAAAACAGATGACAGCTGTGCACCGTACTTTAAATCATTAAAAATACTTACGCAATATATATATTAGAAATTAGTATCTTCGTCAAAACCAATCCCAACCTGTATGAAAAATGACAATGGTACGAAATGTTCTAATTCGTAGTCAGTACAAAAATGCTTTGAGTAATCATAAATGTAAAACTGCATTAGTAAAAAAAAGTGTCCTGGGTATGGCACCACGCATTTATAATAAAATTCCAGACGCCATAAAAGAATTTAATATTACACAATTTAAGAAAAAAAAAAAAATCTTCTTGGTTGATAAATGTTATTATAGTATTGACGAATACTTAAATGAATTAATTTAGAATTACAATTATTAATATTGACATTGAATAATTTTGACATTTTAATTATTATCATTAATTATTTTGACATAGATTTCTGACATTGTAATAATTCCTCATTTAGTTTTGACATAATTGAAGTATGAAATAATATGTAATCGTTCAATTTATTTTCTAATTTAATACCATACTTAATTATTAACTATGCATGATACTTTTTTTTTAAAGTTTTGATTTGTAATTCTCGCCTAAATTCACGCATTATGTTGGTACGCCTCCTGGCATAACATAGCGCTCTGTTCATCAAACAAAAGATCTGTATTTCTTTACCTATGTTAACAAATATAGAAATTATTATTATTACACATTTAGCGAATTAGTAAAGTAATTTTTAGTATATTGCACACTGTTGGAAAGGGGACAGCCTAGAGAACTTTTTAAAAGATTTCGAAGATCCCGGTCTTTTTTTTTACAGCAATTTAATGTTGAGTTTTAAGTGTATTTTTCCTTTTTCTATATGAGTAAACATAAAAATTAAAATTAATTTTGAAGGCTATACTAATAACTTTAAAAAAATAATAATTTAAAAGCAGAGTTCTTGTATTTTTCTAATTAGAAATTAAAAAGTCATAAAAAGAAATTGTGACAAGGAATGGGTTACTGGGCCTTAAGAGATAGCAAATGACCTCTCCTATCGGCCAATTCCATTTGGCAAATGATGCACCAAACATCCCGTATAATAGCTCAGCTTTGTGTTGGGTCCTTTTGCACCTATTATAAAGTTTGTGGTGGTATTTACTTTGTATGAAGTGATTTCCAAATTCTGTCTTCAAAATGAATACTTATTGAAATAATAAACAAAAGAAAAATCATATACTTCTAATTTCCCCAGTTTTAGTTAACTGTAAAATGTACCGTGTTATGATTGACATGGCGTTCCTTGTGTTAAAGAAGAGCAAGCGCGAGGCTGCCAACTTCGACGCGGAGTTCACGAAGGAGGAGCCAGTGCTCACGCCCGTGCCCCACGATGTCGTGCGAGCCATCAACCAGGTGAGGAACTAATTCATCATGTTTTCTTGACTCTAAATCATCATCTGCCTAGCCATGTTGGGGTCGGCTACCAGTCTAGCCAGATGCAGCTGAATACCACTATTTTACATGGAGCGACTGCATATATGGCCTCCACCTAAAACGATACCCTTTGGGCTTTTGACTATCCGTAACGATTGACAAAGATTTACAAACAAAATACCATTTCTGAAAAACTAATATTAACTTTATGTCAATGTCAGAAAAGTTGATTGCGAACGTATCTTTTTAAGATGCGATTCCACCAGTGTGCTGAACTGTGCCGCACTGTAGTGCACAGTGTACGACACAAATGTTTATTCTGGTCGACTCACTCAAGCAAACAATAACATCTGCATACTTTTATGCGCGCACACATACAAGCAGTAGACTCGCGTCGACGCGTACACACTTGTTGTTTGCGAACTCAGTCTTGCTTCCGCTACCGGAGTGAAAACATTTATTTGTCCGCGCACATTGCCCCGATTAGACCCGAACACACGAACCTCCGCCAGCTCGGTACCGGGTCGTATCGGACCCAAGAATGACAACATACGACACCCTACATTGATTATGTAAATATTTATTATGCTACCCATTAAATCTTATGAATGTGCGTTAAATAAGAGAGTTGGATAAAAAAATTCTTTTCATATTTGGCGCGCAAGTTTATTAATTCACCGATTCGTTTAATCGTTTTTTGGATATTATATTGAAAGTGAGTCAATAACTGAGGACCTTTGACCATGGACATTTATTGAATTTCGCGCCGAATTGTTGCTATATTTCAATTTATATTTGGAATGCGTTCGCCGTTCAAGGCAGAAAACTCTGCTCAGTGAACATGTTTGTGCACAATGTGTGCTACAAATATGAGTTTTTCATGTGTGCCGGCTTTCTGTCTCTAAAACCAGTAAAAGTCCTCTACTGTTCCCTTGTGCGTAGCCACCTCGAGTACGTTTCCCAAGTCTGGAACCCTCAATACGACATTTACAAATCTCGTATTGAATCCGTTTAGAAGAAATTTTTGCGTTACTTGGATTTTAAGGCAAAGCAATTCTTAGTGGACTATGAACACCGTTGCAAGCGATACCATTACTTACCGTTAAGCATAAGAGGTAATATTAGTGACATATGTTATTTGGTAGGCATAGCTAATGGCTCGATTGATTGTCCGGAACTACTCAGCAAAATACTTCTTCGCACTAATCAAAATAACGTACAGACCACCTCTGCTGCAGGTACCATGCACATAGACTAATTACAGGCGCAACGCCTTCTTCATTCGTAGTGTAAACGCCTTCAATACTTTACCATCGCACCTGGAGATCGACCTATTTTGCAACGCACACAGTATTAGAAAGATCTTAAACAAGGAATATTTCGGAGACAGCCATGATGAATAATTCGACATAATGATATCTAATGTATTGTGGTTGCTATGTATATTATGTGATTTAACTGTTTAGATTTTGCACGACTCGACTAATCAACTTTTGTTACACTTATTACACTTACACACTTACTGTGCAGCGAGTGGACTGTATAGGTTACTTTTTGTTTGATTAAAACACTTTTTATATTTGTGATGGGACTGAGACTCTAAATACCCTAGGTTTACGGAGTCTATACCAGCATATTGACGTCTATACTTTGATCGTTTGACTGGTTCACTTGACTGACAGGTTCGACTGGTTCGTTCACCGATTTACTAGTTTACTACTGGTGAATTACTACTGGTTGTTTCACTTGACTACTAGTACTGAATTACTACTGCTGTAGACCGATTTACTACTGCTTGGTTCACTTGACTACTAGTACTGAATTACTACTGCTGGTTAATTACTACTGCTTGGTTCACTTGACTACTAGTTTACTACTGGTTAATTACTACTGCTTGGTTCACTTGACTACTAGTACTGAATTACTACTGGTTAATTACTACTGCTTGGTTCACTTGACTACGACTACTGAATTACTACTGGTTCGTTCACTTGACTACTAGTACTGAATTACTACTGCTTTGTTCACTTGACTACGACTACTGAATTACTACTGGTTGTCCACTGGCCAGCGTACCCTCTTTTATAGAAATACCAAATTAGTCTGGCCAGCGGACCATTACGATTGCACACGAATTGCACAACATTTTCCGCGGCAAACTCGCGTACAAGCTTATCTTGTCTGTGATTGGGTAGTTTGAGTCTCCGCCCCTTTTTTATTAATTTGTGTACAATTAAATCAGTTACAATATTATCCTATTTACATAATCAAGACACAGTTATTGCACAACCCCCGGTACATCCCATGCTTGTGTACGACGGTCAGGGTCGACGGTACGGCGTGTTCATTCTTAACTGTGAATCTATAAATATAACCCACGCGCGCGAACCGGGAGCTACCATTTCAAACCCGACCGTCGCAGCGACAATATCCCAGGGTCAATGCTTTAATGCCACAACTAGGCTTTTGCGGCGGTGCCGCTTGTGTCTATTTGGGTGCTGTCGTGCACACTTACCTTTTAAGTGTGTCCATTCAAAATATATATTTGGGAACCTAGATATTCTGTAATCCAATCGGAATAAATACACACTATATTAAGAATATGTTTGATTTACAAATTATTTTGGTATTACGTTTGTATGAACTACGCATGCTCCGCCGGCCCCTTAAGTTATTTTTTCCTTTTTTTTTTTGTTTTTCTCTTGGTTTGCAAATCGCTGTTAACGAACAAAATCAACGCAAAGTATTTGTAACTAGATGTTTATATGTGGAAGCAATATTTCTTGCCTACGAATGATTTTTAATTGTGTTATTAGTTTGTAAGCTTTCTGTAAAATATAATAAATAATTAAAAGCATGCAGATGTGCGCGAACATTTCTAGAGTGTTCGCGCACAATTTGTTATTGTTTGCTTGAGTGAGTCGACCAGAATAAACATTTGTGTCGTACACTGTGTGTTACAGTGCGGCACAGTTCAGCACACTGGTGGAATCGCACCTTTACGACTACCACGAACATTTTTTGAACGTTTTTAATGACGGGTATTGGCCTTCTGTTGTGATAGCAACTGACCAGCACTGACGCTTGACTTCACCCTTACAGGAAGAGTTCCGCGGCTTCTCGTTCGTGAACAAGGACTTCAACCCGGCGCCGCCCGTCGACAAGCCGCCGCAAGCCTGAGCTGTGTGCGCGGTGCTGCGGTACACGTGCAGTACACGTACCGTACACGTGCAGTGCTGGGTACACTCTGTACACTCGGTACACTCGGTACACACGGTACACAGCGCGCGACGGGGCGACGCCGCCACTCTCATTTTTTACATAATTATGTTAAGTGTAATGCCAACATCTGTCTAGTCATGACGATGCGTAAGTTAAGCGCAGACGCTGTTCTTATTTTAATTCTAGTAGTAACGCGCGACGTCTTTAGTATCAACGTCGGACGAAGTATTATTTTTATTACGTTTTTATTTTGTACGTTTTTTGAATGTACGTTCTGTCTTTTAGTGTATGTTAGTTTAGGAGCGCTCGAGTCTCTTATTGCGACAGTTTACAAGGACGTATGGGCGTACCCAGAATTTTTTAAGGGGTGGGGCAGTAGTAAATATCATAAGTAGTAGGAAATTAAGGGCGCCTTCAAATTTGCCGCGAACAGCTTTGTTATTCCATATACTTCAATAAAAACCGCGCGACTGCAGCGTTACACCCGCGCTGCGTTCGTCGATTGACTAGTGACGATGCGCGCGTAGTTTTTGTTCAAGTCTAAACATCAGGTTGAAGAATTTATCGATGAGGCTGAGAGTCGTCCAGCTATATGGGATTCGAAGTCAGACAAGTACAGTGTACGCAACGAGTTACGCGCGCTGACCTTGAAGAAAACAAGCGTCAAAACCCTTATGTCTTAGTAATAAGGGTTTGTTTCGTTTGTTTTTTTCAAGGTCAGCGCTCATGACTTGTACAGTAATAAAACCGAAAAGAAAAAAGCTTTGAAAGAAATAAGCAATATGTTCATTAAGAACTTTGAATGGCAACGTTTTCTTAGGTTTCTTTATTTTTCTTTTTCCAAAATCTTTTCGTTTTAGTAGTAACACTAACAGCAGTGTTTCGTCGTCAGAGTCCATCGTGAAACTAAATGTACAACACTATGATCCTCGAACCTAGCGGTAGCGCTGCAGCCGCGCGGCACTTTGCGGCATATTTGTAGGCGCCCTTAAAATGCTTCTTGTTTACTGACTGACAAGTTTTATTTACTGCACTGCACCTTATTTTAATAATCTGCGAGGGTTCTGGCTAAATCTAGCTAAAATTTCGTTGTCAAATTGATTTTGTGCTTCCAGTACCCTCTTTCTATGCACACCCACTTAGCTTCGAGTCAGAGAGCAGGGTGGGGCAAGTGGCCCAGCCTGCCCCACCGAGGGTACGTCCATGCAAGGACGCAATTTGGCAAATGTGACTTGACGAGTTCTTTCCGCGTAAATAGTAATACTTTTAGTGAAGAAGTTCGTGCATTTTCGCTGATACAGCATTCCTGCTGAGAGGACGAGCACTTCCGTTACATGCTGGATTCGAAACTTCGTCCGAATTGCGTCATGTCCGTACAATCATCACAGAACCTCACAGGTTCACAAGCGGGGTGCCGGACGCAGGCGGTCTACCGCGGGAATAGCAATACTACACAATGTTGTTTCTGAGATTATTCTAACGATACGTCAATAATACCTATACATGAGGTAACACATTGTATCCGATCGATATTTTTTATTTCTTCGGATAAATGATTTCCGCGTGGTACACTGCCAGATGTCAGGTTCTAAAATTGAATACCTCAGTAAATGCGCTTGCCTTGTTTTGCGAGCGAAACCAAAGTTTCCATTTAACACCAACGCTAGCTCGTACGCATGTAAGACTTGTTCGAATAAGTCAACGAAATTCACGATATTGAACGTAACCTGTGGATCTCGTGAAACAGCAGCTTTAAATACCTCGTAACATTGTATAGACGTTGCCAAAGTTGACTTGAAACACGGTTTTCTTATGATGTTTCTGTCCACTAGTTCATTCGACAGTCGCTTACGACGGCGCCAGACGTGTTGTTATATAGGTGGCGCAGGCGCCGGCGCGCCGACCGAGCGGCGAGTGTGACGTCACACCTCGCGGTGAGTACGAGGGTGTCACCTCGCGGCGAGTGTGATGTGTCATCTCGCGGCGAGTGTTACGTGTCACCTCTCGGTGAGTATGAGGGTGTCACCTCGCGGCGAGTGTGATGTGTCATCTCGCGGGGAGTGTGACGTCACACCTCGCGGTGAGTATGAGGGTATCACCTCGCGGCGAGTATGAGGGTGTCACCTCGCGGCGAGTGTGACGTCACATCTCGCGGTGAGTATGAGGGTGTCACCTCGCGGCGAGTGTGATGTGTCATCTCGCGGCGAGTGTTACGTGTCACCTCTCGGTGAGTATGAGGGTGTCACCTCGCGGCGAGTGTGATGTGTCATCTCGCGGGGAGTGTGACGTCACACCTCGCGGTGAGTATGAGGGTATCACCTCGCGGCGAGTGTGATGTGTCATCTCGCGGGGAGTGTGACGTCACATCTCGCGGTGAGTATGAGGGTGTCACCTCGCGGCGAGTGTGATGTGTCATCTCGCGGCGAGTGTTACGTTTCACCTCGCGGTGAGTATGAGGGTGTCACCTCGCGGCGAGTGTGATGTGTCATCTCGCGGGGAGTGTGACGTCACACCTCGCGGTGAGTATGCGGGTGTCACCTCGCGGCGAGTGTGATGTGTCATCTCGCGGCGAGTGTTACGTGTCACCTCGCGGCGATTGTGACGTCACCTTGCGGCGAGTGTGACGTCACCTCGTGGCGTGGCCGCAGTTCCTGCCTGTACATATACTGCCCTGGGAGCCGTGGCCCGCCCGGCCCTCATCCCGCGACGCGCACGAAGCGGAGTGATGGAGTGTCGCGATCACTCGCCGCCTCGTCGTTGTGCGTCGACAAACGCGCGCCCGCCTCGACGTAATAAAACTCTTCACATCACAACAAAATATATATGAATAAATAAAAAAAAAAACAAGGTCTTTGTTGATTCGATGAGTATATTTTCCATTGAGTCTTATATTGAAGATATAGAGCAATTATCGATTGTTGTAAATATTGAACAATACATAGTATGTGGCACGCGCGGGGCGACACTGAGCGTGTCGAACAGTGTCGATACAGCGCGAGCGCGAAACTGCGCGTGTGGCACACTGTCGACACAGCGCGACACTGTGCGTGTGGCACACTGTCGACACTGCGTGTGGTACACTGTGTCGATACAGCGCGACACTGTGCGTGTGGTACACTGTCGACACTGCGTGTGGCACACTGTCGACACTGCGTGTGGCACACTGTCGACACTGCATGTGGCACACTGTGTCGACACAGCGCGACACTGTGCGTGTGGCACACTGTCGACACTGCGTGTGGCACACTATGTCGACACAGCGCGACACTGTGCGTGTGGCACACTGTAGACACTGCATTGGCACACTGTGTCGCCACAGAGCGACACAGTGTCGCCGCGCGCGCGTCGAGGACGATGTAAACCCCATACGCGTAGTAGAGTGTTATAATTGCGTGTACTTCGTGACTGTGAGCGTGTGCGTGTGTCTGTGTGCGTGCGAATGTACGAGAGTGTCGCTGCAACGTTCATTCTTTTATTAAACTTACGACGTACCTATTAACCGGTGCTTTGAATTTAAACTTGGTGTTTTTGTAATGATTGGGTGTTGTGTTCGTACAGTCTACCCCTGTTAGGCGTTATGGAAGTTATTTTGAAGAGATTTGGTTGTTTAGTCATTCGCGCATAATATTTATTTCGATTAGCAGAATTTCTTTTTGAGAAAGTCCGCGATGTGTGAGACGCGAGCTACCGCGATATTTACCGGTATTAAGCTTGCTCGTCAAGTTAAACGTATGAGATTACTCGCAGAGTATATTTACCATTATAAATAAAATTTTATTTACATTTTAGAAAATATCGATACCCTAAAGTTATTAGTGAGGTGACGCTAAGAAGATCAGACCTGCGTGGGGTCTGATCCACTCGCGTAGAGAACTGGCCGAGGGGCTCGCTATTGTACCGCTTGCTAGACAACTCGGAAGCGGTATGATATAACACCAAAATAAGTGTTCGCCAGGGCAAGGGTGGAACCACAGACATCAAACACATCGGCGGAGCGCAGTTAGCTTCCGATTGCAAGTTATTAGGCGATCAACACTTGTCAGCGCGGATATACCTCTCTGCTACCTCATACAAAACACTTTATATTTATAAGCAGTTATAAGCAGTGCTCATAAAGTTTTTTAAAAGCCCTCATTGAGGGCACAGTGACAGGCACAGACCCGCTGACTGCGGCACGGCCCGAGCGTCGAGCTGGGACACTGACGACGTAACTGCGGATGTGACACGGTATTGGCCTAAACACCCATATTAATGCAATACTAAAGTTTCACAGCATTGTTCAGCAACATGTGTGGATGGCTCAGGGTACATTGTCGCCGGCCATATTGTAAAGTTTCGTATATAAGCTAAACAAAACTTTCGGAAAACAATGAGAAACGTAACTGTGCGAGTCGTTACAATTTATTTCTATATTTAGTTTTACTTCTTGGTTAGACTGGAAGCCGACCCCAACATAGTTGGGAAAAGGCTAGGCAGATGATGATTTAGTTTTACTTCCACCGATTTTTGGCGGAATTATAACTAAATATATAAATTTCATAACATTTGATTGTCATGTTCTCCACTTGTTTAACTTGCATACGAGTCTTCGTTCCCACGACAACCCGGCGTTGCCCCTGTGGTTCGACCTGGCCCGCCCCTTGGCCGAGCAACCAGTGCTATGCGCACCCGAGTACATCGTTACTTCTAGTCCCGCGTGTTGTTGCGCGAAGCCTTCCTCCAATACTCATCGACACGTTTGTATTACAACAGTATTTCTTGATCTTTGGCCTTGTGTTACATCTGTCACGTACATTATAAGGGGCAACAGACTGGTAACACCCGACAGGACTTAATTAACGCAAAGCTGGACACGCTTAAGCCCCGAGTTCATGGGAAACAAAAGTAGCACTACAATGCTTCAGCAACATGTGTTACATCATCGTCGGTCGGCATGCTGCTGCACAACTTTTGTTTACCTTGAATACGGCTTTAGCGGTCATGTGATGTCATAAAATCATACCTTTAAGTCGCTCGAAATGTGTTACAAGTCTGTTCCCGCCTGAAATAGTCGCGAACAAACCAAAGTGTTACCGTTATATTTAATAACTATTCGATTAAAAATTTAAATTTAAAATGTATTTAATTGTGTACAAATGTAACACAAGCATTTACCATTTAGTTGAGATTCTCTTTACATAATATTTTGTTAGATATTTTATATTAAATATTTTAAGTATATTTTTTTCGTACTTTGAGTACATTATACGTTATTTTTTATGATTGTCTGTGTTATTATAGTCATCGTCTTGTTTACTTTGGTAATCAAGTAGGCAATTATTTATAAATCAATATTATTGTCGCTGACACCACCATTTTATTGAAGAGATTTTTTTATATTTGACATCACATTTTAGCTAGAATCATATTCAACTTACGTCACTATTATATTAAATAAATAAATAATTATAATAATGATGACAGTATTGAACAGCTCTTTGACTTAGTAGTAATTCACTCAGTCTCGATGGTGGTGACGTAAGCTGAACATGTGCCTGCACCTGTCTCGCATCGCGACACTATTCTGAATGAAGTATTATTTAATTAGTTGTTAGTTGTCGATGTAATACCAAAGGTTTAAGTTTAATAGTTTAAATTAACGTTAGGTTAAGTTTACTTACCAGTTGTGTTGTGCGGTACACTCACGCACCCGCGGCGAGCGGAAGCACAAACGTATTGCTTTATGTAGTTGTTAGTGTATAATATTATAAAAAATTATATAAATAAATTAAATTATAAATCTCTGTACGTGTTCCCGTTATTATTGCTATATAACTATTGTGTTTTATATGTTAATTCGTTGGGTGCGTGGAGTAGTGTCTCGCCGGCAACGGAGTGACAGTGGTTGCATCTTATTATCTACGTACTAAAGCTTAGTTTACCTTGTTAAGGGGTCTATTAATTTCGTGGCCATTTTATTTTTAGGTCGGTGGGAAGCTATTGATCGTATGATTGCGAGTTTATGAGACAGATCTGTTGAAATATAAATTATCTAAAGAAGTTAAAGAAATATATTCTTTTGTTATCATATGAATAGTAATTATGTACATTAATTTTGTAAAAGAAATAACACGTAATACCCAATCAATAACTTTTCACCATAAAACACAAACCGTTACATGAAAAGTTTAATGTTATAAGTGTCGCATAACTCTGCAACTCCGCTTATTGAGTTATTGTAAGTGCAATGTGAGTTTATATACTAAAGCAGTCTGACGCTCGGTAGTTCTGCACTCTGCAGACTAGATGTAAGTGAAGTGGTGTTGCAGAGCTATGTTCAGCTGCGCAGTCTCATAGCACGGTGCTTGTAACCTGAGTCGCCGACATTGACCGTTTGTTAACTAGATAAGTTAAATGTACGTGAAGATTTAATTTTTGATGTGGATCATACTAATATAAAATAAATTATAATAGAGGTATGTGACGTGTGCGTGTCGGCACGGTCGTGTTATTAATTTATTCGTAAATATTTTATAGTTGTGTGTTGTTCACATTGTGGTTTTTTATTCGTACGCTGTGTGTGGATGTGCGTGTGTGCGAGTGTGCGTGTGTGCGTGTGTGCGTGAGGCGACGCTTGGCGCGTGTCGTCGAGGGCGCGGACATAAAGAGATACATTTTCTGTGATTGTAACATAATGCAGTACAAAGTTGGGCCCATATCTGGGTGTGATGTATAATATAATATTGCCACGGGACATAACCACCTCCAATCGTGTGCACCATTACATTATTACCGTCCGTGGCCATAATAGGTGTGCATGTGCCGTTGTTAACTCGTGCAGGGAAAACGTGTATATAAATTAAGCTCTCGACAGACATGCGACAAGTCACCGTGTGTCGGGGAGTGTCGCAAGCGCCACAAGCCTCGTCTCGGTAGTTGTACTTACCGTTCACTGGAGAGCTGCCGGAGACGGCCATGGTTTGCCTTTCAGCCTAGTAATTTTATGAATGTATTGAATTTTATGACTACCATGAGAACCGAATGATATACTGACTATGTATCGTAGTCCAGTTTAATTTGTTTAAACAATTTAATTAATGGTTTATAAAGATTGTTACAGCACATAGTAAAGAATGGCAACGATGGCCTGTCTCCTGTGAGCTCTAGGCCGCGCGTGGTCGCCGTCGACACGTTGCAGTCGCGTCGTGTATACGCGGCCTTATCAACTTTAGCTGTGATTACGTTGCTATTGAAATAGTATTTTTATTTCCGGACGCACATGTGTTCTCTTTTCCGACCTTATTGCAACAAAACTGAAAAAAAAAAAAATTCCAAACATTTTTGAAACTTATATTTTAATTTTTTGAATTTTTATACGATTGCTTTATTTTATTGTGAGATTCGTCAAATGTAATATTGTTTAAAGAAGATATAAATTTATTGATTATAACATAATAGCTGATAATTAAATCGTAGTACAATTTAAAGTGTAGTCGGAGCGTACTGCCGTCGCTAAGTGTTATGTACAAAACATGATGAGCCAGCACTAAATAAAGCTATTTATATATAGTTGATCACATACCACATAAATAACTATATAATTTTTACGAGAACATTATTTTTATCCTAGGTACCATAGATTACTAGACTTGGTGACAGCAAACCTTTGACATTTACATTTTAGCTGAATTGTAATAGGATGATGAGCAGTAAATGAATTTGAATGCGATGTCTAAATGAAAGCTAAACTAAATGAATACAGAGGTTCAGTTACTGCTTTTCACGTCTGTTTAGTTTGCATTCCAACATTGATTCTAAATCTTAAATTAATATCTTATCGAAAGAATTACCTCCTTAACTAAGATAAATGAAAATATAACGCTTACTTAATTTTGTCTGTCTGTCACCGACTGTGCCAAAGTATCCCTCGTGTTAAACTGGTGACTATTGTTAACAGTGACCGGCCAGTCTCAGGATTACCCGAACTAATTTAAGGACAGATCTGTGAAGAACCTCGATGACCTCATTATAATGTGAAATATTTACTTTATCTGGTGTTCTGCGGGCTGGCCGGGCATTGTGAGGATTCACACTCCACCTGTTATAAATAGCTTGTTGTCACAGCTTAGTGCATGACGTCGTGCTGGCGGCCTGGCGTCGCGCCGACGCCGCGCCGCTGAACCTGAGTTAGGCAATAAGGACTGTATCTACTCACATGTGTCATCCGCCTCATTCGTTCAAAAATCCCCAATAACTGTTCAGGTCCGCGATCCGGCAATAATAATGAAACAAATTATGAACCATCTTCCTCTTCCTACAGATGCTCTTGATTGGCCTAAATTCCTGATTTACCGACTAGCGAGTACCCTTCCTCTTTTGCCGACACAAATATTGAAACATGTAAATAATATCCGAGATATCAACGCAATGCCTTACACTAGAATAGAATCAAATATAAACAAATAATAATATGTTTAGCTATAGACCAAATACGAGACAGAAACGCTTATTAAGATACAATATATTAAAGTCGTATTGCCCGACTCAGGCGCTCGTTTGCAGAAAATGTCGCTCGTTTGTCCAGTAACAGAAACGAAAAGTAATAGTGTTACACTGTTTAATGCCATTTTGTAACATAAGCCATATTAACGCTAGCTGTAACTTGACATATCACGCTGTATTATTATTTTTATCTATATATGTTATAGTATCGCTGTCGGCATGTTACTGCGCCCGAACTGCCCAGTGATGCGCATGCGTACAGTTAGCAGACTGCAGGCGGGCGCAGTAGGGCGCCGGGCGCACTCAGTCCGTCATCTACTTAGTACCAATATGTACTGTGTCAAACATAGCGCATTACTTTATCTCTGCGTCGGTCGTTTATTTGCAATCTTTAAAGCCAAAAAGTTTACACAAAAATTACTATGTAAATTGTGGCAGCTTTAAAACGTAATGGCGGCCAATATGAACCAGTAATATAAATATTTCAAAACACTTATTTACAATAAGTTACGTTCACTACTAATAGGTTTCAACTTTAAATCTTACAATATTCTTGTGCACAATATTTTTTAAGTATCATACTTTACATGTTTTGTCCGCCATTACGTTTTACGAACTCGCTCCTTATTTAGTTCGTAGGGATTGCAAATGGTGGACGGCGTAATACCATAAGTTATTTTTTACTAATTTTGGAATGCTTATAAATAAAATATATTTTACGCTTCCCAGAGGTGTTATATAGCCAAAGAGTGGTTTAATATTTGTACAAATCGGCTGAAAGCCCTTATTTTGTTGTCTATTAGTTGGAATACATATTTATTGTCTTGCCAGTATATGTACAGAGTGTAGGTAACAGTTTGGTGGGAAATATAATAATGTTTTTGTATAATTGTGTTGCAATGTCGTCTCCACTTGAAGTTGATTGTTTCTGAATCTCTTGTTAAAAATGTATATGGGAGTTTTATCAATTATGTTTAGATATTTTACTTTACGTCATTTTTATGCTTAGTGATAAAATTCCAAAGTGGCATCAGTATTTGATGTTTCGTACCTACTTTAAACAACTTTGATTTTACCTGGTGACAACAACCACGCGTGGTTGTTGAAATAGATTGCTTGTTATTGTTTGAACGTCGGCGGGCGGCGCTGCTCCGGGCTCAGGGCGGCACGTCAGCCCACGAGGACTGCCATGCCCGTTTTATTATACTATTTGTTTAACACACGGTGGAGTAAAAATGAACTTGAATCGAATATTGAAACGTCCTGATGGGTGCTTTGACCCTTAATTATAAGAACTTGGTGTTTATAACTTCTAAATTGTGATCTGATTGTTTCGAATGTGTTAATGAATTGTTTAACAAAGTGTAGACGGCATTGCGACAGGCGTACGTTATAGTTTGTGTTAATTATGAGTAGCTAACACGAACATATGAGATCTGTTGGATGGTGGCTGTACTCACGCGGCCGGGCCGCCGGGGCTGTGGGGACCCACATTGTTATATTATTCAATAAAATAAAAAGCTAACAGTTACCGCCTTACAATGTGCAATACATCAAGACTTACTAAAGTAAACAATTGAATTTCATACGATTTGTGAATTGAACGAATGAACTGGATAACAATCCATTGGTATTGAAAATATAATTTTGGTTATTAGACTCAGCTGGTCCCCAAAGCGTCGGCCTGACGGGACGAGCTAATACCTATTTGTTGTCTGTTCGCCTTCACTTAGAACACATTAGCTGAGTAAATTATTGCATAAATATAGTTTTATGATGAAATAAAATATGTATATGTAATCCTACATGTCTATTAAATCATGAAAATAGATTATAATGTGATGTTTTATTTTTTTGCGCTCCTTACCCATAGCATGACATTGGAGCTAGGCCACGTTAGTAGCTACAGAACATATATACCACGCAGCGTGGCGTGCATTGGTTTTCAGAATAGGTAGGCAGGCTGGCAGGCACTATGCCGGGTCTAGAGCAAAAAAAATCGCAGTCGCCATCTCGGATTTTCATTTTGACTTTATTTTTAGCTCCAGCACCCTCGAAAACCATGAAAACGACAACCATGATGAAAAAAAAAAAAAATACAGCCGTCATCTTGGATTTTCATTTTGACCACACACTATCGGCTTTAGCGCCCTTGAAAACCATAAAACGACACCCATGATGAAAAATTGAAAATGTTTGCAGCCGCCATCTTGGATTTTCATTTTTACCTCACTATCGGCGATCTTAATTCCATCCCCTTCTTTCTTCGCATGGCCAAATTACGAACGAATTGCAAATTACGATTTTAACATCATACTCTGTTGGATTTGAGTAGGCATGTCTACTTTAGGGTGATAAATTGCGAAGGTCACGTCATGGTATTACGCGTGAGACTTACGTATTTTTAATTTCGTCGTATTAACTTGATCGTCGTATTAACTTGAACTAGTAAAGACCAATGATAATGCGCGAATAGTACGGGGGCCGATAAGGCCGTCTGGCGACTGCCTACTGCCGCACGTATTTGTAAGAAGTGTTTGAAACTAAACATTCAGAATGATTATTTCAGGTAGGTAGGTACCTATGCCACGGACCTTCAAAGCTTTTTTTTAAATTTTTTTCTAAGCTTTCCTGTTTTTATTAGCCTAAAATCAAAATCTGTAATGCGGCGTATCACAATTTGTGCATTTTTCGTCATATCTGTCTGTCCATCTGTCCGTCCGCATGTCACACAGCCATTTTACTCGGAGATTTTTTCAATCCTGCCAACAAAACAATATTCATAATTATTTTAAATGTACTTACCTACCTACTTAAAATGTTTTGCCTTGCTCATGTAGCTAAGTAGGTACTTATATAATTTCATATCACCATTGTTCTCAAAACGGTGAAGAAACCGGCAGGTCCTAGAACCGAACAATTCGAGGACATGTGACATCCACCATGTTAGTACCTAGTTATAGGTAGGTAGGTAGGTACCCCGCCTAGGGACTAGGGTATTAGTGTTCTGTGAGCTACACTATCTTGTAACCATTGATATATAAAAAACCCTGATATATAAAAAACTATAAGGGTTTTTATAGGTATATCAATGCTTGTAACGGGCGATTTTTCAAATTCCTGCGACGCCGCGTGTGAGAACCTCGCGGCATCGACTGTCAACACTGGTCGGCGGAACGCACGAGGCGATTGCCGGCACGTTTGAGAAATGAATGTGTACCTACTGTAAAAACTATAACTTTTTGGCATTTCCATGTATATTGTACGTGTCATAGTAATAATGCTTACTTGGATATAAACGTACCTATTTAGTGTCCAACGAGTGTTTGATTTAAATAAGAACCTACGAGTTAAAATCCATAGTAACAAAACGAGAAGGTCTCTATTCTATTGAAACTCCGTACTACGCTTGACCAGCACAAGGTCGACGTGTTACACTTCTCTTATATTATAACTAGCAGCCCGTCCCGGCTTCGCACGGGGTAGACAAATATTTATTTTTGGAAATTTGGATATAAAACACTTTTTTTCTCAAATATTTTTATTTATTAAAAAATTATTATTTATATATTAAAAAAAATCCCACCCCCTCCACCCCGCCCGCCGCGATGCCCGGCGCGCTTTTCAGACTGCATCGCAAACAACGGCCTCGGCGCTATGGCGGTTTTGTTTACTGTTTGAATTTTTTAATTCGTAATATCTTTTGAATGGAAAGTCCAATTTAAATAATTTAAAAACTATTTTATAGGTAATTAAATGGTCTTGACCATAAAATAATTTATTTGGATAAGGATTAATATAAACACATAAATAGCATGGTTTGAATTTGGTTAGCATTTTCATTAATGTTTAAAATGAAAAAAGTTGTTGTAGTGACATAACTACAATATATGCTACCGCGGAGTTTTTTGTAGACATTGTTGTCAGATGTTCTTCAATATTGTTGTACATTATTTTGTTCTATCGCTAATAGTTTCGGCAGCGCATTCGACGAAAGACATTTTAAGACTCATTTTTCTACACCTTCGGTTACATTGTTCAAATTTTACCAAGGATCCCTAATTTTTTTCAAAATGAAATGTAGCCTATGTCAAATTGGAAGAATGTAGCATTCTATTGGTGAAATAATTTTTTAAATCGGCCCAGTACTTTTTGAGCCTATTCATTACAAACATACAAAAATAGGTACAAATCTTTCCTCTTTATAATATTAGTGTAGATGTACTCTGTGTGTTACACTGACCTGTATTATACAAGCAGTGACGTGTTACCACTGAGCGTGTGGCTATTGCATCTGATTGTCAAATGTCTACTTTGACATAAATTATTATTATTGCATTTTTAATTAACGCCGACAGTTGCTCCCAAAGGGTGACCTAACGAGTATTTTTTTATGTTTTCAACCCCAATATATTTCAATATTGTAATCGTATTTTCATATGGCACGTTTATCGTGCTGTGTTTGTGTTGATTACAATGAGCACGGCGCGCCTCCCTTGTCGCCCGTCTGCTCGATCTGGCAATACAAAACATGTGATCAAATCATTTGGGGCCGCGGTTTACATAAGTGATTATTCTTATTACCATTTGTGTTACTTACTTACTTACCTCTTGTATTGCTCTGGCCTGTTTGTGTTACTTACTTACTTACCTCTTGTATTGCTCTGGCCTGTTCGTGTTACTTACTTACTTACCTCTTGTATTGCTCTGGCCTGTTTGTGTTACTTACTTACTTACCTCTTGTATTGCTCTGGCCTGTTCGTGTTACTTACTTACTTACCTCTTGTATTGCTCTGGCCTGTTCGTGTTACTTACTTACTTACCTCTTGTATTGCTCTGGCCTGTTCGTGTTACTTACTTACTTACCTCTTGTATTGCTCTGGCCTGTTTGTGTTACTTACTTACTTACCTCTTGTATTGCTCTGGCCTGTTCGTGTTACTTACTTACTTACCTCTTGTATTGCTCTGGCCTGTTCGTGTTACTTACTTACTTACCTCTTGTATTGCTCTGGCCTGTTTGCCATTCCGTAGTAATTTTCTTTCGCTACCCTATTTCAATGTTTATGTCCCCTAGCGTCTGGGACTGTAAACACCACTAGGTAGGTAGGTATCCAAAGCTATTGTAGATGTCCTAATAGGCTACCTGGATATGAGGTAGATGCCATATAATATTCCAGTTAAATAAAGAGTTGATAAAGGGTGATTCAAAATTCGTCCTTTATAGATTTGGGGCGACTGAATCTTATATTAGGTCACCTGAACAAAAACAAAAATGTGCCTCACAACAACAAAGTATCCTCCTGCACTACAATCTAGCAGCTAACAGGCATACCTACTTTACAGCGTCATTTGCAGCTCCTAATGAAGCGATGCAGCGCGACAGCGGCGCACGGCGAGGTTTGCGACACGGTCGCGCGACCCGCAGGTCGCACTATCCGCCATCACGACGGTAAAAAGCTGCCTTGTACGGACAGCTAACACGGACTGAAAACTATGTATATAATTCGTTTGATGATAGTTCCTTGAACGATCCTGTTATATCGACTTGCCGCTGCGCGCTGGTTTTATTGAATCAATAAAACGATCCTTTGTATTTACAATCGTAAATGGTAGGTCTAGGTACCTATTTAATTTCGATTAGGTAGGTAAAAATTATGAGTTTCGTGTCTATAACGTAGTAAGTATCTCCTTAATATTTTTGTACATAAGTAGGTACCTACATATTTTTGTCTAAGTAAACTACCATCTAATGCCAAGCAGGTTCAAACCGGAATGACACAAACGAGCTTCAGAGAGAAAATTTTAGCTCATTAGTTATTCAAGAGCCGTTTCAGATCATAGCAGGCTGACATCGTATCGGTACCGCAGCGACATGGGACATCTTTAGTTTCATCAGGGGTAAGCTCTCTAAGCTCGACAAACATTTGTGCAAACGTGCGCAGACTCCTGATTGCCCACTTGTCCTAACATCATTATTCTAACCACAAAAAACTCTGCTATTGTCCTACGACCCCCCGCGAGGGTCACAACTCATGTAACAATACCGCATCAAGCGCAGGTTTTACGACGTCAGCTGCGCAAGTGGATGCCTATTGTCATAAAATGGGATTAAACTATCCCATTCAATTATTATTTATTCGTTTTTTGCAAAACAAATTGATCTTTCACATTTAAAATCGACCTTTTGTCGTTTGCCGCAAGGGTGGTTTTCTGTTGTCGGCTTCTAAATTTGCATCTAATGTTTTTCCCTTCAGCAATCGAGATCCCCTCGCGAATTAGGTATCTTTTTATCCATTACGATTATAGTAGGTATTTAACCGTGCATCGCGGCGTGAAATCGGATTGATTAGCGATACGTATGAAGCGAATAGTTTATCGATTAACAATGATTGTAATCGATTACGGCTACCGTTAGAATATTTTATGAACAACGTATCGAATCGGTTTGTTCGGGAGGCGGCTACCGTTTTATTAATTGGATTTCGAAGATTTATGTGTGATGGGGATAGAAAATGGAATAGTATAGTACCTAATGGGCATTTTTTGTCATGTCTTCTATGAGTTCTTTGGCAATGTGTCTGAGATGGTGCAAGCAGTAGGTGCGGCCGTTGCCCCGTGTCCTGTGCCCTGTGCTGTGTCAGTCGCGGTGTTTGTTCGCGTGTGACATGCGACACTGGCACAAATGTGCCGATGCATTGATGGCATCAGCTCGATCTTCACGCTCTCATTATTTCAAACGGCACGGCGGGTCAGCCAATCAAAACTTTAAATGCATGTCCCGGAAAACTTTCGCGGACTTTCGGGATTACTGACACTTATACATATAACCCTCAACCACAGATAATATAATATTCTAGGATAAACGAATACCTGGCAATGGCTAGATACTGAATCCATCAGATGTAGGTACCTACCTATTCAGGTAGGTACCTACATAATAAAGAGTATAGTAGGTAGTCTATTCTACTATTTGGATTGGGACCATCATACTATAATTTCGAATCTCGAGAACTTTGAAATTAAAAGTTTGTTAATGATCGCTATTACCTATATAATTTTACGCAGATTTTCCGATTTCCCATTAAGTACCTACTTATTAAAATGATAACACTACCTACTTGATTGGTACCTACAGTCAATATTGCTAGTACGTGAAACATAACGGCTGTCGTAACCGCAGCACGGCGCGGTGCGGCACGTCGCGAGGCACGGCACGGCTCAGTACGCATGAAACACTCCGCTCATTAGTCCGTGCCGTAAGTGCCGTTAGCTCTCGTTAGCCAAGTGTATGATGTCTTGAATAAATAATGTATCAACTATTAGCAGCGTTATGTTGCGGAGGACGCTAGTGTTGTGCGCGGTGTTGCTGCACCTTAGCACTGAATAAGTAGACTCGTTTGCTTAAGTTATTGAGATGATGGCATTTGATAATAACAACACCTAGCGGCTGTTATAAATGTGTAAAAACTCTTAAAATATTCTGGAAGTCTGTTGTAGAGTAGGTTCTGTAAATTTCAATTAACGGCCTGTTATAACATCCAGATGGTTCCCCGCTTTTTCAGATGGAATTATAGAAGTATAAATTATGTACAGTCAGCGACAAAAGTCGCATAAAACCTAGTTATCAATCTTAATTATACATACTATTATAGCATAACATCACGCCTGTATTGCCCGAAGGGCTGGGCAGAGGAGCACCTGCACTAACACGCAAGTGAGCAAAGGAGCACCTGCACTAACACGCAAGTGAACAAAGGAGCACCTGCACTAACACGCAACTGAGCAGAGGAGCACCTGCACTAACACGCAACTAGGCAGAGGAGCACCTGCACTAACACGCAAGTGAGCAAAGGAGCACCTGCACTAACACGCAACTGAGCAGAGGAGCACCTGCACTAACACGCAACTGGGCAGAGGAGCACCTGCACTAACACGCAACTAGGCAGAGGAGCACCTGCACTAACACGCAACTGAGCAGAGGAACACCTGCACTAACACGCAACTGAGCAGAGGAGCACCTGCACTAACACGCAACTAGGCAGAGAAGCACCTGCACTAACACGCAACTGAGCAGAGAACCACCTGCACTAACACGCAATTGAGCAGAGGAGCACCTGCACTAACACGCAACTGAGCAGAGGAACACCTGCGCTAACACACAACTGAGCAGAGGAGTACCTGCACTAACACGCGACTGGGCAGAGGAACACCTGCACTAACACGCAACTGGCGAAATGTAATTGATTGATTGATTTAATTCAGATTAGAACAGAATTAAATTTAAAGTATATTAACTCTTAGCTATATGAAATCGGCAGCGGGATTGTCCGAAAGGGTTACCGCTACCCCGGAACATAAAGGGCTAAGGAAGGAACACGGATGGGTTTTAGTCAGTAAGAGTCTGACACTCCCTCTCGCTCCACCCAGAGCGGGAGGGGTCAATTGATGATATCCCATGCTTAAAAAAAAAGTATATGAAATCGTCAACGCAGGCTGTCGCTGAAGAAAACCAGCGCTGGGGCTCTGTTTCGCATAGGGTATCCATAGCGATGTCCGTTTTGCGTATGGATGTGATACATATTCGGACGCACGGTCAGCCACAACCGTTTAGCTAACAGTAACGATACAGTGTTTATTATTCATAACTAGCCTCATCTTAATGAGAAGGTACCTAAATTACAGTCCCAACAATTACCAAAGGAACAGTTCGTTCTTGCTTTAACATCCAATTACAAAATTCGGAATAATAATTGGGACCTGTATCAGTCCCTGGACCCCTACATCATTGTAGGTAATGGCGTCCACTCCTCTGGCTTGCCGTCCTGTAGTGCGCCCGCGTCGTCCGTCGTGTCGCACTCTGCAACTCTCGGCACACATCGGGCACTTCCGCGATGCTGCACTACACGCCGCGCTAATTAGGCTGCGCGGGCGCAGGTTAAGTGGCGTCTCGTACGGAACCTGCACGTCCCACCTAATGGCTTTTATTGGTTATTAGTTTGACGATTGTTAGCCTGTGTGGTCTGGGTTGAAGATAGTTCGATTTAAGAGCGTTTACAACGTACGGCATTTCATACAAACTTTCAAGCCCTTGTTTTTCGAAATGAATGATCCGATTTTAATGAAACTTCGTACGCATAAGCAGGTTACAAAGGTCTAAAAAGTTAGCTATGAACATTTTCGAAAAATAGTGTTAAAACCAAATTAGACCGATTTTAAATTTTCCATAGAAATTGATATTCACAGTTATTTTTATTTTAAATAAGACATTTCGAAAATGTTCTTCACTAACTTTTTAAACCTTTGTATCCTACTTATGCGTATGAAGTTTCATTAAAATCGGTTCATTCATTTCGAAAAACAAGGGCTTGTAAGTTTGTACGAAATGCCGTACGTCGTAAACGCTCTTAAAACACGGGAAAGGATTATGATTGACTTGTTCATGAGACATTCATCATCATTCTAGCCTTGGTCTAACAGTATTGTGAGCCTTTAGCTTCGTCTTCCAGTCTGTACCAAGTAGGAATAACAAAATCATGCTCTTTTTCTTCGTTTCGAAATTATTTAGAATTAATCTGATATTAATTTAATGGGTAGGTAAATGGATAGATAAATTTAGGCGACACGGTTGGCGCAGTGGTTGAGCGATTGACTGCTGCGCAGCTTGTCGCGGGTTCGATTCCCGCACGGAACAAATATTTGTACGACCTACAAGTATTTGTTCCGGGTCTGGGTGTTTTATCTTCTTCTATATCTTCTTCTATTCTATATCTATCTATCTATACATATAATAAATCTGTAGACGAGACGTTTCTGTACATTGAAAATATTTCCAAAAAAAATAGTTGGAGTGTTAAAGGATAACCAACAGATGCCATTTCATCAATTTTTGGAATTTTTGTCTGTTTGTCTGTTTGTCTGTTTGTGATGTGACAGATTATTGATTTGAACAGGGTCAACGTAAAAAGTACCAAACCAATACGGTTACTTTTTATACTCAAATATGGTGTAGAACTCGGAGCAGTGATTAGTTTTTATTTCATCGCAATCGGTTCACTCTATCAAAAGATATAATCAATTTAAAGTATTCTAGAACAACTTTTTACGTTTTTAGTAACACGTAACGACATCTATTGGCGCGATATAGTACCTACTAACGAAAACATATTGTTGTTGTGATGTGAATAACCACGTCCTATTAGTTTATGCTTACTTAAATGACGAAATAAAACAGATACCTACTTATTATTTTAAAAAGTAATGATAATGATTATAATATTAAACAAAATCGCTTTCCATTGATGGTTTATTTAGTGGCGCCTGTGGCGCTAAAATAATTTTAAACAAAAAGTGAGGATAATGTAAAATAATAATAATTAATGTGGTGTTCTGAGCGATAGAGAAGTTAGATAATTATTGATATAGAAAGTTGAGTAACGCAGAGCGTTTTTTAACGAAGTTCTTATATGGAGCTTGCGGTAGGAGTTCTAAGGGAGAAATCGTCAAATAACGAAAAAGCGTTATGCCTCATTTTTCAAAGTAATAGGTAGATAGAGACACACAGAGAGAGAGAGAGCTATTTTTCATGGTTTCCGAGGATCCTGACCCCGGTAAGTGAGGTCAAAAAGAAAATCAAAGATGGCGGTTGCCTAAATTTTTAACTTTTTCGTCATGGGTGTCGTTTTAATGGTTTTCGAGGGTGCTGAAGTCGATAGTCAGGTCAAACTGAAAATCCAAGATGGTGGCTGCAATTTTTTTTATCATGTTTGTCGTTTTCATGGTTTTTTAGGGTGCTGAAGTCGATAGTCAGGTCAAAATGAAAACCCAAGATGGCGGCTCCATTTTTTTTTTATGTTTTGTCATGGGTGTCGTTTTGATAGTTTTCGAGGGTGCTGAAGCCGATAGTCAGGTCAAAATGAAAATCCAAGATGGCGGCTGCAATTTTGTTTTGATTTTTTGTCATGGATGTCGTTTTCATAGATTTCAAAGGTGCTGAAGCCGATAGGCAGGTCAAAACGAAAATCCAAGACGGAGGTTGCAATTTTTTTTTTATGGCTTTCGTTTTATTGGTTTTTGAGAGTGCTGAAGCCAATAGTGAGGTTAAAATGAAACTGTAACGGCTTACCCACCGTCGATTGGCCCATGAACCGTTGGTGAACATTATCTTTAAACCATTAACTTTTTTCCAAAGGACTTTTCACCCACGAACGTTTTGCCAACATAACTCTACGTCAGTGAATGCTTTACCCACATAATGTTTTGACCAATAACTTTTCACCCAAAGAACAAGGCCAACAGACGCCGGGAAAGATGAAAGTAAAATAATAATTGTTGGCGCCACTGCTTCTGGCGACCAAACATAGCGCCAGTGTCACGAGTCAAGCGACGCACCGTGGGTCCAGTGCTGCCACCTGCGTCGGCCCGGAAGTTGGAACGTTGCCGGCGAGTCACTGGCTACCTGCATCGGCAGAAGTCACTTCGGCGGGGGAATATCAAGTCTTTAAAAACCCTGAGCTCGGTGGTCTGAGCTCTCTTGCCACTCGCACGTCGTCGTAGAAACAACTCATATTGTTAATTATTGTCAAATACTTAAAAGACTTAATGTAATTAAATAATTGATTATTAAATAAAAGAGTTCAAAGTGTTTCATCTATTTATTTATTCTTGGTTAAAGTAGAGTTAACTTACATAATAAGACGTAGTCCTTTATTTCTGTGAAAAGGGTATAAAGTAACCTAACCAAGCCTAACCTCGGGGTGCCCTTCGCTCGCTTTGCTCGCTCACTTGAGCCGCCATCATCCCTTCGAACCCTACCTGTCCGAGTCGGGGTGCCCCAGGTCCCGAGCTCGCCCTTGCATCCTTAGTTCTATGACATGGGTCAAATGTTCTTTGGGTGAAAAGTTATTGGTCAAAACATTCTGTTGGTTAAGCATTCACTGACGTAGAGTTCTGTTGGGGAAACGTTCGTGGGTCACAAGTCCTTTGGATGAAAAGTTAATGGTGTTGACCAACGGTTCATGGACCAATCGACTGTTGGTAAACCGTTTCAGTACTGGTTAAAATGAAAGTCCAAGATGGCGGCTGCAAATCGAAAAATTGGTAGTGTGTGTCGTTTTCATGGTTTTCGAGAGTGCTGAAGCCGATTGTGACGTCAAAATGAAAATCGAAGATGGCGGCTGCAATTTTCTTTTTCTTTTTTTATCATGTGTGTCGTTTTCATGGTTTTCAAAATAAACTTACACGACTTTGTGTGAAATAAAATAAAATACAACCGACTTAAAAACACACTTCAAAGTGCAATAGACCTTTAGTTTCAGAAGTCTGTAATTTCTTACCAACGCGCAACGTCTTCCCAAACTAAGGTTATTTTGCACTTTCTAGGGTTTTTTATGGAAGTCGGTTATATTTTTTTGTAATTATCTTTACAATTTTTTTTCTGGTTTTCGGCAGTATAAGGTCTAAATCAAAATCATGTCTAAAGTTTTCATGGGTTTCATCTTCGTAGTTTAAATGGCGGCCGGTGTCAAATATAACCAAAGTTTAATGGGTTGCTTTTTACACGGGCAACTTTATGTAGAAGCTCTTACCATTAATGTATTCTTCCTTTTATCATCTAGATATCTCGATGCTTTATAAGGCATAATATTGGTAAGTATATATGATATCTTCAATACCAAGTTAAGAAATTCTAAATTTACCGCAGAGAAGAAACCAAGACTTAGAAAAACTAACTTCAAACTTCACCTACTAATCTCAGATATACTTTAGATAAAATGATGATATGATTTTACAAGTTGGTATTCTAAGATAGACGCAAAATAAAAAAAATATTTTGCGTCTGTCTTAGAATACCATTAATGAACATAATTATGGCTGTTTGGTTAGATAATCAGCCTCGAGCAGGCGCTTTTATTTTAATTTATTCTCAAAAATCAAAGTGACCATTATGAACCATGAAGACGCAGTGATTGCAGTCGAAAGGGCCGTGGTAGCGAACCCTAGGTAAGGAAAGCGTTACCAGGCAAGATCTGATGATTCTTCCTTTTCAATGAAGGAGTGGCAATTACACCTTTCCTAAGCGACACATTACCTGTTGTTTTCCGACATCCACGCGAACGAAGTCGCGGGCACAGCTAGTCTATAATATGTATGTATTTACAAAAAAAAAAAAAATGTATATAAGTAGTTTATCAGCCATCTCGTTACCATAACACAAGCATTAGGTTGCTTAGCTTGGGACTAAATGGCGTTGTGTGAAATGTCCAAGGATATTATTATATTATTATTATTAAATCATAAAGATAGACCTTACACTATCCGTGCCTTACACAATATACCTACGTGACTTTCAACATCAAAATACCTCAATAATCTATACATTCAAATTCCATCAAAAACATCGAAAATCATCTCAATTTTATTATCATTAAAATCTGGCACCCAGCGCACATACTCAATCCACGATAAAACCTCATTTCAAATTATCTAATCTAATTTGATGCTTTATAGAAAAGTTGAGAGTCACCGGATCGAATCTTGGACATTATAATTGTGGTTGATAAGTAATAATTATTAATATGCATGGGCGGGTGATGGCACTGGGAGACTGGGACCGACAGATGCGCTCACTGAAGCTCATTTACATTTTAATTAGACGGGATGGATGCGACGGTATCTAATGATGGCTGCGGTGACGCGGGAGGTCCCATATCGGAGGCAGTACATACAAGAGTGACGTGATAAGGAAGCATCCAGGAGGGATAGGCACCTATTAATTAAGGATCTCAATTAATTTAATCTAAAGCTAAACTATCGAAACTATTGATTGCTTGCTTGGTACATGGATGGCTGTAAGCGTTCAAGAAACCTTAGTGACATTAAATTTTCACATAACCTGGGCCGTACTCGTACAGAGCCGTTCTATATCTTATTGTACAGTAGCTACAGGCTATGGAGGGGCAGTTGGATCCGTGGCATCCTCTTTTGGTCTTTTGATCACATAATTATAAACACCACTTAGGACTTGGTACCTTTGTAAAACCTTATTCAGCCGTGGACTATATAATATTAAGCTCATAACGAAGGGATTTCATTATTTATTCTCCATATCATTCTTAATAAACTTAACATAAGCTAGTGCTTCTATCTACTCGTCGGTTGCGCCCGCGCAGTCTAATTAACGAAGTGTGGCGCGTCGTGCTCTCGCGCCGCCCGTTCAGAGCTGCATTTACATAGCAACGGTCAGAGGACTCGCAACCACCACCAAATGGCACATTACGAGTACCAGGGGTACTTGCAATAACAAGGAGGCAAGGAGGTTTATTTATTGGGACGGACCGGGCGGACCGAGGCAGCTACGTATTTAATTAATCTTTAAATACTATGTATTCAGAAGCGTTGTCATGGAACATATAACATATATTTAGAGATGTTTGTATGTAATATCTAGGCCAGTTAGATATTTAGGATTAAACTCATAATAATCCAAATGTCATCATGTGTGTCATCTTCAGAAAGAACCCATTCGATCGTCCATTTGGCAACATTAACCAATAACTTGATGTCTTACGAGCCTGTATTTTACCAATAGTTTTATTACACAAACTGAAACAGCAATGCTGTGCTAATTAGTAGAGCAGATAGCTGCGGTGGTAGGATATCTCATGAGCTGCTCTTAACGCTAAGGGCCTCCATCAAAAGCTTAAGCCAGAAGGTAGAAAATATAATATTACCTACATGACCTTATAATAACCGAGATATCGTACCTCCTCTTGCTGCTATAACAACAAACAGATCAACATCTTATGGACCCCATGGCCATCATATTCTATATCGTTATGAATAGGACGTAAACTTTCCCGTCATTGGAGTGGCGATCCATGCTACACCTCGGTATAACGGCTATTATCCATGTTATGGCCGCGTCGATGTCCTACATAGATTACTGCTCGATATGACTTCGTGTCGAAAGTTATTATTATAGTTAGCTTGGAACTCGAGGGCTCGTCTGAGGTTCGTTTGTGTAGGATTTCTTATGCTTATACGGTCTACAGCTTCGGTGATATTGCGTTCTTTCCATACCTACAAAAATATTTACCATAAACATTTAATTAAACTATCACTATCACGCTTAGTGTAAATAGGAATTTGTTTATTTACAGGGTTCAGCCTCGGAGTCTCAGAGATGAAACAAACAGACAAACCCACTTCTACATGTCGTATATATTATCAGTAAGGATCATCCTACAAATAAGATGAGCCAATACTCGTGGGCTTCATATGTTAATATAATAGTGGTCATTTACAAGATGGGCACGTAACGATGTTACGACGTGTCTGCGCCCACGTAGCGTTCACACTCGATCGGTTTAACATCAATGCGATGCCTTGAATCGGACACGATGGGATCGGGTGAACCTAATGTGGGCCGGAATTAGGTGATCGGGTTAGATATTTGGTCATTGTTGATGATTTGAAAATAAATTGTTAATTTCGTGAAGATGTTGTGCTTGACAGTTTTACACGTCATTAGGTACTTGTATCGCGATGACAATAACTTCATGACTATCAACATATTTTGTTACCTAAACATAGTTTTTTTTCTGCCAGATGCATGAAGCCTGAAAAATATATTGCATATACCAGGAGTTGCAAGCATGCAGAATAGTCATAAATTTATTCGAACAAGTCATTAAAAATGAAATTAAATCAAAACCAGTAGAAACTGCAGGTTCACTCTTATCACATAATTCATATTGTAGTCTCATTGCTTGCAAAAAAAGAGAACAAGACAGCATCAGGGCTACTCTCTACGGTCCCTACTTACAATGCCTTGCCCCGTTGCGTGCCTCGAAGACTCGATGCACAAACAATAAAACAAAAGGAAACTACAAATTATCGAGCGCAACGCTTTTTAAATAGTTGGCGCATGAATCATGCGTTTAAGACTTCAGTTTAACGCTGCTATTTAGGAATGCAGGGAGATTACAAACTGAACAGTGGGTGTGGCAGTCCTTGGTACTGTTCGTCGTATAGCTATTCATTTTGTATACCTACTGATTTGCTAGGGTATATCTTTATATACTGAATTTTAAAATTCTTGGTAATACAAGTGCAAAACTGCTTTTAAAAGCTTTATAGTTCTTGGTAGGAGAGTTCTTTACCTAGTTATTAAGTACATAATATTTTGATATTATCTCAGTTGCTGCAGTCTTAACTGTGATTCAACGGCGATTGCTGTACCAACATCAGTGACTTACCGAACATAATATTGGGGTTTATTTATAAACGTTGCTTAAAGTTAAGAGTCGTTTAAACGTCAAAAATATATGGTTAAACAGTCGCCAATCAATCCTCAACTTTAAGCAACGGTAAATAAACCCCTTTGTATCTATAAAAGACCATCACCTCTATCCATAGCCTGAATTAGATTGTTTACGCTGGGAAGTGTCAAAGGTCCTTATGTAAGATATTATCAGCCAATGCGTAGTTTCAGCCGCTTCTAGTAAATCAGCGCTCTTTCGGAGATGTCTTCCAAAGACTGAGGATATATCTATAAGATAAGGATATCCATCAGAAATTCCAGCATAAACAACGGTACCTAATTTACACTTGTATTCTCAAGATCTGCAGCCGCACAGCGACTTCCATACAGTAAGACGATCTAAACTCTTGCGCACAATATTGTTGATTTCTCCGCAAACACAAAACCTTACAAGTGCTCGTATAAGAGCGATCAGGAGTAAGGACCTGTAAGTAGTTGTCTAGCTACTCGTCAGAGAGCGAAGCGAGCGGTGGGAGCATGTCCGGGCGCGGGCGCAGCGTGACAGATAGATTGCAGCCGAGCGACCTTTGCCGGCTGCACGTCCGAGCAGTAGGGTGGCCTACTTATCTAGGCTACGTTGTTACGTGGGGTATGCTGCAGACTACTTGTACCTAGTATGTATACTACGTGGGGTATGCTGCAGACTACTTGTACCTTGTACGTATGGACATTACAGTTCCGAAGCAGAGTAACCCGGTGAGTGTACGGGTTCTTTGATTTGATAAGAAGTTTTTAAACATTTTGAAAAAGTTTTAGCAAGAGCGGGAAAAAACAAACCCATAATCTCTAAACAACATTATCTAACTACAAACATTTTGAAAATGACAGCCTTCTTATCAATTATCAACAAAGAAAACTTGTCTCTTAATATATCTTAAAGAGCTGAACTCTGCCAAATTCCAAAGATACTTAATCTAGATCATTCCATGTGTCTATCCTGCTATTCCTACAACAGCTAGTCCCTCTACAGACAACTCACGGCTGCGCTAGCAACTGGCAGCGCGCACAATGAAAAAGTGGCGTCGTTCATAAATTATCGGCGCAATAGCGGCGCGTGACGTGGTCTGCGCGCGCGCACCGCGGCCGGTGCACGACTCAGAACATCTCATAGGATGGGGGTAGAAGGACCAACACAATCAGCAGCTTCTCTGGTGATTATCATAGAAAGGAATCTTTTGTGACGTTTATATAATGGTGTGCAATAATTATCATCTTTATTTTATTTTTCCACTGTCATCGTAGTTCCTAATGCTAGTAGGTCCGGTACATCGAAAATATGACATTCTGTGTATGTCCTGTGCAGTAACAACACCAGCAAAGTGTATGGTCCTGTGCAGTAACAACACCAGCACAATATGACATTCTGTGTATGTCCTGTGCAGTAACAACACCAGCAAAGTGTATGGTCCTGTGCAGTAACAACACCAGCAAAGTGTATGGTCCTGTGCAGTAACAACACCAGCACAATATGACATTCTGTGTATGTCCTGTGCAGTAACAACACCAGCAAAGTGTATGGTCCTGTGCAGTAACAACACCAGCACAATATGACATTCTGTGTATGTCCTGTGCAGTAACAACACCAGCAAAGTGTATGGTCCTGTGCAGTAACAACACCAGCACAATCCAAGCAACCTACGACTGCAGAGATTCAAGCTGTTGAGGAAGCGGTGCTCACTGTTGCTTCTATCTTCGCATTCCTTCTTACTGTCGTTTTGTTAGGAGTTCTCCTTCTGTAATACGTTGTGGTGTGGCACCAGCCTCTATGTTTATGCTGATTAATAGGGATAAATCGATGGACAGCGCCGTGATACGTGGATAAATTACTTTAAATCTACAATATTTTTACTCCATAGACGAATGTGCTGCACGAGATCTTATTATTAAACTGTGGTATTACTTTACTATACTCAATATACCTACTTACTGGTTTGGTTAAGTTATTGACTTCTATCAAGAAAGGGTAAACTCATCACCGTTGTTTTCAACTTCGGAGTCCACTTCTTCCAGAATCTCACTCTCAACGGATGAACCTGCAACCAATGCGATGCAACCAATAAAGGATTGGTTTCTGAAGAAAACTGTGCCGTCATATTGGGTAAGTAATATATGATATAATTACAAAACCTCTAATATTTACAAGATATAACAACTGAACCTATAATTTTATTTGATATAATGATCAGTTAATATAATAAAAGATTGATATAATGTAATTGTATTGCCTTCTTTTGCTGTCTCTCCAGTTCCCTAAGGCTGGCTGGTCCTGTGCGAGGTGGAACAGCTCAGCAGCACTCGTGACTTCAGTCCGCTCGCGAATTTTCCAACAGACTTTTTTCTTCGGGTCACACCACGCTTCCCCGCTACTTTGCCGACCATTACCTGTAAATTAAGTCGCTTTTTTACAAATAACTTCGCTACCTAGCTTTTTCTCAACTACATTATGTTGGGGTCGGCTTCTATTATTACCGGATGTAGCTGAAAACCGGAAAAAACGTATTGCCATATATAGCAATAAGTATCTATTGAAACCGAAGTATCGTCCTCTCATCTCCGTGTCCGCGGTGTCCATCTGGTGGCGCGGGCGCAGGTCGGTGGCGTGCCGGCGCGTCGTTTGTCCGGCTCGAGTTACGGCGCGATCTGCGACACTCCGCTGCTCTGATTAGTAGGTACACGCGCGCGATGAGCGATAAGTTCGGGTTCACACGTCCGCAACACGCTCGGACAGAGTTAGGGGCAGTGCAGATGATGATGAGAGGTGACACCTTAGGATTGCCTCATAGAAAACCTGCTCTTGCACACGACAAAAAACGCACATTGACGATTTTACCTTTGTGTGTGATGTGACGACCTTACCACTAAAAAGATTAAAATCACATTAAGTTAAGTTGCATGGTGGAGCCTATCATCAACTATCACAATCCTAAGATAATTAGGCATCTTCGACTGCTGTACTTGAAAAGCGAGATGCTTCTTGATTTCTGCCACCCGGATACCTACAAAAGATTTTGAATGAAACAAAAGCTCCGCGCGTGCGAAAATAACATTATTATAATTGGTATCTAACGACAGTTTGTAATGTGTCCAGCAACAGTGGCACGCCACTCTCCACTCGTGAGCACTCTTCTTAAGCCACTCGTCCGTGATTGGCTCTCGCCAGATGCGGCGATAACGCGCAACAAGAAGACTGTATCGCAACATGTTCGCGAACACAATGAAGCAATTTATTGCTTCAACAGCTCATAAATATTAGTATTGTTGTAATTGTATTTGTTCGTAAGGTTAGCACGTTTGATGCTATCTACTTTATGGGATCAATTAGTCCCTAATGATTTTTATTTATTTATTCTTGCGTATGTTCTAAATGCCTGCAAGTGGTAGATCTGGCATTTTCGAAATATGTCATCTAGTCAGGAGTCTTTCACTATTTGGTGAGGTTTGATTACATGGAAGTACCTAACTTATACATTATTCAGAGGTTTCTGCGTGATCTTTGAGTCAGAATTTCAGTAAACGTGTGGAGGTACGTTTAAAGTCCTGCTGTTTCATCAGTTTCTACAAATAAATAAGTCCCATTTATCGTTTCCGGCATACAGTTCAGCGGCCTGTTCAGACTCTAACTGAGGCTTTTATGCTTTTTACATCGTTTGTCGAAACGGATGCCAGTAGGTGAACTTTATAGCATTTCCTCTGACTTATACATAATCTCGCAGCAACATGGACGTAAGAGCTACGTGCTCTTAGAACAGCATGAAGAAATGAGTTCAAGCCCTCACGACACGTTAATTTACCGCGGGCATCTCCGCCATAGATCAGGCGATAAGGCTAGTGCTGGTCGAAAAAGATAGTAATGTATCCACAGATAGCAGCTGCGATTGGTAGCCAGTGCTAGTCGTAATACGTCACGTCTGTTGCAGCTCATTTGCGTTGAGATGACGGGGTGTAGAAGATTCACATTTTTTTTTGTTGCAAGAATGATTATAAGCTATATTCATTTCACATCTGAATTACACATTTTAGATTTAGCTGCGTTTGATACAGACGCCTGCACTAACTGGTGAAACTCATAAGGTATCGATCAATTGAGAACGAAGCCATATCTAACTTGCTGCGGAGACTGAGAATTTCCTTATAGATTTTCTGTTGTGTTGGCTCGTATCTGCTGCTAAACGAAAATGTGTGAGCACTCGTGTTAAACAGATTACAATGTCAGCCAGGTTGCAAGGCGTTTACGAAGTTTGCATTGGATGCAGGTCTTGGTGGGCTATCGTACCATATTTTTACGACAAGGCCATCAAACCCAAAACTTATCAATCGCCAGCCAGGACATAGTAAACCAAACATAAGATAACCATAGACAAGTTTATACACAACCTAATCTGCAAGTTCAATGAACATTCTAATCAAAATTACCTGTAACAGATCGCATTTGATCAGTGGTCTACATCGAAAACTGGTAATTACAAGTTCTTCCTCATATTTTTTGCAAAGCTACCCAGATTTAAGTGGTACCTCCACAGTACATCACTATGATTTAAGGCTATGCATAGTAGCGTGAGTGTTCTTAATAATAGCTCGGATCCGTCATTAGGAGCAGTCTTGAAGAACAAAGTAATTTGATGAGTTGAGTGCTCGGCGCGGCGCGAGCGGCGCGGGGTCGCGGGCGGCGGCTTCAGGTCGCGGCTTTGATTACACATGTAACGTGGTTTTCTGATTCTGTGACCACGCTGTTTGTTCCACTTATGTACGACGAGCACTTTGTGACTCTTGAGGATTCCAGACTTAATAACCTGAAATCGGTAAAACGCAGTAAGCGTATAATGATCGATGTTTCTTCGTTCCCCATATGAAGCGAGCCGTTTGCCCTGTAGCCCTGCAGGAGACTGATACTATTATTCACACTATCTCGCGTGTCTTGTGATAGTTTAGGCCCTATAAGTTACCGTTATCCCTTCCACTAAGAATAGGTGTTAACTCGAACCGATTTCACGACTAGACACCAGACAGGGATCGATCGTGTGACCCCGCATCGTTTCGCTAATAAACCAGCGATAGTGCAGCGAGGAGGGACGCCTTCGCCTGCGCAGCCAGGCCGAGGTCACGAGGAGGCTAGCCCAGCGGTGGGGCGGGGCGCGGGGGTGTGGCCGCACTGCGCTCCCATTGGTGCACACAGTTAGAAAGGCGCACGCGCATTCACCGCGCTTTATTAGCGATTTGATGGTCAACTCCTTAAACAATGCTGGAGACCGTAAACAATGGACTGAAACGTGACCGCGGGGTCGCGGGCTCTGTTTCCGTTTCAATTGCACGACGTGACGCAACCAGAGTGGCTCATTGTAAAGCTGTTTGTTTTTTGTTGTAACATAAGAGGATGTTGCGCGCGCAGCTTTTTGTGAGCGAACGATTAAAATTGCGGAGCGGATGACGACGGATGGCGGGCGGTGCGGTGCGGCGCGCGGCGGTGCGGTGCGGAGCGTTTTTATTGTTATGTAAGTATTGCACTCGATGCGCGGATCGTGTTATTATTTCTAGAGGAAACGGTTGCGGCTGCGCTGATTAATTCAGCCAAACAAGTTATTAAGTTACGTCGTAATGTTCAGGTGAAGCTTTGTGCACACGTTGTGAAATGTGAGCGCAGGCTTTATGACAATGGCTGGCAGCTGGCGATACACAGCTCTATTTTCTTGGCTTAATATCATCAAAAGTTGTAGAAGAAGAGTTCTTAACTGAAACTCAACTGAGTTTAAGGCAATGTTTAATTAACTTGAGCTTGATTAAATTGAGGTTCATTAACTTGAGCTGTACTACGTGATGATGTCCTGCTTGAGCTGTCTTACGTGATGATGTCCTGCTTGAAGGGGATGCGACCTAGTGGTATACTGCTCTTGCTTTACGATATAAAACTCTTTCAGACATTAACTTGACAGTTTATTGCTAAGTAACCGATATTATTAAAACTTGTTAACAATTTTTTATTTGTTAAAAAGTTTTATTTCTCGCTTTTTAGTGGGTCTGTTTATAATTATCTAAGGTACAATAGCCTAATGTCAACCTACTCATGGCCTTTTGCGGTTCCCGATGCTGGGAAGTTAATCAACAACCACCACTCACCATACGCATTGTGACGAGCATAAATTGCTTAGAAACCATATTAAAGTAATCGAATCACAATCATTGATCACTATTATTAGTGATCGATGATCGCAACCCGTGAACTATTTATCATTGAGTAGTTCCGATGGCCATCTGTGGTCTTCATTATCAGCTCCACTTTACCAAATGATGATTTCCGAGAGCCACAGACCAAATTACTTTAAAAAAATCGGCCAAGTACGTGTCGGACCACGCACAATGAAGGGTTCCGTAGTAGTTGGAATGAATTTATCCCAAGAACAAACTTAACATTGTAGTTGAAAAACATGTTCTCCCATACATTCCAACTGAAAATGTAAGTTTGTACGCACAATATTGAGAGATTTACCATGTTGTTTCAAGATCATGGACTTCTTATTAATTTTCCTGTAATCTATAGGTATAGAACTATTTTCTGTATTTTTTTTTTAATTTTAGTCTCATTAGTTTCGGAGATAAGGGGGGGGAATGGTAAATTTCCGTCTATTGTCTTAAAATAACTTTAATACAATTTACTTTTAAATTATGAAAAAAATATATTTGAGATCCTCACGTAAGCCCTTTCATTTGATATGTCACACAGTAAAGATTGCGAAACTTTTTTTTTAAATTGTCTATTTAACCCTCAAAAATGACTCCGATTTTCAAAATTCATTTATTTACGTTACACGTCTGTGTTTGGGTCACAGAGATTAATATGTGTACCAAATTTCAGCTTAAATGCGTTTACGCCGTACGGCATTTCATACAAACTCTCAAGCGATTGTTTTTCGAAATGAATGAACGGATTTTAATGAAACTTTATACGCATAAGCAGGATACAAAGGTCTAAAAAGTTAGCTGAGAACATTTTCGAAATTTCTTATTAAAAAAATGATAACTGGAAATCTCTGTTTCTATGGAAACTTAAAAATCGTTCTCATTTGGCTGTAACACAATTTTTCGAAAATGTTCTCACCTATCTTTTTAGACCTTTGTATCCTGCTTATGCGTATGAAGTTTCATTAAAATCGGTTTATTCATTTTCAAAAACAATCGCTTAAAAGTTTGTATGAAATGCCGTACGGCGTAACGCTCTTAATCGGTCCATAAGATTCGGAGCAAATTGGCTGTGACAGACGGACAGACAGACAGACAGACACACGAGTGATCCTATAAGGGTTCCGTTTTTTCCTTTTGAGGTACGGAACCCTAAAAATACCCAAAACGCTATAGGTTTGCCTATAAAATGTGACGGTTTCCTTGGATTTCCATGGGATCCTCATCAGATTCCAACTTGATGACAACGGGACCACCTCGAGTGTATACCATATCAAACACAAATAAAATTAAAATTAAAATAGGTCCACAATATTGACGGAGAAATCGGTGAACATTCATAAAAAATAGAAATAAAAAACATAAAGTCGAACATATTATAACCTCCTCCTTTTTGGAAGTCGGTTAAAAACTACGTTAAAATGCTAATGCTGCAAATGTATGTGAAAAATGAATGAATTCGGTTACCCGTCCTATCGTGCACTGAAGTCGCTCCGCACTTGCGAGTCTTGCGACTTTATCGAATGCTAGATCAGCAAAATGGTGTTCGATGACATTGTATTGGAAACTACTCATCATGATGATCAGCGTAGGCAATGATGGAAGCTGCGCAGGGTTCCAATTAGAGGTTTAATTTTCTTTAAAAAAATGTGTTACAGAAAGCGACCCCGCGGTTCTCTATGAGGTAAGCGATACCCAAATGTGTCTGAGTACAATGGCCTACGCTACTGACAATTCTATGTCGCTAAACTAAACCTATGGATGGTCTGGGAGTGACCATGTCTTCTATGAGATCCAACGCTTTATTTCATGTCACTACCTACGTACGAAATACGAATTTACTTTATGTTATTAATCTTATGTTTAAGAACTTTATTGTAATATATTATATATATATAACTTTTTTGTTTTTTGTATATCTAGCCTTTTTTTTTATTATGTGTGATCACTTATTTCTGAGTTTGCTGGTAAACCAGTAATTGGCGACTGTGTAAGACCGAGACTTTTGTGATGTATGTACTTAAGATAAATTATACATAGAAGCTGTTGGTGTACCTTAATTAATAAATAAATAAATAGAAATGTGCGTAACTGTCACGCGTAGCACAGTGAGGTGCGGTGTGTTGCGTTGATGTCTTTTGCTCTGTGCTACGAGTCACGCCATGAAGTACGAATGATGCTACGAATAATTAAACAAATGTTTCGACGGATTATACTATAATATCGATACGAATTTTATACTACGAATGACGCTACGAACTACTAATGACGCTACGAACTACTAATGACGCTACGAACTACTAATGACGCTACGAACTACTAATGACGCTACGAACTACTAATGACGCTACAAATGATAATGCGAATGATGCTACGGATTATACTAGTAATGGTGCTACGAATGACGCTACGAAGTATGAATGATGCTACGAAGTATGAATGATGCTACGAATGATAATGCGAATGGTGACTAGTAATGGTGCTACGATCTTTTGAACTATGAATCAAGCGACGAATGATGCGATTTGGTGTTAAGTACTTACACCGGATGGTAAACTTACAAATCTAAATCAAAGAATTGATCACTTTACAAATGCGGGTAATTAGTGTTTACATAGATGTTGCTTAGGGTTCCGTTGTCAACAAGGAACCCTTATAGTTTCGCCATGTCCATCCGTCTGTCTATCTGTCTGTCCGCGGCTTACTTCAGAGAGCTGTTATTTGGCATAGGTATACAATAATCTCACCGACAAAGTGTGTTTATTTAAGGGTACCCCCCTACACGTAAAGTGGGGAGTTTTTTTCTCGTGTAACACATGCGCGGTAGTGAGTACTGACAGTCCGACGGTAAGTACTTACGACGCGTGTGCTATAAACGAGGGGAAGATAATAATCGAATAAATTTTCTTGTAGTTACAGAAGTTAGGGTATGTTATGTTATGGGATGTTACAAACTTCCTTGGTTAATAATTTTGCTAGAAGTCAAAGGTGACGCAGAGCAAAAGGCATCTGATTCATGATCTTACCATATAATTAGCACATCCAGTAATAAAGCGAATGTTGTGAATCATGCAGACCACAGACGCTGGTCTGGTGTACTGAAAGGAAGTATCAATCTCGGAGATTCATGACTTGTGCAGCCATTATTATTTGAACCGGAAGTCATCAACGTCAGCTAGAATCACCAGTAGTATGTGTTTAGTTGGTAAGCCTTAATAAATAAATAAATAAACAGACGGTGTTCCGAACTCTATGAACTATGTTAAATTAAGTTATCTATGAAGACGGTGACTGTTACTAAGCTGGAGCTATAAGATGGCAACTTCTCTTTGTACTGTTGCGGGAACCTGTACTGTTGCGGGTACCTGTACTGTTGCGGGTACCTGTACTGTTGCGGGTATCTGTACTGTTGCGGGTATCTGTACCATTGCGGGTATCTGTTCTGTTGCGGGTACCTGTAGTGTTGCGGGTACCTGTACTGTTGCGGGTATCTGTACTGTTGCGGGTACCTGTACTGTTGCGGGTACCTGTACTGTTGCGGGTACCTGTACTGTTGCGGGTACCTGTACCATTGCGGGTACTGTACTGTTGCGGGTACCTGTACTGTTGCGGATACCTATACTGTTGCGGGTACCTGTACTGTTGCGGGTACCTATACTGTTGCGGGTACCTATACATTATACTACTGTTGGGCTTTTTCTCTAAGAAAAGAGTACCTAGTAGAGGATTCTTAAAATATTTGAACTCTTTCATCGCGGCATTCATTAGCCCTTTCTCTACAACAATATAATTGTTATTGTTACACGGGTTGGATTGTCGAACTCTAGCAGAATAAAACCTTTTAGATTTCTGCGACAGCAACAAGCTACCGCATGAGCATGCGCGAGGGCAGCAACGTGTACCATCTACTCATCCGGTGAAATAGCACGGTTGTTGACTTGATTGTAGATAAATTAATCTCCGCCATCATTCAGACATTCTCTGTTTAATTTTGATGGATCCTTCCATCTGTCTCCAATTCTTCACTCTGGAGAGAGGCATGACTTGTGCAGTACAGTTAGAGAACAATTAAGTACGTGAGTGCACTGCACGCACGGTTGATCTGTGGCAAGATGCGCGGGCGCCGCTCGCATACTAACTGCTCTTAATGTTGGCAAGAAGTGAGGGAGCGGACATAAAATGTGTTTCCCTTCAAATAAAAAACAGGACACACTTTTGTTTCTGAAGTAGGAACCTGTAAGAAGTTTCAGTGATGTTATTGTTGACTATAATGAAATGCTCTTAGTGGCATATCAATCCGATTAAAGCCAACCCCAGCATAGTAGTTGGAGGTCATGATATTGTTGACTTCAATTCTGTGTAAGCTAGTCATAGAAGGACTTTGCCCTTATGCAATCTTCCCTTAGATTATCATGATTTGGTAATAAAGACCCCATAGAAGACCTTTCGAAAAATTCGTTAGATATTGAAGAATAGCTAGCAAAACTACTCATTACTTTCTAACACACTATACGGCTGCTCCCTCAACAAACTCCAGAAAAGAAAATCAGTCGAAACTCACCGCTGTTCGACAGAACAGTTGATCTCAGATAAGTATAATATTATGTACGGTAAGTACGACGCTATGTGCGATAAGCACAATAACCGTCACTTAGCATGCGGGCGACGCGCGACACGACTGCGCGTGAGTCGCGCTCGTGACGGGGGCGGGGCTAAGCAGGAGTTTCGGTAGGTAGCTTAATTTGATTAGGTTTTTGATTAAGATAATTTGAATGTCCCGTCATCTTGTTATGTAGGTAGGCATCTAATGTACTCAAGATACGGATGCCTCGCATTCTTCCATCTTTGTTGGGGTTGGGCGGTTTCCAGTCTGATCAGATCATTTACGTGCAGAAACTAACTTCCTCTGCAACCATTGGGTTTGCTTTTGTTTCAAAATCTGAAATTCTCCAGATCAATTTATTCCGGTCTGATCCCCTGACTCCCCCCCCTAAACCCTCACCCCCTCCTCGATCCCCTGCTAGTTCTTCTTTTGTTTTAAAATCTTTCGTAACCAATTATATCTAGGTATCTCTTTATGACAGGTCAAGAGAAAATAAACGTAAAGAAAATAAACAGTCAAGAGAAAATAAACGTTTCATATTTTACAAAATTAAAAAACGATCGGTAGTTAGACTTTCATGCTTAGATTATACCCGGCAGCGGCGCGTGAGCCGTTGCCCGGAATGCTACCACTTCATATATTTCATGTTTATACCATCTTTTTGTAATGTATATTTATTTTATTTCTTATTTTGATTGTTGTTATTTTTTATAATGTAATCGTAACGCCGGCTGTCGCTGAAAACCAGCGCTGGGGCTCTGTCTCGCATAGGGTCTTAGCATTATGCTGAGCGATGGCCGTTTTGCGTGAATGTGACGCATATTTTCTCCCAACTTGTTATATTTTGTGTTTGTGTTCTTGTTATGCGTCATGTTTGCCGCAAATAAAATATTTTCTTTGTTTCTGTCTTCATGCTCTCGGGTTTCTCGTAATGTAACAATTGCAGCTCTTTAGCTGTCGTTGTGTCCTGCTTTTGTATTCTCAAAGAGAAGAGATATAATATCTCGACTTCTCCCCTTGAGATAAATGTGATGTTAAGATAGAGAATCAAGCCCTCTGCCATTCAATCAGCCGCCTGCAATGAATCTTACCCAAACTAAAAGCACTTACTGGAATATATCTTAATACAAAAAGAACATCTCCAGTTTAAATTGAGATGTTGTATTCATTAAGATGGGCCGAGTGTGGCCCATAAAGTTGGCCATTAGTGGCCGGTGGGCTATCGTAACGAGCGCTTCACGGCGATGCGATTGGCGCACAGATATGCGCCCGCGCATGTTGGAACGCTATTGATTAGGTACTTACTTGATCTGCAAATACTTTTCGGCTCGGTACAGATTTATTGATGGGGCTGACGTTAAATTTATGTAGATTGATGTATTTGTTATCACCTAAAGATTTTGCAATACGATAGCAGATGCTGATTGGGTTTGGTTTTTACCATGCATGTAGGTTGCAGAATGAGCTACTTATTGTGCCAAGCAGGTGCTACATCTAGGTGCCTAATATTGTCACATATTATGTGCCACTGCGAAGGCTTCCTTCTGCCTTTTTCACACACTTATGTTCAGGTATTATAGATTTACGCCTGTTTTCTAAATAAAACCCTAAATAAAAACGCGCGGTTTAATTTTCACCTTTCAGCGCTGAACCGAGTCTTAAAAATCCGACAGTGCGCTTTCATTTAGGAATTCATTTAAGTGTCGCCTGGTATTAGTGAAAACGGGCATTAGACAAAGTTTATTATGTTTGTGTATCTTGTTCCGTTGTAGGTAAGATAAAAACTCTTAATGCTTAAATCTAAAACAAAAATCTCCTGTTTATTATCACAAGGTTATTACTTCCCTCAAATTAAAATTATTCAACACTTAGTACAGTTTGATCGCACGGCAGTCCGTCGCACCGGGTCACCGAGTTTAATTGCGCCCGCGCAGGCTCCGCTTATCTCTATGTTTATTATTATTTCGCCACTTAACTTCAGTCCGCACTCACGGCACTACTTTACACTGACTCCAGTAATAAAACTTGATAATAATGCATATGACTACACTTAATAATTCAGATAAATTAATAATTAAACACTTGAAAATAATTATTAAAAGTATTCAGTAGTTTTGAATTCAAATGGTTCTGTGAATAGTTTCATAATTACAAATAACACTTAAAACTTTACTATGTAAGGACTGTTAGGAATCTCCACAGGCAGTCAATGCAAATGGTCTCTCTGTATAATAGGCGATAAAAATAATGTGTGTGTGCGTCCCTCACGAGGTAGAGGTACGAAGGTAACTAAGTATGTACTTTGATAAGTATGTCGATAAATCGTTAATAGCTTAAAAATAGACATGCTCTGAACAAGAAGAGGCCTGCAGATCCACTAGTTGTTTCTTTTTACCTTTGACACATGAATGACCGGAAAATCTCTTCAAGGGTCGCACAGATGCGACGCAACAGCGCCCCGCGATAGTAATAGAGCAATTTCCATGAAAACTCAATGGAATTTTTCTATCAGAATTAGTTGCGTCGCGCTTGTCTTTGGGAGTCCTTACATGCGGTGTACTTTTGTTCTAAGATCGAATTCCTACTTGGTGGGTATCATTCAGTGTAAAGATGTTCAGCAGCAGCAGTTAAATGAAACATGCGGCCGGTATGACGTCATACCCGCGAACAATATTACCACTTCAAAAGGATACAGAATAAAGTGATATAGGAATGACTCCTCTTTATGTCAATACATTATTCAACACAATTCAAGAACATCGTGTCGCTCCTCACTACAAAAACAGAAACATTCTAACTACCCACAAAAACGATGGTTTACCGATAATAATGATGTAAATACCCTCCAATAAGGTGAACAACGCCATAATAGTTCAATACACGAACACAAACGTAGCCGCGTCCTTTTGCAGAAAGAAATATGGCGGCCAGTGTGCGCATTCTCGCTGGAGAGGGCGGACGTGCGCGCGCGAATTATAGCGGCGATTAGTAACGTGCATCGAGTGGCCCTAATTGGATGGCTACAGTCACGAAATACTTCTCAGATGTTTTGTGTTGGTTTATTTATGGATCAGCTCATTATGTTAAATGCTTATTAGTACGGCTCGTGGAAAGCGGAGGAAGCGAATAGAGAAGGATATTTGATTGGTGATTTGTATTGAAGTAGACGCTCCTTACATTTAATAAATATTTTACAGATTTTATTGTGTTTTTTTTCGCTAATGATACGATATACCTACGCTATTTTCATCATGTTGCTATATCAGGTCTGCAGTTTACATTGAGGAACCTGGAAAAGGACATGGACAAACAACCAGAAAAAAAGAACGCAATGTTACAAAGAAAATCAATCAACCGAGTCAACTGTGAAGCTTTTAATTAGATTGATCTTTATTTTCAACTTCATATATTTATTTTCCATAAAATAATGGCAACTTCCCTTCAATCCAACTCGATAGTTTCCTTCTAAAACACTCAACAGTTGACAACGTCGTGCTTGCCGCCTATTGACAATGTCGTGCTTGCCGCCTATTGGCCACTTTATGATCCTGCAAGTGCGGAAACTTACTGTTAATCGTGTCAGCTAATGCGCTATTTAAGTTAGAATAACTTCGCTAAAGTATTCGTAGTAAATTGCGACATTAGCCGAGTTATGGCGAAAACTGTAGCTGTAATTGAACTCATTGTAAAGGCAAATGATATATAATATATATTAGTCGAGTTCACACGCTTGTGGTATCAATAAGTTGTTAAGTCGTGTAGCTATGGACACCTAACGTGTAATATGCTTCAGAAGGCAGCGCGTTTAGTAATATTCATTTACCTTAAGGAAAAACTGGTGTCATGTATATAAGTCGAGCAGATGTCATGTAAAGACGTTTGCAAATAATTTAGTAATGTACAATTATTAATCCAGGCGTCAGAATATTGATAAATGTTACTTATTTATAAAGCGTGCAATCACTTTTTATAAACCTATGGTGTTCTGTCAATCGTGTTCGTGTTCTCATGCTAACAAACTTTTAAAACCGCTTTGATAATTTTACATTAGCCAGACATTATGTTCATTGTAACTATCTTCTTATTGTTTCGTGACTTCCTCCTCAGCTCGAAGTGCCGCGGTGTTGACGGATGGGGTCCCTCATTGCCCGCAGCCCCAGGGGTCCCTGGCGGCCCTGGAGTGCCATGTGGCCGGGACTGGAGCCTGCGCCCCGGGCGGAGCTGGGATTTATAACTAGCTTTATTGATCGCACCATCTAATTGAGTGCAACTGTCGCAGGGCTGCGAATTCTTGAAAACAGAAATGGCTGTTCCTAATTTTGTTAATTTGGGCATTCATGTAGAACCGTCACAGGCGTTTCTTGGTGCCACCACTGTCACCACGTCTGAAACAAAGAATTGACTCATGTGTGACATAAGAAACAACTGCCATCGCTGAAGTGCTACATGAAAATAGCACGTATTGCACGACACAAGCGAGTGCTTTACGATCGAAACATTTTTTGCCTCCTTTCTGCAACTGTTTCTATTGTTATTCTCCTGATAGTACACAGAACCTACTTAATTTATATACTACTGTATAGATAATTCAATGGAGATTAAACCTGTACTTTTCAAAAATTGAAATGTAAAAAAACATATTTCAACAATATTAAAAAAAAAAATCCCGTCAATCAAGTGTAACATTTTTTTTAATAGATTCGTTTCATCCTTATGAGGAACCCAATTGAAACTGGCTCTTTTATTCAAAGTAGTTTTTTTATTTTTTATACGATCAAATGAGCATTATGAGTCGTGCACTTTCGGATTTTTCAAAATTTTTTGTTACGTTTTCCGGCCTTCCCGGGACCGGGAAGTTCACAGTTCTGACAACTCTACGATCAATGCGCCCGCGCAACTAGATCGTAGGCAAGATCAATCGATCGGCGGCGCTTGATGGTTTTACAAGGTTTGACATGTTAAATGATGCCGAGGATTAGACCATCCTTTAGTGCCGCAGACGATATACAGTCGGGTATACGACTCCAATGAATTACGCTAATGGGTTTATTGGAAACAGATCTGTTGCTGTATATTACTGAGTGCAATAACAACGCTGATTATGCAATCTATTTTATTAGTCATTTGTATCTTCCAATGGTATAATTGGTGATCTGATGTTCATTATGAGGATTGAACAGCATATTCACAAATGGTCACAAATTTGGACACGGTTTCAAATCAAATGAAATGCTTACCTATAAATGCCTATTGTAAATTCGTCTCCATAACATAACATCCTTAGTGTGAGCAACAATTTCGATGACAACAAACAAACGCACCCCACAAACAAACTTTGACAAAACTCGTTCGAGATCATTCAACATTTCCAAATAGTCTCCCATCCACTCTTGCGCAGGACCGCACTTAAGAAAGCCTGTCGACAAACGAGTTGTAATCGAATATTAATTGTTGACACTCCCTCTTCCCGTGAAGCCCGCCATTGTCCCGCTTATGGCGTTTACACGCTGTTTTTATGGCCCTACACAAATATTGGGACAGACGGACAAACAGACAGCGATGCCTCTTATTTGGGCCTTGTGCGGTGAGCAGTGCTGGAATGTGGGACTGCTTATAGGTTGGTGGTTTGATTCTGTGTTAAAATAAATATATTTTTGGAGTACCTATCGCTATAGCTAGCATGTGCATATATTTCCGTGTGATAGGGTTTATATTGCATCCTAGCTTGGTAGTTAAAACTACTAAATACTAAATGACGTACTTTAGTTTATTTTCCGATGATACCTCATAACGGCATGCGGCAGTTCCCCGGGTCGACTCTTCGTGTGGAGACATGGCGGTCTCACTCTGACCTATCGTTTCTTATCAGACAAGAGATTCATCATGCCATATGTGCTACGTTACATATAGTATACCTCGAGGAATGTATAGAGCACGTTACGTAAGGTTATAGTGTGATTGGTAATATTGGAGTACAGAACACTTTGGAAATATTTTGGCGATGTTATCGTAACTGCATGTTGGTGTGCGCTGAGTGCCAGGAACAGCGGAATTAAAGTTATGTGGAGAGACGACACGCCTGCTACATGTTACTGGAATCTAGTCACGTTCTTACTATGTAGTTGATGTGCAAACCAACATGTAGTTGTTTAAAGGGGACGCCAGGTAAGCCCGCGAAATTCAAAGTTTCTTACGTTTTATTGATATTTGAGAGCAGTGGTGGCCCAGTGGTAACAGCCGCGACTTACGAGTTGTAGATCGTAGGTTCGAACCCAGACAGGCGCTTTACTTTGCGTAAATTATTTCATCATATTTGCTCTCCAAACGGTGAAGGAAAACATTGTGAGGAAACCGGCATGTCCTAGAACCAAAAATTCGAAGACATGTGACATCTACCAACCCGCACTGGGCCCGCGTGGTGGATTACGGCCCACTCCCTCTCACAGAGAGGAGATGCCTGTGTCCCAGCAGTGGGAACATTATAGGCTGATTATGTTGCATTCATTTAGTTCTGTATACTTACATACTTGTTACGGTTGCGTATCATATTTTGTTCAATATACAAACGTAAGATAATTTGAATTTCGCGGGCTACCAAATGTGATGCTGGACATAATTTCACATTGAATATGCAACTAAGTATGAAGAGTATTTCGAACTTTGTAACTATTTAATTACTTGTTTTTCTAGTACACATAACAAGATGATGATTTATCTGCCATATCTCGCTACCCGCTCCGCGTATCACTCAGTACCCTCCCTGTCTACAGTTCGCAGGTCGCGCAGTGATTGACCATTGTTGTCAATAGCCTGTGTAACTGTATATCGGTGATCATATGGCCAGAGTCGCGACTGGCCATCAGACGCCAACAACACAGAGTACAAAGCAGAATGGAGTTGTAAGAAAATGGAAAGGAAGGAAGGCCCGACGTGTACTGTTGGTGTGGCAGCGTCGCCTTCTGTAAAGTTATTGTGATCTTCTGTTTGGCAAGCGACTCTTTGGGCCATGTACCAATATCACTCAATAAACGTTTAAAGGCGAACTTGAGCACCAGCTCAAGTTCGGCTGTGAACGTTTATTGAGTGATATGATAAAAAAAAAAAACTTGTTAGGTACACTGCGGACATCCAGAGCACGCATTTACCTCATGAAAAAGGGTAGTAATGTGAGGATAATGTGCGTACGATCACTCCATCTACTATAGACTCCGCGACCGCCGTCAACTGTCGATAACCATCGGCCGGTTAACTTAAATGTTTCTTTGTTACCATTGTCCGTTGTTTGGAGCGCGCCTCATTAACTGAGCCCTATCTGTGAAGCATCTACGATTCTTTTGAGCCAACAGTCGATACATTTCGAGAATAATTCTCAGCATAATGCTTGCAATTGAGATGCGTATCTAGCCACAATAGTTCAATAGTTGTAGTCATGGTTTCAAGTCCGGGAAGTGATTGTTATGGGTTACTCATTTGTGTAGGTCGAAAATCTTTAGTTAAATCGATATTAAAGTTATGAGTGGGTCACGAACTCATAATTTCTTAGATCTTTATTCACTATATACACTTCCTGTAAGTAGCAAGTCTGTGATAAACTTCAATTAAGTTTAAAATCAAGCTTCTTTTAGCGCATAGTAAGTCAAAGACACTTAAATTATTAAACAACGGACCCAACGGTAATTTCCAATTCTATTCCAATCCAAACACGACAATACACAGACAGCCACGCCCGATCACCAACCATTAACTAAACGACCATAAACAACGACTCAATTTTAAGTTAATCGGAACCCCCGCATCGATACAACTCGATACCGGCAGATAATCGATACTTCCGAGATCCGATCCGATAGGTTTTCGTATCAACTCGAGTAAACACACATAACTTAGCACCATGGGCTCATTGGTTAGATGGTAAGGCTATCAGGAGTAACGCGAGAGCGTCGCGGTGGGTCCCGGGTTCGATTTATGTGTTATGATGTAACAATGGTGTGGTATCAGTAGAGTTAAGAGTATGGACCATAATTTCTTGTGTTGTAATATCTGACAATGTGTTATGTAATAGGTAATATATAGGTGTGTTAGTAAGGTATCAAATATTTGGCAGCATTATTCTTTGTGTGCTCGAAAACATACTCAACAGCTTTTTAATGTTCGATTAAGGAAAAATTCACAGCAATCATAATTATCTACAGTTTAGTTGTAACAATTGTATTACGCACTGTGAAGCCAACACTGCCATCGCTAGCCGCTCCTCTGCTGGTCTACCAAACAAAGGTTGCCGCTATTACTCTGGTGGGATCAGCTCTTCTGAACACGGTGTGACGGGTTTTCAAGACCAACGAAAGGAATAAAAATTAGTCTGGGTCGCTGTAGATGGATGCAGTGAAGAGGACTAAAATAATATACAGTTCTAACAAGAGGTTTTTAGTATCCTCAACTTTTTATTCTATCAACATTTATTATTATTTTCAATTAAATGGTTTTGTAACTAGAAAAAGAACATTTCCCCTAGACTTTGAGAAGTCGTGGTTTGAAACAGATCAAAAAACCGTGCTAAAAGTAGCAATGATATATCAGCTAAAACGTCGTGGCTACTTCCGCTATCAAGCAACGGAGAGCTGCTGAGGCATTCTTGAAGAAATGAATGCGTCTTGGTAGGATCTATTGACCGCAACATTTCGACAACTCTATTGTAATCTTCTTACATCGTCCTACTCGTACCACAAAATGAAGACTATTTTTCTGTAGTGATTGTGCCATACGTTCCCGTCGGTACAGATCAAACACGAGATCTATGTGATCTGTGAGCGGTTGTTATGACAGCGCGGTGAACACGATTCGGCAATCACTGGCGTCGCTGATCGATGCGCCTGCGCACTTAGCCTTGTTCACGGAAGTTTATCCAGCATTGTAATTTTACGACACACATCGTTATATTGAGCTGGTAAGTAATTTTAGAGTGCAAAACATTTTTTTTGGCTTTCCTAACAACAGACCAGAAAGATACCAATCACAATTTCAAAGTAATCGAGAGATCACATCGGTTCATACATTGTACACTAAGTAACAGGTTCAGATTTGTTTGACCACAAATCAGCGCGTTATTTGTGGCCGATTAAGCGCCGCTCGATTAAACCGAATTTTTTTTATTTAATTCCACTAACTTGCGGTTACATCTACAACGTACTTACCAATGACAGAGTTGCAATAATGGTACAACAAATAGATTGATCGTCGATGGACGAACATAAATTTATACTTTTTTTGACGTCGATGGACGAACCTATTTATACGATTTATTCCGGTCTGATACCCCCTCCACCCCCCTCCTCGATCCCCTACTAGTTCTTCTTTTGTTTTGAAATCTTTCTTATCCAATTTTATCTAGGTTTCTCTTTTTATGACAGGTAAGTACAGTCAAGAGAAACTATACGTTTCATATTTTACAAAATTAAAAAACACTGTGAGTTTTATTTCCATTGTTATCTATTCTCAAATTGTCTAAATGGAACCTTCATAAAATGACTGCGCTGTCTATCTTTTCCCCTTTCAGTAGCTAAGTCACAATTTGCATTCCCAACTTCTTGCATAATTCTGACAAACAGCTTTTCATTTTGGTATACGTAATGTAAAGTTATCACGTTACTCAAAACAGTCGCAAGAACTGTTTCCATCTAAACATGTCCCTCACAGAGACCAAATGAATAGACTGTTACACTGCAGTAGACGGTGATCCTTAGCTGGTCAATAAAACTAAAATCTCAATCTAAATGGGGGGACCGGGGACAAGGGACGGCTCCCATCCACGTAACTTGTGTATTAATAGCGTCCACCGACATACACTAGACAAGTGAGGTGAAAAGATACACTTTATACAACGATAGCTCGCGCAGATAATACGCTAAAGAAGTAACGTCATCCATAACATCTCACTTGAAATCCCAGTAGGGAACAAAGGACACCCACATTTTGCCTGTTAGTGCAAGCCTCATGAAATAGGAGGCCACTGGCCTCCTATTTCATGAGGCTTGGCCTCAGGCCAGAATATTTCCATCGTAAGTGACCTGAAAATATTGTTCTTGTTGGCTTCTGGTACATATCTGCGGGTGTTTTACCTTGCAATAAATCAATATTTTCTTCTATTACATTTGTTACTGATCAAAAAGCTGGAAAGATCGCTGTATCTTGCGAAGTGTAAGGTATTTACGCGCATGACTGTACCTATATTTCAAATTTTTGTGTATAAGATTAAGTATTTTTTTTTAAATTAGCCTTCTGTATTTTCTGTGGTGTACAAGTGCGGGCGCAGGCCACCGCGTAAGATGCGCGCGCGCAATCTTAATTGATCCACTGTGGAACCCGAGCTTAATGAGCGCCTGTTGAGTATGACTGTGTAATCAGCTGGAAACAGTCGCCGTTGATAATACAAGAGATTTAAATTACTTTGTTTTCGGCCACATTTACTTAATGGATTGAGTTGGAGGCACGAAGCACGATGCACGCGTTCTTTATTTGGTTAACGTTTTATAGTTACTTTAGTTTCGTTACGAAATCGGTGAATTCAATTGTGTGGAGGTCAGATAGTACGAATGTATACTAACGCACCTGTCTAAGCTGAAGCCTAAAGCTGCTGCTGCCTTTCGTGTCGATGGAACTTTACTGTTATATTGTTTGAGTCCAGCAGGTGCCTAGGTGGCTACAGTGATTGCGGCATCAGCGGAATTCTTTAGATCATCAAAGGTGCAAGTGAACGGGCACTTAGGACACTCCAACCTTAGGCATACACATAACATTGTAATGAAAGTAAAAAATGTGTAGTTATCATAGGATTAAATGTAGATATACTGAAAGCTTCAGTTGAAAGCACTGTCGTTTAGAGTACCTGATGCTTTACATTTCATTAATACTCGTAGTGATGTTATCATTAACTACATACTTTTGAATATTGCTTACGGAGAAAGGAACGGAAACCTACTTGTCTGTGTATTTCGTAATAAATTGTGTAAATTAAACAAGTAGTAAATTGTTGACTTAATGTTAATGTAACGTTTAATATTTGTGACCTGCAGGTTAATCTCAGCAGATAAATGGCATTTAAAACAAAAAACGCCTCATATTTTATTAAGATAATTTCCTCATAATGAAAACAAATATTTATCTTATGGTAATCGCACGAATCTCATCCATATCTTAATTCTTGATAATGTAATCAAGATATAATCGATAAGCACTATTTATTAACCATCTGAAGTTTCTAACGATGTTGTGTGTGCGTGACTTACAGTAAGTAGGTATACTGAACGATGTGATTACTTATTTCGAGCATGAAGGTCATATGGACAATGTAGATGGGTATTTCGAGTTACCTAGTAATCTGCCAATCGATAGTTGTCGCGAATGAGGTAACTTTGTACCCTGTTAGACTTTTTTTTCTTTCTCCACGGTATATTCTTGTCCGCCATATTTTTGCCTTGTCCTTTAGCTATGTTTCTCATCGCCTGGTCATGTGTGACACCCCAGTGATTCCCCACCTTAACTCCGCGGGCACCCGGCGCAAGCGCAGGTCGCGTGCTCTCCACTATTACTGATAGTGCAGATAGAGCACAAACGTGTGTGATCGGAAAGTCGGGTCACGGTATTAATAAATGCTGTGATTTTGTAAAGCCTCTTATTAGGCTTTAGGACTAACGATTAATTTATACTGGTTTAAATTTGTGAGAGTTGTGTTTTGATTGGAAATACTTACCACAGGCAACAGGCACTGTGTTGCAAATTTCTTAGTGTTATCGACAACATTGTGTCACCACTATTGCATCTTCTGAGTGTTATCGACAGGTCATCACTATGCATCTTCTGAGTGATATCGACAGGTCACCACTATTGCATCTTCTGAGTGTTATCGACAGGTCACCACTATTGCATCTTCTGAGTGATATCGACAGGTCACCACTATTGCATCTTCTCCTTCCTTTCCCTGCCATGTAGGGCGACTGCAAGTCGAATGAAACTGTTCTGTAACAAAGACTATTTAAAGCCACAGTGATTTCGCGCACATCGGTACTAGTACTTAGGTACTGTTTACTGTTTTACAAAGTGTTTACTTTGTAAAACAATAAACAGTACCTAAAACAAAGTTTTTACTTTCCAATCGCATTAGCGGCCACTATTACTGCTGGTTGCACAACACGGCCGGTGTGGGCTATGGGCTAGGATCCGAGGCTATCCCCCGTCGCTCGATGTACCGGCTGATAAGATGTACTGACGGAAAAAGAAATCGATTTTTGAAATTGTTTTATGTAACAGCAGTTTGAAAGAAACATACGGGGTGGCGGATGAGGCGGGTGCGGCGCGGGTATATCAGTGGAGACATAGTATAAAATACAATTGTGAAATTTTTGAGGAATCTTTCAAGAAAAACAAGTGCGAGTCGGACTCGCGCATCGAGGGGTCCTTACAAATTTGTAGGTATGTAAATAGTTTATCACGGCGATTTTTTTTATGTAAGTAACACACAAATTTGTGGTTTTCGGATTTTATCCTTTACTTGTGCTACATGACATTCCTTCTTGCCAAATTTCATGACTAGGTCAACGGGAAGTTCCCTATAGGTTTTGATTCCGGGACATACCCGCCGTATCGTTTGATTGCGTTGACACAAGTTTGATTTTTTCATTGCTTCAAGGGATTGCAGCTTTGAGTATTTAATATTTATTTCAATTTGATAACGTACGACGCGTTCCTGAGAAAAAGTGTCTTGACCGATGGACAGATGGACAACGAAGTGATCTTAAAAGGGTTCCGTTTTTCCTTTTGAGGTATGGAACCCTAAAAACGAACTAAAAATAAGCGATAACGATTTCGCCAAAAAGCATAGGTACCTTATACTTATATTTGTTTCCAGCAACTTTGCCGTTGCTCATCAACAATTTTGATCTGTTGCTCAACAAAAGTTTACTATGAATACGGGGCTTAAATATTAGATCGATTTTGATTAGAAAACGATTCTCTTTTTCAGCTAAAACAAAAAAAAACTAGTTATGCAGATTGGAGTATATTTTTGGATTGAGTCACGAGTTGTAGTAAATTGTGTGGGTTTATTTATTAAATAAAAACTACATTAATCTTGAGTTAGTTCATTATGTAAATATGTCCGGGACTTTATTGCATGAATATAGATAGGCATATAATTAATTTCAAATAATTGGTTTGGGACATTTTGATCAATAAATTCATAATAAGACAAGAGATGTAGATAAAAATATAATATTTCGGTTTGAATGTTCCAAATAGAAAAATATATTACCGACGCTTTTTTTATTTAATTTTTGAATAGTTTGCCTCAGTCTATGTGGTCATCTAAATTGTATAGAATTCAATGTGTTACTGTTAGGTATACTGTACCTACTATTCGCTATGTGAAACGCACCGAGGACTCTCCTTCATGAATACGCCGTGTGTTGCCGTCACCTACAGCATGCTATGAATACGCCGTTTGTTGCCGTCACCTACAGCATGCTATGAATACGCCGTGTATTGCCGTCACCTACAGCATGCTATGAATACGCCGTGTGTTGCCGTCACCTACAGCATGCTATGAATACGCCGTATGTTGCCGTCACCTACAGCATGCTATGAATACGCCGTGTGCTGCCGTCACCTACAGCATGCTATGAATACGATGTGTGCTGCCGTCACCTACAGCATGCTATTAATACGCCGTGTGTTGCCGTCACCTACAGCATGCTATGAATACGCCGTATGTTGCCGTCACCTACAGCATGCTATGAATACGAAGTGTGCTGCCGTCACCTACAGCATGCTATTAATACGCCGTGTGTTGCCGTCACCTACAGCATGCTATGAATACGCCGTGTGTTGCCGTCACCTACAGCATGCTATGAATAGGCCGTGTGTTGCCGTCACCTACAGCATGCTATGAAGACGCCGTGTGTTGCCGTCACCTACAACATGCTATGAATACGCCGTGTGCTGCCGTCACCTACAGCATGCTATTAATACGCCGTGTGTTGCCGTCACCTACAGCATGCTATGAATACGCCGTGTGTTGCCGTCACCTACAGCATGCTATGAATACGCCGTGTGTTGCCGTCACCTACAGCATGCTATGAATACGCCGTGTGCTGCCGTCACCTACAGCATGCTATTAATACGCCGTGTGTTGCCGTCACCTACAGCATGCTATGAATACGCCGTGTGTTGCCGTCACCTACAGCATGCTATGAATAGGCCGTGTGTTGCCGTCACCTACAGCATGCTATGAAGATGCCGTGTGTTGCCGTCACCTACAGCATGCTATGAATACGCCGTGTGCTGCCGTCACCAACAGCATGCTATTAATACGCCGTGTGTTGCCGTCACCTACAGCATGCTATGAATACGCCGTTTGTTGCCGTCACCTACAGCATGCTATGAATACGCCGTGTGTTGCCGTCACCTACAGCATGCTATGAATACGCCGTGTGCTGCCGTCACCTACAGCATGCTATGAATACGCCGTGTGTTGCCGTCACCTACAGCATGCTATGAATACGCCGTGTGTTGCTGCATGCTATGAATTTGTCCCTACATGGACTATTCACTTTGATTTACGCGTAACTTTACCAGCTGAGACGAGTGTCAAAACTATAAGTTGTTCCTTGTTTAGTGATTGCGTAATGCAACCTTTAGCCACGCATTTTTAAGATTTCACAGAGGTGTAAATTGTTTCAATATTTAGACATAATAGGAACCATACAACCAATTCAGTAGCTCAAAAACTGCCAGTTAAAAGATATACAAGTTTTCATCGGATGATGAAATTAAAATGTAATTAATTATTAACCAGTATGTTGAACGATTTATTCCGATCTGATTCCCTCAACCCCCCCCCCCCTCCACCCCCTCCTCGATCCCCTGCTAGTTCTTCTTCTGTTTTAATATCTTTCTTATCCAATTTTATGCTAGGTTACTCTTATCACAGGTAAGTACAGTCAAGAGAAAACAAACGTTTCATGTTTTACAAAATTAAATAACGATTTATTTTTATGTCCGTGTATCATGAATCACAGGTTCCATAAATATAAATATAATAACAAACTTAATTTAACAAAGACGTGATCGTGTTACCTCTCAATTCTTCCGAGAGTATCCACACTACGCAACTAAAATAATCTAACAGTAAGTACATCATAAATTAAACATGGCTTCCATATAAAAGCGAAGCAAGCGGCGTCACAGTCACGCTACCACAGGTCACAGGCCACACCGGGCTGATCTGCATAATCCGAATATTTGGACCAAGCAGAGAGCACAGACCTTTTCAATATATAATTGGCTTAATAAATATGTCGGGGATAAGAAACAAATGTGCGTGCGTATAAATAAGAGGATAACGTAGAGAGAGATGTATTGGGAGCATCGATTAGGACCTGTTCGGGTACAGTCGCGGCCGGAATGTTATAATATTTGCAAACATAAGTGAAGTAGTGCTCGGCGTTAGCATCGCGTGAGATGTCGCGATCTATCAAACTGGCAGCGTTTTATATCGGGTATGATCGGGATACATTTCATAGGCTTACAATACATTGTATCAAGCATTCGGTAGAAGCTTAAGATCGAGTTGGTTGATTAATTGTTTTTAGCTTAGACTGGGTCATTTTTATTGCCTACTAGCTAATATAATAATGCGTTGCAATGCCTTTTTTTTTTGTTAAAAACTTTCCGGCGCGCATTCAACTTACAAAAGTTTCATCACAATTGTGCGAGACTAAGGCGCGGCCATTGATTTATATAATTCGATTTTAGGATTAACTAGTTTCGCCTAGGCCAAACCAGTTCTCCCTCGCTCTTGTACCTGGTTTGGCCTAGGCGAAACGAGTTCATCCTAAAATCGGGTTTGGCCGGTAACATATTGTATAATAAATAGAAAGGTCTACTTTTTCGTAATGAGTTACAGAAATATGTATTAAAAGCTTTATCGAAGTTTCATTTTACAACTAATATCTATTATTATTATTTTAACAACTACTTACTTTATTTTCTGTTATAAAATATAAAGTACTTAAATGAAAACACAAAAATCTCATAATTTTTTTGTAAAAAGGTTTTATTTTTCACTTTTTAGTTGTACCTACCTACCCTACATAAATTCATATAACACTACTTGCTATATGAATATCAGTGACAGGAAGCTATTGAACGCATCTGCCTACCCCTTTAGAAGATGAAGGGCGTGATGTTATGTTGTGTGATTGCGTAAACAATGCATAGGTACATATGCGATAGCAGCAATCGCGGTTGATTTGCTGGCATTTATTAAAGAGTTCCGTTGTCTGTCTCCGAAAGTCATCATCTATCTTTACGAAATTTAAATGGGATCATTTCGGAATAAACCTCTTTCGAACAAAAAAATAATTTTGCAAATCTGTTTATAGTAGTTATTCCCGAACATACATAAATAAATATATATAAACATCCGTATTGAGAACCTCCTTCTTTTTAGAAGTCTGTTAAAAACAGACATTTTAGTTTCATAAAGTTTATTTCTATACTTCAGTTTTTGGTCTCGGTTGTAGGTACCGTTTTATTTGCGATTTTGCATAAATCATTTAATCTTTTTTATATAAAGCCATCAATTCAGTCTTTGAAATGAAAATATTTAATATCCGTGTCAATTCAATTTGAAACGGACGGTTGACGGTTTTTTACATTAAAATATATATTTTTTTGTTATGATTTAAAGCAGGACCATCAGGTCATCGTTTATTGGGCTTTTTAAGTAGGTATTTTCCATGTGTTTAAGAGGTTTTTGAATTTTAGTTTTAAGAGAAGTAACTAGACTGCACCAACCGGGGTTATCCTTGGGTGCACTTGCATAGTGCATACAGGTATAATCGTCGGTAGGTGCCGCATTTCATTAAAATTTTCTAAGGGGCCTCTGTGAGTTGGCTTCGGCCCCTCGTACGCCTTCCAAAGGATCGGGACGCCATGGTCCCGAGATAAGTAAAAACATTAAATTATATACTTACCCCCTTACTCTAATAAACGTTAGTATTATATCATTATGAATAGTTACACACCGATTTCTCTCTTTCAGTCGTCAGTCATTTGACTTTCGAAAGAAGAAGACAAAGCGCTGTGTAACTTTACAGACGCTATACAACGTTTATTAGTAATGGGTTAATATAAAATATGAAAGCTTGTATTTTTAGGCGTTTGGATGTTTGTTACTCAATCACACAGAAATGGCTCAACGGATTTGGATGAAATTTGGCACACAGAAAATTTATCTGTAGTAGTCTGTTTTATCCCGGTAGTACATTCCCGTGGTATCATTTCCAAAAGCTAGTACAGCAGTGCTATTCTGTAAAAAGTTCACCGTGAAAACCTAGGTGAAGTGAGCGTGGAGTGAGCTGTCAATAATGTCAATTCCTAGCAAAAACAAACTCACATCACCTAAGTTTTCACGGTAAGATTTTTACAGAATCGACAGGCTGTTATAACGGAGTATTAGGTATAGTATGCATGTGTGTACATATATGAAGTACATAGAAGCAAGTTGCAAACATCCGAAAGTACAAGTATTGTGCAAGTATGTAACGGACTTCGTTGCAACCATATGCAACATTGATCTTTCCTTCATTACCAACATTCCCGCCGCATTTCTCGCCCACGTACTGAACGTTTAACTAATTTCTCGATGATAAATGACGCACATGTAAATACGTAGCCATCTACTGCGCGTGTCAACTGCTTCCATAAATTTGACCATCGATGCCCCCTGCGCGTGCGCACACATGCGTATAGTCAACCGCATGCGCATACAGCAGTTTAACATTGATACCGCTTATTTTTACTAGCAGTGAAGGCGCTGTCAATGACAAATCGTCACTATGATGGGCAGTTGATTGTACTTTGTTTTATTTAAATTATTCGATATCGTAATCTATGTAGATACACTCATTTATGGGCTCATCTATATCGATACGAGGTTTATTTTAACTGTTGGGTAACTATATTCATGTGAGTTTACATGCGGCACAAAAGATTGGTCTATTCATTCATTTTGAACTTGTACCTATTTGTATATCCAGATAAATATCAATAGAAAAGGAATATGGTTTAGTAAGTAACGATATTTTTTTAAATAAATAGGTCTAGATAATTAGAGGCTGATGAACTTTGGATAATAAACTAGCCTTTCATGACGTATGTAATTCTAGTTATGAATAGGGGGATTATATAAAACTCGTAGATATACGATATGGCAGTTTTTGCAATAATATTAATATATTACGGCCGCGACTTACAACTTGTAGGTCGTAGGTTCGAACCCAGACAGGCGCTTTACTTTGTTTAAATTATTTCATCACCATTGCTCTTAAAACGGTGAAGGAAAACATCGCGAGGAAACCGGCATATCCTAGAACCAAAAATTCGAAGACATGTGACAACTAATAATAAACTAGTAATAAACATAAAATCGCTGAAATATTTCAAGTTTGTTAGCCCAAATTCCGTGATCACGCATAAAGAACTACCATCTGCCACATTCAACCAATAAGGTTACTACCAGAATATTAAAGATGACAACACAAGGTCCAAGGTCAGGCCCGCTGAGGTAAATTATTCACCAGAAACTGTTCGGGTAAGCGACATTATACTAGAATCACTTTTATATCTCCATTTTATCGTTAAATCCATCGACCATCTCAAACGTACAGAGCCCTCGACCTCTGAACGTGCAATGATACGCTACCAATTAATTGTTGCACTAATAGTTTAGACAGAACATGACTGTGTTGTGACGCCCACGGTGCGCAGGCGCAAATTTAGAGCTGCGGGTCAGGGGTTCAGGTTTTTGTGGGTGAAGTAAAATGTTTAGTTAATGTTAGCAGCATACCGCAGCGTTGTTTGTGAAGTGATAAATAAGTGAAGAGATAGCGCGAGGTGTGAGGTTGCTCGTTTGTTGTGATTGAGCATGTTCTTCACACTAACGTTTAAGCAGTTTTCTTGATACTTGTCAAAGGGCTCTGCTGAACCTGTTAAGTACTTCTTTGTTGATACTTGTCAAAGGGCTCTGCTGAACCTGTTAAGTACTTCTTTCTTGATACTTGTCAAAGGGCTCTGCTGAACCTGTTAAGTACTTCTTTCGCTGCCCATGACCGGAGGTGTGATCGACTTCCCAGCAAATGCTAAGATTAATAGCCTATTCAGTTCACATTAATAGGCTGAAAAAGATAAAGAACCAGATTCTTATAAAATTATGCTGGTTAGGTTCCCACGCGGCTTTCGTTATTACATAGAAAATATTAAATTAAACTATGATTATAATGGCAGATAAAGATTAACAGAAAATAAATCATTTAGCCAAAAAACTAGATGTTAGGCGGAGAGGTATTAGTCATAAATTGAGGAGTAGATAGCGGTTTTTAAATTATAACTTGGCTATTATTAAATCTAGAAACATTCGCTACGAAGTATGTATTTTTCTAGGTCCCAAACTTCAGAATTAATAAAATCTGTACTAACAAAGGGATCAGACCGGAATAAATCTAATAAAGAAAAAATCTAATAAAGAATAAATCTAATAAAGAATAAATCTAATAAAGAATAAATCTAATAAAGAATAAATCTAATAAAGAATAAATCTAATAAAGAATAAATCTAATAAAGCTGAAGAGTTTGTTTTTTTTTATTGTTTGAACGCGGTAATCTCTGGAACCAGTCAATAAAAAAAAATCTTTTTGCATTTGGTAGCCAGATTTTAAGGAAGGCTATAAGGCTTTTTAACATCACCAGAATCCTTAGGAGTCGAGCAAAAAGAAAAAAGTCAGAGAGAACGCTAAGCGAAAACGAAGTAGGTAATATCGCGGGCAGGCGATGCGATGCGACGCGGTCGCTCGGAGAACAAGATGTAAAACCGCAGGCAGGCGATGCGATGCGACGCGGTCGCTCGGGGAATAAGACATTTTACGCGGACGAACGCGGGCAAACTAGCTTCTGCCCGCGACTTCTTATAATAAGTCAATGTTGTTGGAACTTCCTCGTTGTAACTACATAATTACTTAAATTGGTAATCATCGAAATGGATATGATTAATTTATACGTAAACAGGATAAACATGGGCAAATTATGCTTATTTGTGATCACAGAAGAGTTTTCTGAGTCGCTCTAGGAAGGAAAGTAAAGTGATTTAAAATCGAGTCTGTTTTTGATTAAATGCTGAATTGGGCTGTTGGCTACAGAATCGTTTAGTTTAAAACTAAAGAGCTTAATTATTACATTATCCAATTTTTAGGAAAGCTAACTAGGAAATCATCAGATGTAATCGCAGTTAGAATAGATTGGATTCGATTTAGTGTAGGTAAATTGGAGGTCCAACCGCTCTACTTCCTAAATTGCATATACGATCTAGGACAGTGTTATCACAGCGCTAGGATTTAGGATGACTACTAGTCGAGACTAATCTTAACTAAATTAATAGAAACTAGCACTGCGCCGCGGTTTTCGGTGTGAGAAAAAACCTACTAAAATAAATATTCCATTACTTTAAGAGTACTATTATTTAAGATTTTTACTTAGTACATTACCTTAGGAAGCTATTTTACGTACATCACGCTATCATCAGTAAGAGTGGACCTATAGTAAACCTCGCAGAGCTACCGGCGGCCGTGCGGATAGATTATCTCCTAAGATATTCATTGAAATCAAGCGATGTCAAGGGCAATTTTGTTCAAAATTAAATACTTGTGATGAATAACGAATATTTATTTGGATAAACATTAATTTCATGTTTATAAAAACACCTTCGCAAATAATGCATTATTTTAGAATAAAGATTACCATAAATAAAAAAGGTTACCTATAGTGAGTCAACCTTAAAAGACAGACATATGCGGTCGCGGTCTTTTTTGTAGATATTGATGTCCGCTATGAAACTGTAGTAAGTACATCACTTTGCTCTATTGTCAACAGTTTCCGCAGTGTACGTGATATAATTATGTATTTTTTTAAATAGTTTTTTCACTACTTGGGTTACATTATCGAAGTTTTAACCTAAGTTTTTTGAAAATATTCTATCGCCTATGTTCATCAGGCATAATATAGGATTATAAAGGTGAAAGAATTTTTAAATCGGTCCAGTAGTTTCGGAAATAAATCTTTCCTCTATATAATATTTAGTGTAGATGAATGGGGAAATGCAATATCTTTATAATAAAAACGACAAAAATTATTATAATAAGTCATTATTACGCGATGAAGGTTCAAAGGTATTAATGGAAAGGAGATGTTCCAGAAATGTATGGAGCCTGGGCTAGCACTACCTACGTAGTGCTGTACACGAAATGTAAATATCGCTATACAATATAGTAACCGTTTTTTAATGTTCATTTTCCATAATTTGACACCGTTTTAATGTACAAAATAACTCAGTCAAGGAGAGAGCAACACAAAATAAATATGGTGGATCAGCACTAAGTGAAATGTCATTATGACAATGACATTTAATGATGTGTTTATGGGTGCGTTCCGAGTTGGAATGTAGTCGAATTGAACCCGTACAGAATTAGCGTGAGCGCAATAACGATGTCCCGTGAATCGGCATACAGGACGTCATGGTATGCGCCATATTGCGATAGCGCCGACCATGCCTTATAATAATATCACCATGAGCGCTGTCAAAAATGACAGTGTGTGTGAGGATGTGTCAGTGCGTGTTTTATTTTGAGTTGCATTATATCTTTAAATTAAACAATCCTCTACCGTATTACATAACGTAGCACTTGCTTGTATGAATAAATACTTAGTTTGTTCACATACTCATAGATGGCGTCAATATCCCTTTGATTAGTTTGCAATCCTCGTTCGTTCGGATTTGTGCTACTAGCTTAAGGTCGTCGGTATATAGCAGGCATTTGGGAAAATTAACATTAGTTGTGAGGGCATTGATCATGATCAGGAGGTTTATTTTCTTGGACACCACTTAAAATCTTGTGACCGCCAATAAGCAGTGGGTAAGTGTGCTGATAATATAAATACATTCCTTCTCTGTGATAGAAGCCTTCTTCTCACTTGAACAGCAGAGGATAGTTTATTAATTTCATAAGATTCAAATTCCACAACAATTCCTCCCAGCGTATAACTCACAAAATATGATACTTAGTAATTAAAGCCGTAACTGTATCCTTGTTTGGAGGGCATTTCATTAACCCTGCGATGTTATCGTCTAATTGGCCGCAGACGCGCCCGCGCCACGGTGCGCTCAGCGGAGACTGCATTCTGCACTTCCTAGTCAAGGCGCTGTAAACTAGCACGGCTATATTATGTGCGGGACGGACATTAAATTCATTAAGATTGCGATCGTATTGGGGTGCGTACGCGCAGGTTGTGTTGGTTGCAGCTAATTAGGTTGGTAGGTTTAGGAACCGTTATTGGTGGTTGAATTATGGTCCTACAACCCTTTAGTGTTGCTTGTGTTACCGTTATTTTAAAGAGGGTTCTCATCATCAAGGAAATTTTGATCCCTTAAGATGTTTTTTTCACTGGAAATCTGTCACCTGCGGTTACTTTTTTATTGGTGATAGAGAATTATGTAGGTAATACACCGTTATATTTTAAATGATAACCAGCTGAAACAGAGTGCCTGTCTATATGTTACTTCATAAACATTATTTCTGTCGCAATTTCTTTATTATCTATACGTTCATTTATCTCAACAAACCGTAGGAAGTCGTACCGAAAGTCGATAAGAGAGAGACTTCCAATTATCTTGACGAGATATGTAACAATACACACGGTAGACACGGATCCCGCGCTATGAGACAATAAATCGTCTGTTGGTATCGACAATAAATTATCGAGTGTCGCTTATCGGACGCTGTTTTTAAACAGTCGCAAGTTTGGGTAAAGATAGCTGTTCATGATGCGACTGATACGCTCGAAGTTCTTCGATATCCAAATCTCTATATGACCCACACAGCTAGCGTGTCAATAAACGAAAATGCAGAACCAACGACACCGACTTCCGAAATTAAAGTTATTTTTCACTTTGTAGTGTTTTTAGGGTTCCGTACCTCAAAAGTAAAAAACGGAACCCTTATAGGATCACTCGTGTGTCTGTCTGTCTGTCTGTCCGTCTGTCACAGCCAATTTGCTCCGAATATTATGGACCGATTAAGTTGAAATTTGGTACACATATGAATCTCTGTGACCCAAACCCAGACGTGTAACGTAAATAAATGAGTTTTGAAAATGGGAGTCATTTTTGAGGGGTAAATAGACAATTAAAAAAAAAAATTTCGCAATCTGTACCGTGTGACATATCAAAGGGCTTACCGTGAGGATCCCAAATATTTTTTTTTCATAATTTAAAAGTAAATTGTATTAAAGTTATTTAAGACAATAGACGGAAATTTACCATTCCCCCCCCTTATCTCCGAAACTACTGAGCCTAAAATTTTGAAAAAAATACAGAAAATAGTTCTATACCTATAGATTACAGGAAAATTAATAAGAAGTCTATGATCTTGAAACAACATGGTAAATCTCTCAATATTGTGCGTACAAACTTATATTTTCAGTTGGAATGTCAAATCAATCAATCAAAAGTCATTTATTCAAACTAGGCTGAGAATCAGCACTTTTCGAACGTCAAAATTACATAAGACAGTCCCCCAAAACGCCCGCCTTCACCACTTCCTAGTGCTTTCGCTGGGGAGAAGAAGTGGCGCAACAAACTCCCCAGCAGCACAGCTGTCTGTTCAGTTATAAAATACTCGACTGTATACAAAACTAGATCTGCAAAGTATCTAATTAACATTACAGGACACAGAACATTCGATAAAATTATTTGCCATATGTTAGCTAGCCACGCCAATATACCAACAAATACCATAAAAATCTATACGTACTCAAGCTAAAATAAAAATACTAAATCAAAAGTAATAACTACCTAAATAAAAGCCTCCAGGTATAAAGGGCGTGACAACTTACATATTTATGCAATGCTGGGTTCTGTTCACGAAGCTGTCACTTGAAGTCACAAATGATAAACTAGGACCATCAAAGTAAAAATTAATAAACAAGTTAGGTATTACTAATAACAACAATAAAACCATGGTCAGCAAGACGACCAGTCACCACAAGCAGCACGTAAATGTATGGGAGAACATGTTTTTCAACTACAATGTTAAGTTTGTTCTTGGGATAAATTCATTCCAACTACGGAACCCTTCATTGTGCGTGGTCCGACACGTACTTGGCCGGTTTTTTTTTGAAGTCCGTTGTTTTTTTTTTGTAAAAAAGTTTGTTTTCTATACAATTGTTAAAAATAGTCCATAATATTTTCCCTTTCTTCATTTCAACGCATTTTATGGGATCGCACGATGAATAGTCTCCGGTCAGATGCGCAGGCGCTACTTGAGTATCGTGTAGACACAAATGGTGTCGTTACATCATAAATATTAAGCATACATGGTGACAATGTTGGTAAACTGATATCATATTAAAGTATGTGGGCACCGAGATACACAAGTAGCTGCTGAGCTGTGGGAAGGTGCTTTCCAAGTACTTAGGTACGTTGGTTAGAAAACCAGCGTCAGACACCATCTGTCTGGCATTAATGCTGAAATGAACCTTATTGCCGCAATATCGGGGATTACGACGCTTTGAATAATGCATTGCTTCTAGACAAGTTTTGCGGATCCCGCAATATCCAATGGGTACTCTAATATCAAAATGATTTAAACATTTTCAAATTGAAACTTATCATTTGATTGCGACGACTGCTCACATGTAGGACTGGCATAAGATATTGAGTGCCTATCTATCTATGTGTTCGTTTAACCTTTCATTACGTGATTCACGCTTTCCAATTTATAGATCCTCCGATAGATTGTGTAGTACATCCCAATTTGTCGCGCATGTCGCCACATTACTTATGTTTGTTCTCCAGTTATTTATGCCCAGCAGTGGGCATAGCTGCGGCGTGTCCAGCTAATTGATTGCGGTATTGTACCTGTTAATTGATGGCGTGTACCCGTGGTACCTGTGCATGGGATATTTATGTTTAGTTGTGCTATCTTCGGTAGTCATCGACTGTTTCGATTATTGTGATTTATGGATGTAGATTTCAATATTTTTGGATGTTTTCAGTTGATTTAGAGTTGGTGATAATGACTGTATGTAATTAATTGAATTAATTAAGGATTAGAATTGAATTAAAGGTAAGTAGCTGTTTTTTTTGTCTTTAAGTACCGTAAAGTCAAGGACATCTATGCGTAAAGTCAACAAATCATCGACAGCAATTTTATAAAATTCAAACTATTGATATTTAATAAAATATGTGAAATCAATTTGAGGTTCTGATTGGAATAGTGTCACCTAATGATCGAATGCAAAAGGTCCATACGATGCAATGTAATGATATAAACTAAGTATACTAAAAGTATTTTGCTTTATCTTGAGAAATCCTATACCCATCTCCATGGGCGAGTACTTTCTGCGACAGCTGTGTGTCAGGAGAGGACTTACCTGAACTCTCCCTTTGTAAAGGTACTAGTGCAAGTCTGCGAAAATACACCACCTATCTTGCTATTATGATATAACCCTTCTGATACAGAAGTTCAAATTATTAAAAAAATCTTGAATACATTTGTAAGGTTAAAGACGAAGAGAAACATTTTGTACGGGGAGTGGACCTTCTGTCCTTCTTGTTGCTATGTAAGTAAGTGAAGCATGGTCTAGTAAAGGAGAGGAGACGGCGGGAGGGGGGATGTGTTCAAACAAGTGCCCAATAAAGTGCACAGTGAATGGTTGTCGGACGTGTTTAGACGAGTATTAGGAGCAAACACCGTCAAGTACGCCCACGCCGCCTGCGCACACGCAGCTTACAGGGCTGATAGTTAATTGACACGTAGGTACTAGTAGTTTAAGTTTGATAGAAGATTCTTCTACTCGTCTAGATAAAGTAGGTACCTAACAGTAACGCTTGGCTTTACTCCGTAAAAATATAAATTAATTATTGCTGTTCGCTGAAGTGAACTCTCCCTCTTTTACTGAAGAGAAAACTAATGGACATGTGCGTTCTGCCTACCCTCACCTATGGAGCGCAGACATGATCACTAACCATCTGTCAGCGAGCAATGGAGTGCAGTATCCTTGGAGTTAGACTTACTGATCGTATAAGGAACTCGATACTGCGTTCTAAAACTCAAATTGACGATATAGGTCACACGGCTGCCAAGCTAACATGGAGCTGGGCTGGTAACTGGGCTGGAGGAGCTATGGGCTAAAGTAACTACACAATGGGTCCCAAACAGCAGCAAACGGCAACGCGGCAGGCCCAGAATGAGATGGCGATGGCGGGACGAACTCGACTCTTTCCACAAGGGTTGGCGTAAAACAGCACTGGATAGGGATAAGTGGAAGGAGGGAAGGGAGGCCTTTGCGCTGCAGTGGGACAGAAATAGCTGATAGTAAAGTAATTGCAATGATAGTATGTTGTTGTTGTATGTGTTTATTGTTTTGTAATATGTATATATTTATTTAGGTTAGTTTAATATACTTTATGTATGTATTTATTGTATTATGTAAAGGGTTGTAATCAATCTTCGCAGGATGGCTGGTAGCAGCTGGATGAAAGTTGCCAAAAATCGAGTTGAATGGCGTGCAATGGGAGAGGCCTATGTCCAGCAGTGGACTGCTATAGGCTGCTGATGATGATGATGATGATGATGATGTAAATGGTACACCACAGACTACCTACAGTATTTGTCTGTCCTTCCCCTTTTAAATCCATCCAAAGGTTGTCTTTAAAAGATCGCTCTTAGCGATAAGACCGCCCATTGTGTCACCCTTTGTACAGTTTCTATATTTAGGTCTGTAATTTATTTGGTGTGCATAATAAAGAGTATTCTATCTATCTATCTAATTGCTGTTCGCTTGTTTGGCTTAAATATAATTAAATTCCCCAAATGCTAAGGTAAAACATACTTTTCAATTAATTAATTTATTTATTGGCCTATCTACAATTGTTACACTGTTTATCCTCATAATACAAGCAATATGATACAAGCATAGTGTACAATATGATGCGATAGACACAGCATGCAAAAAAATACAAAATTATAACACTAATAAAATTACAATAATTGTGCAGAAATAACACTTTCAACAACAGTGGGTAGCTTTAGAAACACATAAATACAAAGATTACAAGAGAGTGAAAAAAAAAGGTAAAAGTCAATAAGGTGGTTAGTTTTGATGGACTTAGCGCTTGAATTTAATAAGTGTTGTGGAAAAAATTGTTTTGCGTAGCTCCGTATTTTTTTGCTTAATCCCGCGGAATAGGCAATATGGCACAAAAATCTTTTCTGGATCCTCTCCAACCTTAATAATATTTCAAAATGTGTACATTCTTTGGCTTTTAGAGAAATAGCTCGCCATTGGATTGATGAACGCAAGGTGGACCAAACCTTCTATTCTAAAAATAATAAAGTATTTTGTCTTCTCTAAAGAATCGCGCCAGCCCTAGCTGTTGTCTATCGTATGCCCAGTGACCGTTCGGAAACGTCTCGAGCGTGTTTGCCGAGCAGCTCTGCTCGTCATCCACATCCACGGACCGCGGGTGATCGTCGACGTGTGTGCTGTGAACACTACGGCCATGAGGCGGGTGTGCTCGGCCGCCTACAATAACACGTGGAGGCTCCACTTGTTATTCTAACTGAGCGAAAGCAGGCTCGGCTTATGTTTGTTTTAATGTTGGATGTCCTGCGTATTGGTCCTCGTCAAGGTAGTCGTTTGCGTGTGAGTGACTGAGAAGGAAAATATTGAGAGGGAGTGTGGACTAAACTTTGTGGAAATGTAGCGTATTGGGGCGTTGCTTTAAAATTATTCCAATAATTACTTGCGGACTAGTGAGACAAGTCTGCCGAAATAACAAGAAATCTTCGAATTCTATATTGAGACTCATCGTCGATGGTTATCGGTAACTCTATCGGTAGTAAATAAGCCGCGTACCTCTAACCCGCGGCACATCGCATGATATATGCGTGCTCGTGTGTCGCGTGCCCTTTAGCCACGAGAAATCGCGTACAATTGTAATTATTATTATTTTTGGAATTCAATAATTTTTTAATCAATTCAATTTTATTCAGTAACAATTCACTAATATAATCCAGCATGAAATATTAACAACATTATTAGATGTAGGTATCTGGTACATACATGCATGAAGAAGCCTCCTCGTGTAGCGTAGTTCGTTCCGCCAGTTACTCGACTGAACGCTCGCGCTCGGCGCATCCTGGACAGTCACACCCAACACCTTATTTGACTGGCTAATTCTTCCCCTGCGGTGTTAGGACTAACGCCCGCCTGGACCACCCCCCACCGCAGTCCGGTGTCAAGCAGCCTGCTGTGTTTCGTCGATGCGTGGGAGTTCTAGTGCTTTAGGCATCTTCTGAGCACGCTCGTTCCATCATAGACCTCACCCATCGCTTTCCATCTGGCGTGATCGAGGTGAAGAGAGAGCCCATTCAGCAATAAAAAAAAACCCGGTTATTGGTCTTATCTAAGAACTGCCGTACGGTTGATTTAATAGAAATATAATAAGATAAATATAATAAAAAAACTTTTATACAAAAAAACAACCGACTTCCAACAAAACACTACAAAGTGAAAAATAACTTTAATTTCAGAAGTCGGTGTCGTTGGTTCTGCATTTTCGTCTTTTGACAAAAAAAAGTTTTTTATTTTTCACTTTTTAGGGTTCCTTACCTCAAAAGGAAAAATCGGAACTGTTATAGGATCACTCGAGTGTCTGTCTGTCTGTCTGTCCGTCTGTCACATACAATGTTCTCCGAATTTAATGGACCGATAGGTGTTGTCTGAGAGTCATCACTTCATGATGCTGAGCTGATGATAAGTGAAAGTCAAATACTTTTATTCAATTAGGCCTATTACAAGCTCTTTCGACAATTACAGCCCTTACCATCATCAGATGCGAGACCTGTTCGTCCCGTTACATCATTACGGGAAATGGAATGATGAAGACGATTGTTTTCAAGTCCACGTCTATCCAAGAACTGCTAAGTAGTTTCTGTCGACATATTGCCGTATCTCCTAACTCCTAACAGTTAAGGACTGCTGTGGCTACTGTGTGTGTAGCATTATAGTCGAACTTTTAATTAGCTGCAGTAAAACGACAGCTTATGTGTAACATAAATGACTAAAATTGGCGTCTTTTTGTTTTTTACAGAATAGTGTAACAAACGAAACTTATTTGACATGCATATCTCTAAATGCAGTCCGAAATGAGTTATTAAGAAGTGTAATTTTACTGCAGCTAATTAAAAGTCGGAGTATAGGTAAGTGATGACTCTCAGACTCAAACACTTGAATCATCAATAGGTTTTATTTGATTTGAGAGAGTTCAACTAACACACTGTACCAAAGAGGGTTTTCCTCGACTTTCATGGGATCCCTTCATCAGACTCTGACTTGGTGACAATGGGACCACCTCGAGAGCATACCGTTTCAAACCCTAATGTCAACTGCTCATCACCTGTTACAAAATATTGCTTTTCCCGATGCTGGGACGTTAATTGTTGAGGAGTTCTCCTGGTAAGAACCAGGAGAACTGGAACTGATGGTGAAGTCTCCATCAGCTCCACTTCACCATACGCATTGTGACGAATATAAATTGCTTAGCGACCATATTAAAGCAATCGAATCGCTAAACCCGTGAAATATTTGTCATTGAGTAGTTCCGATGGCCATCTGTGGTCTTCATCATCAGTTGCACTTCACCAAATTATACTTTCCGAATGCAAATGCTTGAGTTGTTAATGAAAATACCAAAATTGCTATATGTATGTCTATAATATTTGAGGAGGTCCCTCAATTCCTCATGGATCCCATCATCAGAACTGGATTTTGACAAAAATGGGACCAATTTGGAAGTATATCCTTTCAAATACAAAAAAAAAAACCACTGAATTGAGAACCTCCTCTTTTTTTTGAAGTCGGTTAAAAATGGCATCTTCGTCTGCGAACAAAGCTTTCTTTTGTGCATTTTCACTTGATGTCGATGCTAAACGGGAAAGTTACTCTAGCTCTGTGCTGTAGCTAGCTTATTGTAACTTCGACGATTACATTTCGTAATCATAACGGTAGTGTTGATAGTTGTCATAAAAATTGTTAAAACGGCAAATATAGTTTTACTTCAACTTCAGGTTTCAAATTCAGGTTCCCTCGATTATTTATCTGAATACTACAAGGTACTATTACCTACATTCCAGGACTTACATACATGTACCGCAGCTACGGTTTCTTGTAGTGCGTATGCGCCGCGGTCTCACGCGAATCTACATCTGCGCACAATTCAGAGTTAAATGGCTGTAGCTAGTACAGCGTGTAGTGTACTAACTGGAAAAGAGTGGAAAAGAGTGAAAAAGTAGGGGAATTTAAGAATAGGAGAGACAACCGAGTGTCAGCCTGCCAGGTGAACATCGGAGATGAGATGTAAAGCTTCCAAAAGAAACTCCTTAGTCCAGATTCCCTCCCAAGGTTTTCCTTCATAGTCAATTTGACTAGAGTGTTGCTGATATGGATAGTGAAGAAATGGTACATAAAAGACTTAATAGTGGAGTTCAAAAATAAGGATGTGCTAAAACAGTGATAGGTATGCGACATTGTTTTTCTTTTTATAATAAGAATGTTTCATCATTTCATTTAGGTATTTTCAGATAATAAATGACACATGAACACAGTCACACAGTCGATCTCACAAATACAGTCGCACGCAGGAGCACGTTTCCGGTGTACATACGTACTCAGCCTATAATGTTCCCGCTGCTGGGACACAGGCCTCCTCACGGTGAGTGGGAGTGGGCCGTAAATCCACCACGCGGGCCCAGGGGGCTGACTCGTGAACTAATTTTAATTCCTAAGAGATGCCAATATGATTAGAGATATGACAATGTTAATTTTACAGTCACGTGATTCGGTACTCTTGAAAACAATATTGTCAACATTGAAATTAAATTGACATTGATCAGCGATTATTTTGTTACACGTGAAGTTAGCTATGTTACGGGCTGCAATAGTGTGGTTCAACTCATTACGATAAACCGGTAATAGGACTTTAAAATGCTTTATCTTTTAAATACGAGTAACAAGGTTAATAAATAAATATGATATAAATAGTTGTATAATGGATTATTTGTAACGTATAAAATTCATTTGGGCGTAAGAAAACGATTAAATCATAAAATTAACCATGACTTTGGCTGCACGCGGTAGGATCGCGTCGTTGCCTACACTACAAAAAAAAGGTAACTCAAGTGGTTTTAGAGGTGAATTCGAAATGCAAGTTTGTCAGTAATATTGTTCGCGTTTGGTTCTTTTTTAGCAAGAAATAATTACTGTCCGATAAGTTCCTTAACTAATATTAGGTACAGTTTTACAAGTGGCAAGTCAATAGATAGAATGATAACTTCTTTAAAAAATAATACTTTTGTAACGAATGCCGAAAGTGTATGTGAATAGTGAACATGACCAGTGAAGTGATAAATAAGTCAGAATATGAGTGTAAAAGTGATACAATAGGATAGTTAAGACCCTATCCGCGCTCCGGGCGCATATTTAGCGTGGGAGTCGATACGGACTATTGCTGTTTGACTGAGTAAGATTTTGATTTTCTAATTAGATTTTAAATGTTTTTTATTGTTCTAATTAGCTTTCTAACTGGTTTTTATGATTAGTTTTCGTAGTAGATTCTGATAGGAATATTTAACGTAGGATTTTTGAGAATTTTAATGATGAAGAAAAATGATAGAATACTTAATTACGTAAATTGAAAACGAAGTTTTTTGATTATAAGAATATTTGCATGATTTTAATGTCAAATGAGAGGATTGTGTTTAAAACTGATATTCCCGTTCGAATTATGTAAATCGGTCCACGGGTTTTAGGGATAGAAATAATTTTGTATAATGAAAACATGCCGAAGTCCAATTTTAGTAAGTTAATGTTTTAGAAAGTTTTATTGTCTAAAGATAGGATAAAAATGTTGTTATGTAATACAAAAGAGGAGTAAAATCCTTGCCCAATCTATAATTCGCTTTAAATTCGTATTCATTCATAAAAAACCCGACGCTCATCTCGTCGTTGTTTCAGTTGATTTTTATGGAAATTACGTAAAACACTAAATATTACTGCTTATCGTGCCATATTATACTCTTATAACCCATAGAAAACCACATAAAACGCAAAACAATTTCTAAAAAGTTACACTTTTGTTATTGGAATAATCACGAACAACAAACTATCCCAACGCAATATTGACGCAATACACAGCTGTCAAAATACACTCAAGAGTACCGTTTACCCCACGCCAAGCCCAATCCCAATTCTACTTAGTTCCCCAAAATGGACACCCAATTTAAAAACCATTTGGCGCTAGCATCGAAATGAAGAGTACGAAACGTCACAATTCCAATGTCGATCTATCGAAATTAAATTCAAGAGTTAGCACCCAGTGCGGGTTGGTAGATGTCACATGTCTTCGAATTTTTGGTTCTAGGACATGCCGGTTTCCACACGATGTTTTCCTTCACCGTTTGGAGAGCAATAGTGATGAAATAATTACACAAAGTAAAGCGCCTGTCTGGGTTCGAACCTATGACCTACAACTCGTAAGTCGCGGCTGTTACCAATGGGCCACCACTGCTCTCCGGTGTACAGTCAGGCACAAACACCGGCTCGTTACACCAGTCGATCCTGTAGCAATGCGCATCGTCGCGGAATATCTGAGCAAGTTGTATCTAACGCGAAACACTAGTGTTGGAATTTCGGAGATCAAACCACTCTCGCGCCCGGCCCTGGTTCAAGCTATCGTGCGGAGCGAGAGGGAATGGAAGGCAGTCACCTCCTTCTGCGAAGCAGTCATGTTAGCGAAGGAGGTGGCGGGATGGTTGAGGGAGATAGCCTCACGTCCCAGCCGCCGCGGGGAGACGCTCCGGGCGTCGGAAGCCGCGTGACCACCGCAGGCGCGGACTGAGAGTAATGGGTAGCTCACCGTCCGATCAGGACCAGTCCCGTTACCGCTACCCCGGAACATAAAGGACTAAGGAAGGATCATGGATGGGTTTTAGTCAGTAAGAGTCTGACACTTCCTTCCACTCCACCCAGAGCGGGAGGTGTCATTTGATGATTACCCATTAAAAAGTAACCACGATGACAGGGCTTTTGGTGAAGTTAAAACGATTTATTCCGGTCTGATCCCCTGAGTCCCCCCCCACCCCTCCCTCCTCGATCCCCTGCTAGTTCTAACTGAAGTATTATGTTATGATTTTACCACTAGAGGTCGCAGCACATCGAGTATAAGGGTTTCAAATCTTTTAACATTTTGGATACACAATTAGGTAGTGTGAGTCCCGCGCCTTGCTAAAATGGATAGGTTTTCTAGAAAATCCTAGTTAAGTTATTTTATAGTTAGGTGAGATAGAATGATCTCTTCCTAAACTTCAGAGACGTAGATAGCGAGATAATAGTTATTACTTAGTTGTTGTTGCGCTCAGTAATGCTCCTTTGGCTAGTAAGTCATAGCTCTCAATTCATAACGTGTCTACTGCCAATATCCCAATAGACAAATTAACATACAAGCAAGTAAAGTACAGTGGCGTGCATAATGCGTTAACATACAAGCAAGTAAGGTACAGTGGTGTGCATAATGCATTAACATACAAGCAAGTAAAGTACAGTGGCGTGCATAATGCATTAACATACAAGCAAGTAAGGTACAGTGGCGTGCAAAATGCATTAACATACAAGCAAGTAAATACTCAGTGGCGTGCATAATGCATTAATATACAAGCAAGTAAATACTCAGTGGCGTGCATAATGCATTAATATACAAGCAAGTAAGTACTCAGTTTCGTACATAATGCATTAACATAGAAGCAAGTCTCTATAAACATATACTTAAGCCCCAATACATTCGCTGCCAATTTAAATAATACCATAATAGTCCGGCCCATGCTTGAAACGGCGGCATGGTGTCGACCGGTGCGCAGGCGCAGGACCGCGGCTATTACACGCCGCGCAAACAATGTGCGGTCTCACTGCTGCACTGCCCGGCGCGGCGCGGCGCGGCGCGGCGCGGCGGGATGTTATGTCTTGACCACAAAACAGATACACTGGGTTGGAGATGCGGGAGTGCGGTTACTAAGAATCTCAGTGAGAAAAACATGCAATGTTATAATAGGAGTACCTGTAAGAGTGGTGTACTGGACAAAGATACTTAGGTACTTATATGTAATTGGTGGGATGATGATGGGGTTTCGAAAGTGTTGTCTCACGATGGCATTGTGGAAGGAAGGAAGCAAAAGATGAATTGAGGTAGTTGACAGAAATGGATAGCATAAAATTGATCTGTACGGTACCAGCGATCGTGAGCAAATTATAACAATGATGAAATAGAATTGGTACGCCAAACCTAAGGGTTGTTTGATTTTTATAGGTGCCATAGTGTCTTTTGTGTAACATTTATAATGTCTCTATGTTAGGAGTAGGCTTTTTGTACCTTTTCATTTTGTGGTGAGCCATCAGGCCGGCTGCGGATGGTCTGACCGCACCGTTTGCGGTTGCCACAGTAAATGACAGACATGCTCAGATAAATGAACAGTTTTAACTTTTTTTCTTTACGCTACACATTCATGGTTTTTACATCAATTGATTTTGCTTATTGCGATCAAATAGATCAAATGTGTAATGCCATTACGCCATTATTTTAATCTAAGCTGAGTTAGGCTTTAATTGAATCTGAAATCGCAGAAATAAGGCATATATAACTTTTCCGAATACATTAGTCAAGTTTATCTGCATTAACGGAAACCTCCTTATCTGCGAGTATTTTCTCATCTAGGTACGTGCACGGTGCGCCGCCGCCGCCGCCGCTTGCGCAGTAGACACCTCGTAAATACGCGTCGCGGAGCATGCGATCCGACACGAATTCGCACGAACTCCGCCGAAGTTAGCCGATGTTAGGCGGTGTTATTCAAGTACCTGCAAACACAGTAAATCACGCTACAGGTGGAACCGATGCATGGCATTATGCGTTCTGTGTCACGTAATAGTTTTGAATGGCTGAAATGAACAGCGGGTATGATAATATTGAATATTGAGAGGAAGCTTTACTAACTAAAAATGAAGCTGTGAACTTGTTAGTTGGCACTGTCGGCTTTATATTGTTATCTCGCAATCTTTTGAAACTAATACAAAAAAGTTCATGAAAGAAAAAAAAGAAAAAAAGAGGTGCATTGCCTTGAAATTTTTATAACTTTGTGTGGTTTCGTTTAGGATAGATAATACAGTTGTACCCATTTGTTAATAAAAAAATATTATTTATTCAATGATGTTTGCATCTGTTTCGAAAACTTTGAATTAGAAGCAGTATATTGCAGTGAAAATAGGTTTTCTTAGAACATTGATTTACTAGCTAAAATAAGAGTAGGTTAACCTACCTTAGTCCGTGCAGTGGGAGTCGTGATGTACCTGAATGATGGGGTTGCGGTTTCGATGCCTGATCGGCCGCGCAACAACTTGGGAGAACCGCGCAGCGTTCCGGCGTTCGCGAGAAACGGTGATAAATTCTGATTTACACGATTTAACTAGTGACAGAAAGTTTTAATACACTCCATGCAAATATACTGTGGAGGGATTCAATTCTCGATGTAGGTATATTTTAATTAAATGTAGAGCAGTTTTTTTCATAATTTGTCAAGTTGTCAGTGCTACCTTAAAATACTGTAATGACCAAATCTTTAGGACCGCCTTAATCAATCATCATGTAACCAGCTGAGGAGCTGTGTGCAATACAACTATATCGCAACTCCCGAACGGATCAACTGTTTCGTAAAACATGTAACATGTGCTGCTCGTGAAATGGCTGCAATAACATATGTAGGTACCAACTTAACTCATGTGAAAGAAATCAGATGAGACCGGATATTGACTCGAATAATAATTAGCCGCAGCCTCCGAGTGACAGCAGGCGTCAGGCGTACGCGTCATACAGCAACACTTTTATGTGGCTCTTTACAAGATTTTTATTAAAATTTTCGTACAAATGGTTATTATAATGACTGAGCGGTAAACTTCTCCGCAGGGCGCTTTTATTTTAAATTTGCACATTTGTATAATATTTTAACGAGTGATCCTGCTGGCTGGATGGCTTAAGAATGGGAATTGAGTGATTTACATATTGATTTGTGTTCGATTGGCGTGAGATCTTCCCGTGGGTGAGCAGATCAAGTGTGAGGTAACGGCTTCCAGCTGGGCAACGACCGCGGAACGTGCTTCGATAGTGTCAACAGTTTAGCATTTTTCTAATTTATTAACTTGACCCCAGTGTGTGACACCCGACTTTTGCTATTCATAAACTAGACATGTGTTGTTGAGACAGTCAGACTGTCGATCTTCAGTTGTTTTTGAATACGATAAGACCGGGCCTGTTCAATCAGAAGTTCAAACCATCAGAAATATTTAAGTAGGTACTTTCGATTTAAATTTCGCAGACCCATTCATATCTTACCTCTTGTCCACCGCATCATGTTCTTGTCTGCCGGCTCCATCGGCGCGGGATATCGGCAGCGATATCAAGACATTACCACGAGCCAGTGATGTGATCGCGTCGATGCTATCGCCCATCGTAAAACATGCTGTAAACTGCGCCAATGCACCGGCGCAGCTTTGCTGTATCCTCTCGGTGACGGCCGCGCACATCTCGGGATCAGACGGAGATGGGGAGGACAAGGGATAGTGTAAGAACTGGAGTGATGATGATATACTCACATTTTATCCTAGATTTTGAATTGACGAAATGACGGAGTTGGTTTACTAGTTCCTGATGAAAAACAAATCAACCCGTTACTTCTCTTAAGACTTCCGGTTTCGATAAAAAACATTTTCATAATATGGAGAACGCAGTAGTAATTATTACTCAGCTTAGAGGATTATATTTTATGTAAATCACAGGATCTAGTTCAGCTGTGAACGCTGTAGTCTTATTTCCGATTCTAAATCTCGGCAAATTGTCTTGCTTAGCCTGTACATCGATATCAATAGCATCGTATTAAGTAATTAGGTACTCCATTCGCTAAGTCCTCCGTGTGTCGGACGCATACAAGTCTTGGTTTAATGTATCCGCGAGAGGATTTATGTGAACATTTGTTAATAAATTATGTTAATTACTGTCTGGGATGAATGAACGGTATGTCGGTATGTGCGGGTGAAGTGTCGAGGTTGAGGTCAGCCGGTTATGAATGAGCTGGAAACACCTCCGCTTATACCGTATTAATATCGGCTGACAATGGCTACCTTATTGGCACATTGCTTCTCATTTCATCTTGGCAGTAAATTCCCAACTCTGCTTACCCACAAACAGGTGAGGGGACTATGGCTATGACTGTGATTTTTTAATAATAGTCACTAGAATTTTCCTGGAAGAAAAAAATTAATACTTAATTGAATTCTTTGCAGCTTACTTTTTGAGTGAAGATGTAGGTAATGTTCCTGTTTTAAGTTTACACACAGAACGTTATGCGCGCGGTAGACTTGTAGTAAAACTAGTATGTGCCAACATAATATTTAAAGTTATCAGTTGGGATAAGTTACCGCGCATAGTCGGGGAGCCAGCGCTGAGTGATGGCTCCTGCACTATGTTTAGACCCCGTTACGTTAATGCGGCAATACTCGGCTTGTGCAATATCTGTGGTATGCAGGTACACTAGGTGCTTGATTTTTATTTTGCAAAGAAACATGAGAAAATAATGCATAATTCGATTTTTATTAATTCCGCAACGAACAGTCTTCTTCTTTGATTAAATGACTGTTAGCTACCACTTGTATTAATTAGCCTCCAAATTCGAATAGGTATGTGCAAGAGTGTAACGCGCGGATGCTGTTAACAATATGTAAATATTAACTGGTTAATTACAATTGATACTAATCTCTGATTTACGGCGCAGCTTCCCCCGTTGAACAACAGACGGCTTCATTAATTTTTTTGACAAGTATTCAAATCATGTGCCTGAGCAGTGCACAGATTTATCTCAGGAGATTACCGCTTTCACAAGTGTCGTGAGCAAGACTGTTTGATCTCATTCACTTTATGTAGGCATGCCACTAAATAGGCACATGGAGAGAAGATCAGAGGGGTAATTCTCGTAATTTTAGGAACGTTCACAGCCTGGGGGCCTAAAAATCCTTCAGGGAGATTTAGGTGTGAAACTGTCAAACAGAGGAAGTGCGTGATATCACAGATAATATAATACTCTAGTAGTGATATGAATTGTTTTATGATTCTGCCAAAGTGGCCTTTTTAGGCCCTCTGATCTCAGTCTCATTCTGTCAAATATACCTCTAATTTCCCTACATTTAGACAAGTTTTTGACATTTGTTTGTCGCCGAGATGAGACTGCGACTAGATTTGAACGTTTTAAATTACGAGAATTTTGGAAATTGTGGAAAAGTAATTTTTCATAAATACATACATAATACATAAGAGCTAGATAAAAACACAAAATATGATTTGCGACTGTAGTATTTTTGCCTGCGGGCTTGTTTTATTTCGATTATAACTTATAGCGACAATTTCAATTAGCTAATCGAACAGATAATCGAACAGTGTCGACGACCACATTCCAATATTTGAAAATAACTAAGTATAGTTCCTTACATGTGATTCGTCTCTTGTTAGGAGTGATCTTGCTGTATTTAGATGGTATTTTCATGTTCTGCACGGGCGCACGCGTGGGATGGTCAGGAGGTGGAATGGGGGGCGGTGGGGTATTGGTCGAGGGTTGACGAGTGGGTTGCGCGCGCGCCGCATACTGATCAGCGCACGACGGACTGACACAGTTGAGATAACTGCAGTACCATAATGCATTTCCACTAGAACCGTGCGAAAAAGGGCAGCGGTAAGCGATTAAACAATGAACCAATTGAATTACTTACTTATTATTAATTTTTGGTGGGATTTCGTACGACGCTTTGCATTCACACACAGCTCCGATGTAGAGCCATAACAACATGGAAGGCCAATCCTGTTGAAAGTCGTAGGAATATGAATCGCTTTGAAAGCGACTGCCAATTTTCTAGGCCCTCTACCACGGATCTAGGCGCTCTAGGGAATAGTCTCCTTTTATATATTTTATTATTTTCAAAACATTGATGGGTTTAGCAGCAGCATTAAATAAATACCATCACTTACTGTCTATTAAGTAAGATGTAACTAGTCATTTTTGAAAATGTAGTGATGAGCATAGGCACTTAGTACACTCAGATTCCACCAGTTATGTTCTAGTACCTAATGAATTAGGGGGAACTAAAAAAACTAAACCTTTGGATCCTGACATTTGGCACGAGAGTTCCTTTTAGAACAAACGTGAGCAATGAGGAAGGTTAAAGGGATGGGGGGAATAGGAAGGGAGGGAAGGTTGAAGAGTAAAGGGATGAAATAGGAGATGAAAGTTTGTATAGAAGATCGTGATTCTTACCGATGGAAGATCACATCGCACACGGCGTGTCAGAAATAAAATACAATATCATTCTCTACCTTTAAAACCAGCTATAGGTATACCTATAAAACTCAAAAACCATACATTATTACAATCCATTTCGTTCATATCAAAATAATAAATGATTAACTGCTAATATCATAACAGCAATTAATAGTTAATTGGCCGCAGTTATCTACATCCGCGGATCTAACGGTTGCTAATGATTGCACATCGCTGTTCGGGCACGGACCTGGAGCTTCCCTCTCTCTGGTATCATTCGCTGTAATGCTAATCATCGTCTGCCGCTGCTGTATCGGTCGACTACGAACTCGTACCTTTAATGGCAGATTCGTCTTGATTTAGATTAATGTAAACGAAAAGTAATTGAGCTCATAAATAAAAACATAGTAATCTATCTATCTATATATACTTATAATAAATCTGTAGAGAGGTCAATTCTGTACATGTTATATATTTTCAAAATAACTATCAGGGGGTAATTAGTGATCGATACTGATGCCAAAAATGCAATCAGTAAATTTTTGTCTGTCTGTCTGTCCGTCTGTCTGTCTGTCTGTCTCTATGTTCCTTATAGAAACAAAAACTACTCGACGGATTTTAACGAAACTTGGTACAATTATTCTTCATACTCCTGGGGAGGTTATAGTATACCTTTCATCACGCTACAATGAATAGGAGCAGAGCAGTGAAAGGAAATGTTGGGAAAACGGGAGAATTTGCTCCATTTTTTAAGCTTCCGTCGCGTGTGCAACCTTAATAGTTAAAGCTACATAGAAATCATTTATGACGGAAATGTTCTACATAAAATTATCTAAAAAATATCCCACAACAGCATATGTCTATCTTTTATGGTTGACTCACAATAACACGTGTAACTCCCGATAGCTTAGCAGTTCGGAGCTTTCTGATTATATTTGTTTACTCTTACGTTTATAATACTCTCACTCATCCCTAATTAAAATAAGTTAATATTATTACCTATTCAATAAAAAAAGAATCATAGTAATCGGTATAGAAACACCAAACTTATATATGAAATACGCTAATAAGCCATCGCGCCGTTGCTCGTGAATCCTGAATCATGCCATAAGGATTATTTTTGTGTAACGGTTGCCGCGCTCGACGCGGGTCGTGGTGGTAGGGTATAAAAAGGCGGGAGGTCCGAGCGCGAGCTTCATTTAATATTTGGCTGGACAATAATTGATATTAACAAACCGTGCTTATCAGTGCGACTTTTAATCTTTAAATAGTTTAATTTCTTTTTTTGTTATTTTATAAAATAGGTAAGTATTAGTTGTTTTGGTAGTGTTTAAATATTCGTTCAAATTACAAATCTATACTTATAATAAATCTGTAAAGTAAAAATTCTGTACATTGAAAATATCAAAAAAATAAATGGCAGCGGGTGTTATTAGATCGACACAGAACCCAAAAATGTGATTAAAAACATTTTTGTCTGTCTGTTTGTTCAGGCATCAGGCAAAAACTACCGGTTCGATTGCGATGACACTTGGTATAATTATTCTGTAATATCCTGGGCACCACACTGGGTACTTTTTATCCCGGAAAAAAATATACAATAAAAAACAAACTTAATTTTGCGGTTCGATCCCTAGACCCGATTACTGTACCAACCGCAAATAATAAGTTTGTCGTAGGTTACGTCACCCGCAGTGGAGTCTGTGAAGTGTATGTAGGTATCCACTAAGAAATGGTTTTTCAAAATTCCACTCCTAAGAGGGTGAATGGGGGGAGGGTGAAATTTCACGCGGACGAAGTCGCGGGCAGAAGCTAGTATATAATATAACAGGAAAACCAATGTTTGTGATAGGAGTTGGTTGTCTTCAACAGTGTGTTGAGTGGGGACCAACATTCTGCCAATCATGACCTTTCATTGCCAAAGCGGCTTACAGTACAAGCTAACAGGCCTATACATATAATTGAGTAGGTACCTAATACATATTGAAGCAAGTAGGTACAGTAGGCCGCATGTCTCTGGTAATATTTTGACCTTAAGCTGACCTAGCGTAGTCCCGACTTTCAAGTCAGCTTATATTGGTTTTGTTACCACTGGCGTGGAGCTTCCCGTCTTTTGGCTTGAGACATAGGACTGTCATCAGTTTCCCTTCAAAGTAGAAACCAAGTTGGCTTTTTTCTTAAATCGTTTGGAAGCACGCACTCTGTCAACAAGGAACTTGGCAGACACATTGTAATGCCAACGTTTTTCAACCTCTGACATTTGGAGACTGTTCACAAGTCGCAAGTAGTTATTAAGTGTAATCTGCTTGAAGCTCTTCATGGAAGCCGTCCGCGTGGCAGTTCTCTACAATTATATGATTGCTACGAGTACAATAATTGTTGTTGTGCACAGCGGGCGCGACGGTGAGTGATTGGCGTTTCTGACTATTTATAGATTCTTTGTTTTTTGGGAATTAAGAACTGGGGGCCTAAAAGGCCACTTTGGCAGAATCATAAAGCAATTCATATCACGCTATTCATCTGTTCGACAGTTTCACACCTATATATCCCTGAAGGGTTAGGCAAAGGTGTACCTTTAGCATTTTACGAATTTCCATACAAAACTGTCATACAGATGAAATTGCGTGATATGAATTGTTTTATGATTCTGCCAAAGTGGCCTTTTTAGGCCCCCTGGTTCGGGTATTTTTGGTGCATTGAAGTTATTGACCTGACCATGCATTCTTGGTGTATTTAAAAATACTCGAGGTCAATTTACTCCAGCTGGTCTAGATACAATAGAAAAGGTACATCAAATACGTCTCCCCGAACGACAATGCTCTAACTAGACACGTCGGGCACGCTGCATAGTCAGCCGGCCACGCGCTGCCTCTATTGCAGACTGGCTAATCTTCTCACTGATGAGTATACTCGTCGAGCTGGTACCGAATCTGGAGTATCTATTAATCGCCCTCGCCTCAGCGGAAGTGCTGCGCTACTCCACTCTGTCAACACGTCATTATTCTATTTGCTTATCGATTTTATTGGCGTTTCACTTTCGAAGCATGTTGCCACATTCTGTTCGAATGTAGTTCAATTAGCTGCCAGGGCCAGTTCTGAAGCGGGTGACCTCCCACGTGTATCACGTTACTGTTGATTAGTTTCCATGATGAGCAGAGCACTGGCCCTGACTGTTAGACTAGCTCGATAGTCTTTAGACAGATCTCGTTCGTAACCTTAGACTTCATGTGGTTTCAGTTGCACAAGACGCTAAGTTTTGAGTTGAACTATTTAGTTACTGAGATGTTAATCTAGATGGCATTAATTTTGCAGTGGTTGAGTTTCAAATTACTATTGTAGGCTTAGATTACTAAAATAACGGTTTTCAGTTTCAGTGCTGGCTCTGCCAAATCTCACACGAGAGAGTTAAATAGAAATACCTGTGTGATACCGCCACTTGTGGTACCTGGTGGTGGGGGCTGCCTTCAGTGCGCTAACGTACTTAAAATACTCATGCCTCCTTTTATTTATTATTGACTGCATGTATTTGAACATGCTAACAGTCTTCCTCCATATATTGCTACAAGTACCCTAGAGATGTGTTTTCATACGCTACTTTACTGTCCGAAAACTTGTGTTGCCCAAAGATCGATTCTTCGAAGAATTGCAAATGTAACTGCTATTGAATATCTAAGCTGGCAGATTGTCGTAGAACCATTATTCTTTATTGTGTAGGTATGACGTCGGCGCGTGAAGATCTATCAACAGCGTATCATTCGAGTCAGTTCCCACACTCCCACATTCCACTAATGGTGGACCACTAAACGAGACTAATTCGCGGTCGCCGGCCACTCGCCACTCGTTACCATTTTATTGAGTTTTAAATTCAGCACACACGACACGACAAAGAATAGTCGCAATAAGCTTACTCTGGCAAACCCAGAAATATTTTATTTTTATTTTATTTTATTAGGGAAAATAAACGGTTACACATTATAATGTAAGGTATAGAACTTCAGACCAAAATGGGAGTATAAATGTATAACCAACAACATTTTCCACAAAATATTAAAAAGTTATACAAACACGAACGACATGCGATATAGATTACATACATTGAAAAGAGAGTATGGTAAAATACATTAAAAAAAATTACTAAACTGAAACATACACTATACAGGTAAAAATAATAAAAAGAGAAAGAAGATATGATTGAATATTTAAAATTGAAATTTTGATTTAAGGATTGTTATGTACTTAATTCTGCTATGATTTTAAACACAATACTTCTAAATTTTCCAGCAGAAATGGCAAAGAACTCGATATCCCGGAAAATCTTATTGAACTGAGTAGTAAGACGCCGTAGGGGTGCTCGCGATCCCGCGTTTGATCGACAAGAGGTTACAGCAAACAGCGGTCATGCGCGCACACCTCGACATATAGTAGACATATATATATAGACATATATAGACATATAGTAGTTCTGGGTACTACATAACTTATTCTATTGCTTATGTCTAAACAATCATATGAATTGTTACATAAATCAAACAGAAACATCGAATCCAACATTATACGTCTAGATTTAAGGTTTTGAACTTTAAATTTATTCAGTAGGTCACTGTAAGATGCATGCGTATGAAAACAACGGAAATGCATGGCCTTTAAAAATTTGCGTTGTACTTTTTCTATCATATTAGAATATTTTTCATAGAAGGGATTCCACACCGGGATCGCGTACTCCAACTGAGAACTGACCAAGGTTTTATATACACACATCAAAAGTGTCTAGGGATCAACATATATTTTTGCAATAACTTTTCTCCTGATTGATATTAATTAAAATTTTCTTTAAGGATTCATCAAATAAAGTGTTTTCGTTTGTCACAGTAACGATAAACCAAGTCACCTTTGCATTAATAAAGAAATTTGCCATTTTCCTAATAAAGGGATTTTTGACATTTGAACCACTAACACAAAAGTTCGAAAAAAAGACTGAAATAACAGTTTTCTTTAAAATTTTATTGGGTAACTTAAACAATTAATAATCCGTGTTTCTACCGCGAACACTAACAACACAAGAACATCGGTTTGGCATACTCAAAATGAGTTCATCCAAATCACGCTGTGGAATGGCCGCCCATGTTCGTTGCAACAACAAAAAAAGGTCTTCTTGCGACTGGATACCCTCCATATTCGGCAGAGCTCTTCTCTGTAGCATATCCCATGCATGCTCAATCGGGTTCAAGTCTGGCGACTGAGCAGGCCAGGGCAGGACATTGATGTTAGCTGCGGCGAGAGTCTGTCTTACAACTCTTGCGGTGTGCGGTCGTGCATTATCATGCATTAACTGAAATAAGGGACCGATTTGCACTTGTAGAGGAACGATGACGTCTGATACAATCGTCTCAGCATAAATTTGAGCGTTGAGGTTGCCTCTGATCCAAATCAACTCAGTTCTTCCGCCGATCCAAATACCTGCCCATACCATGATGGTTCCACCACTATAAGGATGGACTTCCTGGCAGGATTTTAATCGCTGTTGGCGTCCAGGGGTTCTCCAGTGTCGTATACGTCTTGTATCCGGTCTCATACCAAAACGAGACTCATCAGAAAAGCACACGAAACGCCATTGTTCTTCTGCCCAATTTCTGTGTTCAAGAGCCCATTGATATCGAATCCTACGATTGTGCATTGCTATAGGTGGTACCCGTAGCGGTCTTCGGGAATGAAGGTTCACTTCATGCAAGCGGTTTCTGACTGTTTGGTCGCTAATTAAGTTCCCTGAAGAGTGATGAAGCCTCACGGCTAACATCATGGCGGTTATTGTTGGAGCTCTTCGAGTTAAGATTTGAATGTATCGGTCTTGTCTCCGTGTGGTGCAGCGATACCGTCCTCCATGGCGCTCAGCCACGGTACCAGTGCTTCGGTAACGTGTCCAAAGTCGACTGATAACACTCTGACTTGTATTCAGAGCTAAAGCCACAGTACGTTGCCGGGAACCAGCTTCTATCATTCCCACGGCTCTGAGCATTTCTTCCCTGCTTAAATGACGTCGCCGCTCCATAATAACGTTGGTTTTAATCAGTAGTAGGGAAACAGTGGCACTAATAATGTCTTCAATGCGTTGTATGTTTTTATAGGGAAAATATTGACAGCTGATTTTCATCTTTTACTCGAATTTGATTCACAGTTCCTGATTCAAATTATGAAATGCACCAAAAAGGATCCATATAAATTTATAAAATCATAAATTTATTACAAAGCCACATCTCAATCTCAAGAAATCCGCATAAAAATGCTTGATCCCTAGACACTTTTGATGTGTGTAGGTATAAATAAGTACCAGGGCGTTTAAATTCCTGAGCCGATCTCATCACAAAACCGTAAATACGAAAAGCATTGTTCACAATTTTAGCAACATGAGCATCAAGATGGAGTTTATCATCTAACAAAATACCAAGATCACGAACCACTGTTTCTTTTGCTAGATCTATATTGTTCAATGAATATCCATATTTAATAACGTTTTTATTTTTGGTAAAACTAATGCAATGGCATTTGGATATGCTCAATTTAAGTTTGTTTTTTACACAATATGCAGAAAACCTATTTAAATCTTCCTGCAAAAGTAAACAGTCACGTAAATTAACAATCGGCCTTAACATTTTTAGATCATCTGCATATATAGTAATACTTTAGAATTTTTAAAACACGTACCTATATCATTAATAAACATAATAAACAAAAGAGGACCCAGTATAGAGCCCTGAGGAACACCGGAAGTAACATTTAAGGTCGCCGAATTAAAGCCGTTTATTACAACTTTCTGAGATCTGTTAAGAACGTAAGAAGAGAACCATCTCAATAGGTTTCCACGTATCCTATTAAAGGCAATTTTACTCAACAGCGATTGATGGTCCACTTTGTCAAAAGCGTTCAGGAAGTCCGTGTATATAGTATCAACTTGAATACGAGAGTCCATACTGTTAAATAAATAGTCAACAAAAGTTATCAGGTTACTGGTAGTTGATCTTTTTTTGACGAATCCATGTTGTTGTGGAATTATGTTATTATGCAGTAGAGGGTAAATTTTATCATGAACAAGTCTCTCAAAAAGCTTAGAAAAAACGGATAATATCGATATAGGACGATAATTTTTGATATCCTGTTTAGGTACCGACTTGTAAACAGGTGTTATGTTTGCGAGTTTCCATGCTTGGGGAAAGGCTCCTTGTGAAATAGATAAATTAAAAAGAATTTGTAATGGCAAACACAGATTAACGGCAGTCTGTTTAATGAACACAACTGGTAGACCATATGGTCCCGGGCCTTTAGATGGATCTAATGCTCTAATGCTCTTAGTGCATCTAATATTTCATCGGTAGTAAACTGAATGTTACTAAGCAGAGAGCAGGTTTCAGAATAATCTCCGCACTGCGATGAAATACCATCAGTTGAAACGAATGGCCCGTATACTGAATTAAAAAAGCTTGAGAACAGATTATAGATGTCTTCAGGGTTATTGGCTGAATGGTTACTGTAATGCATGGTAGAAGGGAAGCTAGTAGAAGATTTACGGAAAGAAATGAACGCCTAAAAATGCTTAACATTAGTCCGGATACCATCTTCTACGGAGGTAATGTACTTTCTGTAACAGTTTTTGCATTCAACTTGGAATGAAATCTCAGTAAATAAAACAGTACCTAATGAGTTCCAATTTTTTGAAACAGTAATGATGTCTCAGTGTATGAAACAGTGATGAATTCCCAGTGTATGGTATGTATCAGCCTAGCTTTTTCCCAACTATGTTGGGGTCGGCTTCCAGTATAACCGGATGCAGCTGAATACCAGCATTTTACATGGAGCGACTGCCTATCTAAACTCCACAAAGGACCCACCACCCAGGACCCAGTTATAACCAACCAACCAGTTAGAACCAATAACTGGGTCCCGGTTCTCATTCGTGGATCTTTGACAGTCGTTACGGGTAGTCAGAAGCCCAAAAGTCTGACAACCAGTTATGCAAAGATCCGCAAATGACAGCCGGGTCCAACGGCTTAACGTGCTTTACGAGGCATGGAGGGGTCTCGGTATGTAAAGAAGGTCATTCATCCACAGACCAACCGCGGCAAGCGTAGCTTAACCTGATCGATCGACCTGTGCGGCTGTTATTATTTAGCCACGGGCCCCTCTCTCAGTGTATGACACTGTTATGAATTGTTTATTATCAGTATTTGAAACATTCATGAATTCTCAGTGTATGAAAGAATGATGGATTCTCAGTGTATGAAACAGTGATGATTTCTCTGATGCAATAATGAATTCTCAGGATTATGAATAGTCATGAATTCTCAGTGTATGAAACTGTTATGAATTATCAGTATTTGAAACAGTCATGAATTTTCAGAAGGTATTTGCAGTCAAAGTGACCTTGCGCTGCCACCGACAACGCCGTGGATCTTAAAGTAAAGTACAGTTTTAAAATACAGTCGTGCCAGCGACACGAAGAAGAAGAAGTACATGAATAAGTTTTCTGTAAGTTTTCAGATAAGCATGACTTTGTAAGGCTGACAGGGTTTTGTAAATTAAAAGCTCCTTGAAACTCCGTGACTTTCCTCAAAGACGAATACGGAATAGTGCAAGAGAACAATTAGCTCCTCTGCTAAATTCCATATTTGATGATCTTCTGTATTTGTCTGTTTTGTGTCGGACACGTATTTAATTTGACACATTGAGTGTTGGTAGTGGCGGTGAGTGACCCGAATTACTTGCCTACATTATAAAATATAGTGCGGCGTTAATAGCGATCATTACGATGATTGTATCCACTTTTAAGTACAGAGAAATTTGTGAAGGTTTAATACCTAGGTACGAGTTGTACCTAATGTCCATTCATAAATCGTACAGGGCAATCTTCATTTTGTCATATAAGTATCATAATGTCATCAATCAATTCAAGGACAGGGGATTTTACAAAATACTACTGAGGTGTGTAGGTTTCTTGAAAAACCGGTCAAGAGGAATTTTAACACTGCGGTGTAGAATATTGCAGCTTTAAGTCAGCGCCATCTCTTGACCGATAGTGGAACTAAGTAACCTTTGTTGATGATTTCTGAAAAATTGTGCTATTTAGAGACATTAATTTATTTTTCATGTAAATAATCTTTACATAAACTTCTAGTACATAGAATAATTTCAGATTTTGCTCTATGCAAACTTTGGAGATAAGGGAACGGTATTTTTTTAATTTTTTCTACAAAACTACAAAACTATGCGGCCTAAAAAAAAATGGTTGAGAATGTGCAAACTGCGTTCTTTTATATGATACCCCGCATGCCCTAGTAGCCCCACTTCATATGATACCCCCATGCCCTAGAAGCCCTACTTCATATGATACCTGGCATGCCCTAGTAGCCCCACTTCATATGATACCCCGCATGCCCTAGTAGCCCCACTTCATATGATACCCCCATGCCCTAGTAGCCCCACTTCATATGATACCCCCATGCCCTAGTAGCCCCACTTCATATGATACCCCCATGCCCTAGTAGCCCCACTTCATATGATACCCCCATGCCCTAGTAGCCCCACTTCATATGATACCCCCATGCCCTAGTAGCCCCACTTCATATGATACCCCCATGCACTAATAGCCCCACTTCATATGATACCCCCATGCCCTAGTAGCCACTTCATATGATACCCCCATGCCCTAGTAGCCCCACTTCATATGATACCCCCATGCACTAGTAGCCCCACTTCATATGATACCCCCATGCCCTAGTAGCCCCACTTCATATGATACCCCCATGCCCTAGTAGCCCCACTTCATATGATACCCCCATGCCCTAGTAGCCCCACTTCATATGATACCCCCATGCACTAGTAGCCCCACTTCATATGATACCCCCATGCCCTAGTAGCCCCACTTCATATGATACACCCATGCCCTAGTAGCCCCACTTCATATGATACCCCCATGCACTAGTAGCCCCACTTCATATGATACCCCCATGCCCTAGTAGCCCCACTTCATATGATACCCCCATGCCCTAGTAGCCCCACTTCATATGATACCCCCATGCCCTAGTAGCCCCACTTCATATGATACCCCCATGCCCTAGTAGCCCCACTTCATATGATACCCCCATGCACTAATAGCCCCACTTCATATGATACCCCCATGCCCTAGTAGCCCCACTTCATATGATACCCCCATGCCCTAGTAGCCCCACTTCATATGATACCCCCATGCCCTAGTAGCCCCACTTCATATGATACCCCCATGCACTAATAGCCCCACTTCATATGATACCCCCATGCCCTAGTAGCCCCACTTCATATGATACCCCCATGCCCTAGTAGCCCCACTTCATATGATACCCCCATGCACTAGTAGCCCCACTTCATATGATACCCCCATGCCCTAGTAGCCCCACTTCATATGATACCCCCATGCCCTAGTAGCCCCACTTCATATGATACACCCATGCCCTAGTAGCCCCACTTCATATGATACCCCCATGCACTAGTAGCCCCACTTCATATGATACCCCCATGCCCTAGTAGCCCCACTTCATATGATACACCCATGCCCTAGTAGCCCCACTTCATATGATACCCCCATGCACTAGTAGCCCCACTTCATATGATACCCCCATGCCCTAGTAGCCCCACTTCATATGATACCCCCATGCCCTAGTAGCCCCACTTCATATGATACCCCCATGCACTAGCCCCACTTCATATGATACCCCCATACCCTAGTAGCCCCACTTCATATGATACCGTCATGCCCTAGTAGCCCCACTTCATATGATACCCCCATGCCCTAGTAGCCCCACTTCATATGATACCCCCATGCCCTAGTAGCCCCACTTCATATGATACCCCCATGCCCTAGTAGCCCCACTTCATATGATACCCCCATGCCCTAGTAGCCCCACTTCATATGATACCCCCATGCACTAATAGACCCACTTCATATGATACCCCCATGCCCTAGTAGCCCCACTTCATATGATACCCCCATGCCCTAGTAGCCCCACTTCATATGATACCCCCATGCACTAGTAGCCCCACTTCATATGATACCCCCATGTCCTAGTAGCCCCACTTCGAATTTTTCAGACCCCCTTTCAGTCCCTGTTGGAAAAAAAATCTTTCTTGTTTGCGAAATAGTTGATAGCATTAGTAGTTCTTGACATATCCAGCTGTGACAGACGGACACACAGACTGAGTCGCACCGTAAGGGTTCCTTTTTACCATTTTGGTACGGAACCCCAAAACGGGAAAATAACTGCAGAATTAAATGGATAACCAATTATATATTTTGACCAAACCTTCTTTCTGCAACCCCACTTGCAAGCACTTAAATGTATTTGTAAGACATAAATAAACCTTTACGTTACTTTTAAAGTTAAAACTATAATTAATTTTGTTAGAAAGTAGTCAGTGAGTTACGAACGATGGCGATCTAGTTATTAACCGGATTACTGGGCGTGCACGAATTATCTGACAAGTGGAGGCCAGCCGCTCACACAGCTGGGTTCCTCATCCTCGAAAATACTTACTCTCTTTACTTTGAATGTTGTACTCCTTCCTTCATTAATTTTCTATCGTGTATAATTTCACTATTTTTACTGACTACTTTTTTCCGGTTGACATGTCTCTCGAGTCAGTTTTGTGAGAAATGGTATGGATAGGAAGCGGGTAGATCAATACAAGGATGGCGCCTAATATAGATGTATAGAAAAAGAGGACATGCTGCACCGACCACACAATATAATAAGACCATTCTGGAGTGCGTCGTCCGATATTTAACTGTCACGGATAAATTCAAACTCTGATAACGGTCCCACCAAATCTTAGCTAGATAGAGGATCACTAGGTTGGTTTGTTGTACGGAACTCTAATAAGCGGCATGGTCCAGCGCGGCAGCGTGGGCGATTAAACACAATTACAGTGGGTTCGTGACCGCCAGCAAGAAGCTTGCAGATTATTATTACATTCATTATGAGTGGTTGTGGTCGGATCAATGGCTGCCATCGGTTATAGCATCGCCCCACATTAATTTGTGCACTCACTTATTTTTATATTGAATGGCCGTACGTCGTATCTATTCTTTATTTCAGTCACGAATTATTTATTTCATCACCATCATCATCAATATGGATGTCGCTTGTTTATTTCGTCGTTCCTAACAATAAGTTGGCGTTTTTGTCCACGCGCATATTATAGCTATTACCTGAAAGTACGTAGGTACGTACTATAATCTTTATTTATTTCAGTCCCCCTGGAGTGGGCAAGAGATTGTCTATTCTTTGCCAGCCTGCAGTAGGTATACGGCACCGCAACTTCAGCCATTCAAACGTTTATTGATAGCTAAGCAAGCAGTTGCGTCTACTATCCTGTGAGCTTTATAAAGGGCTCGTCGCCAGGAAAAATAGTGCAGTAGCGGCTTCCCACACAAATCGCGCGTGACATATCTTACGGCTAACATTTCACGATTGTCGCGGCTAAGGCGCGCATTAAACGCGGGCGCGTGGTCATCTGTCTCGCGGCTAGCGGTCGCGACGCGGCGCGTCGGCCGGCCGTACTTGGCGCGGTTAGTTACAGCCGCCTATCGATCGCAGTAAATCCTGCTAACGGTCGCCTACGCAATCACTTGTCGCGGCGTGAATTGTCCGCTTTATTGTAACTGGAGTTCACATGTTTGCGGTCGGATGCGATTTTAGTGTCGGGTGAGATATAAAGTAATGCGCAATTGGAGTTATTTCCGTTTCAGGGAATGGTAGCAGACTGACCACATACAATGACACAGGTGCCGCTACGTTTGATCATCAAAGATGCGGTTGTTTGTTTTTTATCAAGGAAAATGGAGGCGTTGCGACTGTGTTAATTTTAACACAGTCGCAACGCCTCCATTTTCCTTTCCCAGCTGCACATATTTATGTGCAGCTAACGATCAAGCGTTTGTCGTCAGCTGAACAGCAGCACATGTATAAAACGCCTGTAACACGTGAAACTGTTCTGAATGTAACATTACGTCGGTAAGTGGCACTCTTCGCGTCGCAGATGCAATCACAGCGTGAACAGGATCATACTTTTCGGCTTTCTATTATAATGTCGGCTGATATGTATTGCTCACACGCGTGTTAGCTTGTGTTTACGGGCGTTACTGTGTACTCTCTTGGTTAATATATTTTTACAAACCTAATGTTGCTTGCAATAGCGTCCTCAGTAGACTTTTCACTATGATACTCGTATCAGTTTTCTTTCTTAGACTATCGGTTTGTTTCTTTTTCGGGAACTACATAGTTAACTTGACAATGATGGGAGGACTAGCAAGTACGTTGATGTTTCTCAACATTGCAATCTTTTCAACAACTCCCCGAGAATGTTGTCGGTTCCCATATCTAACCGACAGCAACCTGTCACAAACAACTCCCCGAGAGGGTGTGTTGTCGGTTCCCATATCTAACCGACAGCGACCTGTCATAAACAATACCAAATCGAATCGTTATCTCGACCGCGTATCGCGGTGTCTTTACCCAGCATTGGCGCAATATTAAAGTAACAAGCAGTGTTACACTTACATAGTTATGGTTAACAAACAAGGGCCCCTGTACACTGCCACCAATAAATCTAAGTAAGCGGTCCATGTCTGCGCGGACGCAGTTTAGGCGTTGTAATGAGACGTCGCGCGTCGGTAGCGATACGGCGGTTGTGAACAAGGCAAGCTGTCGGAGTAATATATAGCCGGCAAGTTGCGTCACAATTGGGAGCTGACTGTGCGTGTGATGAGGGCGGAATTGGAAACTAGGTTAGTGGGAATAGAACAGATGGGTCTCGTTAAAGGCGAAGAAGGTGATGTCGGTAAGATGGGAAACACCAGCCACCGTCCTTCAGCGTGTCGAATCAGAAATGGGGGCGTAAAGAAGTGAGTCCGATGTGTGGTCACAATGATGTGAACAGTTTGACATTTGCTGACTCTGAAGGAACATGTCGTGGCTCCAGAAGTCCAGAATGACACAAACGTGGCACGTGGTGACATACAAAGAGAGCAAATTTTTATGAACTAATGACGTATTGCAAGTTCTCTGATAAAAAAACCAACCAAACCAACACGAACAAAATGCAACAGTTTTCAACATACGAGTACGGAGTAGGGCAGTCTGATCGACACCCTCCGCCTTGTTACTGTTCTCCTCGCCTCCACATTATACTTGCCAACATCACACACTTAGCGACATCGCCGTACATCGCCATATCTACAGATACCAGCGATACCAGTGTCAGCAGTGTCCCGACACTCGATACCATCGCAGCACAATGCAGCATATTTGGAAGTGAAAACAGCCAGCCATTGCTCCTAATGTTATTTACTGCGATCTGATTGGCGCAGCCATGACGTCGTATCGTGCAGCATGCGTTAGATGCGCTGATAGGCTGATGCTGCGTCGTATAATGCAGCAGTTAGGTGCGACATGGCCAGGCATTTGTTAGAGGGCTGTGAGTGATCTAGATTGGTGCCGGATTTATTTTCTGTAGAGTAGTGGTTTGTGTTTACAGCTTTAGAAGGGAATAAATTAAAATAAAATAAAGCCTTTTTTAAATCAAGCTTTTATTTAAATGCGTTAAAAATAATAAAATAAACTTTTCCTTTAAAACTTTTACGATCAACTTATGACGTAATTACACAATTTATATGATATAAAAGCTTGTCGCGAGATTTAAGTAGTTACTCGTATTTATTAGTTTGAAAATTTTAAAAATTATAATCAATCAGGTCAAGTTATTTAATTTACTTGCTTATCTACACAGGTAAATCTCGCGACAAGCTTTTAGCTTTTTTTTTAGCCTTTCGTTTGATACCCATATTGTAGGAGTGCATTAAAAATAACTAGTCCGCCATCGTGGGTGTTCCGCCATGTTGGATTTAGAATGACGTCACATAGCTAACCATGCCTTGCCATCCAAACTAAATGTGTATACAAAATTTCAGCTCAATCGGTTGAAGATGTTTGCTTCAAAATTGAGTTTCAAGAGTCCACCCGAACAAACATAGTTACATACTTATACAAGTAAATATATATATATATATAAAAGCTTGTAATAATAATAAAAGGGAAGACCATTATGAGTCCTCTGGGTATATAATGACAGTATTATAAGTTTTTCAAGACATATTAAATTGGAGTGCTCAGCAGATTATAGTTCAAATATATTTATGTAATCTGGGAAATTATTCTATGTTCCTTGTGTGCGGAAGCTTTGAAAATAAACACTGAAACGTTGAGTAAGTTTGAACGCCGGCGCTGCATTGTTTTGACTAATGTTCTACACATTATTACACCTTTACTGTTAGCATCCTTTGAAGCAGTTGCGTTTCCGGCTGCTTTACGAATTGCGGACGTTGCGGCTATGAATGCCTTGCGGGTTGCGTTCATGGTTGTAAGCTGGGCGAGTGAATAGAGAAGGTGCTGTGGCATAAGTTTCCATAATTAACCTAAATACATGAAAGGATAATGTTGAAGAAATGGTATTTCCGCGACTCCCTTTGTTATATATCTTTTGAAAACTGCTCAGAATTCAATAATAATGGAAGATTATAATGTTTTGAAATTATTTTCGTTTTTAAACGATTAGGAAATGCTCTTGTCATATTTTTATTGTGTCCGTTGCGTAAGAAATAAGTGCAGTTTTTTTTTTCTTTTCCTAATGAATTACATTACGAAAAGAGAAAAAAAAATGTTACATACTGCGACTATTTCGCAAAGACATTCGACACGCCTGCAGCGCGATATAATCCTGATTCATGTTCTGAAATCATATCTTTATCACACAAATCAACACATTTGATAACTTAGTGCTAGAATAGAATAAATTAGGAATAAATTATAATTACTTGTCGCCCCTCTGGCTCATGCATCACGCTGAGCTGTATACAAAGCGCGGGCGCCGCTCGGAGTCGAACTATAATATTGTACGTTGCTTAGTAAAGTAGTTCTTAGGAGGAGTACAGTGTACGTTATGCTGTTGTCATGGTAATGTGCTCCGGCGCAGGAAAAGAAGCTCCTTTGATAGAAGTGGTGTTACCAAGTAATAAGATCTGTGAGGAATGTCCATTAAGGTCTGTACCTCCATAATTGAGACTAATGCGCCCCACTTAGCCGTAGTATTTAATTCGTGTGTGGATCAAGGAGTCTTCCCCGATTTAATTAATTACAGTAAGGTAATACCACTTTACAAATCTGTGGACAGTAAAGACACCAATAATTATAGACCCGTATCCATGTTGCCGGTTTTCAGCAAGGTGTTTGAAAAGATAATGCTTAATCAGATGCTTAATCATTTTAACACGAATAAAATCCTTAACGATCAACAGTATGGTTTCACCAAAGAACGTTTTACGACGGACGCCAGTGTAACCTTATTAAAACACATTTTTAACGCATTGGAAGTGGCTCAAAACTACATAGGAATCTTTTGTGACCTCTTCAAGGCATTTGATTGAGTCGATCACGAAACCTTGCTTTTTAAACTTGAGCATTACGGACTTGGAACACTTGCGCTCAGTTTAGTTAGTTCTTATTTAAATGATAGACAACAGCAAGTTCAAATAATGGTTTTAATTCACGTGGTTTAACAATAAAAATGGGTGTGCTACAAGGCTCGATATTGGGTCCTTTCCTCTTTTTAGTGTATATTAATGATATACTCCATTTATTAAAAAATCAACCACAAATGGTGTTATTTGCTGATGACACTTCTTTAATTTTAAGGTAAATTGACGTGCTACAAATTTTGACGACGTAAGTAATGCCCTACTGCAGGTCCACAATTGGTTCACAGCTAATAATTTAGTATTAAATGGAAAAAAAAAACAAGTTTTTTAAGTTTAAATGTAGGATTTTCTTTACCAAATGTCAAGGGTAGTGATTGTGCGATAATATTGAATCAAGAGAAACTAGAATTCGTTGATAAAACTGTTTTTCTAGGGATCACGGTCGACTGAAGGCTACAATGGGGTCCTCATTTAACATCTCTTGCAGGACGGCTAAGTTCAGCGGCTTATGCGGTCAGAAAAATCCGTCAATTTACTGATGTAGATACCGCGAGACTAGTCTATTTTAGTTACTTTCATAGTATCATGTCTTACGGTATTTTACTTTGGGGATTTTTATTCTGCAGAAAAGAGCCACCAGAGTCATTTATAATCTCCGCAGGCGCCATTCTCTGTTTAAGGATATTAACATCATGAAGGTGCCTTGTCAATACGAAAACATCATGTATGTAAGGAAAAATTTACATCTTTTTTGCAAAAGAGGTGAAAGACTTAATTATAGTACTAGAAATAGGGACTTATTAGTTCAACCAGGTTTCAGACTGGCTAAAGTAGACTCATCTTTTATGGGGTACTGTTTAAAATGATATAATAAAATACCATCGGACATTCTTCAACTGAATGAGACAAAATTCAAGTCTTTTATAAAACGCACACTATGCTGGCAGGCATATTATAAGTTAGGCTCAATGCTGGTCTAGCTCCACAACCACAATTATTTGTTTAACACTTGAACATACTATTGGAGCTGCTGAAAATTGTAAGACTATCTTTGCATTGTATAAACTCAATTTCCTTTGTATTGTATAATTCCATAGCACAGATGTGAGTTCTATGTACTATAGAGCTACCATTTACCGGGTAATATTATGTCTTCCATTGACTTGAATGTGCCCTGGCGGCTGATAGTCATTCTCACTAAAATGTCTCGCTGACGGTGGCGAGTGTGTTGGATCATTTAGCTCCCTTCAAAATAGTTGAGCTGAATGATGCTGATCTATGCGTCATGTTCGTGAACAGTCGTCGTCAGTTGGGACTGGTCATCACTTAGCTGCCTCGGCTTATTTTTAATTATTTTATTTTTGGATTGTTGTTTTGTTAAGTACTATTTGCTGTACTCTGGACGCTTTTAACGCGTACGTCTTTCTTTTTTTTACATCGTTCTCACATATAATTATAAATTCAACATAATTGATGTTTTTTTTATTATCAGCCGTTTCTGTCCCACTGCAGCGCAAAGGCCTCCCTTCCCTCCTTCCACTTATGCCTATCCAGTGCTGTTTTACGCCAATCCTTGTGGAAAAAGTCGAGTTCGTCCCGCCATCTCATTCTGGGCCTGCCGCGTTGCCGTTTGCTGCTGTTTGGGACCCATTGTGTAGTTACTTTAGCCCATAGCTCCTCCGGCATGCGACAGATGTGACCAGCCCAGCTCCACGTTAGCTTGGCAGCCGTGTGACCAATATCGGAAATTTGAGTTTTAGAACGCAGTATCGAGTTCCTTCTACGATCAGTAAGTTTGTTTAACTCTCGCTGCTCGCTGACAGACCCCGAGTGCGGACTATTGGCGATTGGTTAGTGACCATGTCTGCGCTCCGTAGGTGAGGGTAGGCAGAATGCACATGTCCATGAGTTTTCTCTTTAGTGAGAGAGGGAGAGTTCCCTTCATTATTTGCTTCATCGACCAATAGAAAACTTCAAATCTAAGATGGCCGCCGGCACAATATGCCAGATTTCATATTTGTTTCAATATGGGTAATTGGTATCAAATCAAGGGCTTTACAAGTGGAATACAGTGCATGGCGGATCCTGCCGGGGCAGCGGGATTGTTCGAAAGGGTTACCGCTGCCTCGGAATATAAAGGGCTAAGGAAGGAACACGGATGGGTTTTTTTTTTAAGTGCATGGCGTATCACATAGTTTAAATAAAAACTAAAAACAATAAAGTAAAAAAAAAAAAATTCAGTTAAACGGTTTTGAATTGATCAGACAAAAAAAATCATGGGTCGTAGTGCAACCTGAGTAAATATATAAGTAGCATAAAGTAAATATATAAGTAGCATAAAGTAAATATATAAGTAGCATAAAGTAAATATATAAGTAGCATAAAGTAAATATATAAGTAGCATAAAGTAAATATATAAGTAGCATAAAGTAAATATATAAGTAGCATAAAGTAAATATATAAGTAGCATAAAGTAAATATATAAGTAGCATAAAGTAAATATATAAGTAGCATAAAGTAAATATATAAGTAGCATAAAGCGGTTCATTTGTTGATAGACATTTCACGCGCCCCCACCATTTTTATTTTTTTATCTGATCAATTCCCTAGATTGATGAGGTAAGTGGTGTGATGACTGGTACCTAGGACCTACCGAATTATTTTTGGCTTTTAGTACATTATCTACATCATTATTTTCATTAAAACCGTTTAACTTATTTTTATTTACTTTATTTTTTTGTTTCAGAATGATAGCACAATCTCACAATCAGCCTATTATGATCCCACTGCTGGGCCGTAATCTACCACGCAGGCCCAGTATGCGGTGGTGGATGTCACATGTCTTCGAATATGTTGGTTCTGGGACATATCACGTTACTCACAATGTTTTCCTTCATCGTTGTGAGAGCAGTGGTGATGAAATGAAATACACACAAGTAAAGTGCCTGGCTGGGTTCGAACTCACGACCTACAACTCGTAAGTCGGGACGGACACCACTGGGCCACCACTGCTCTCCCCATGGCGCAACTTGAATGTTTTAATTTTGTATTAATTGTTCACAAATGGTTGAACAAAAGCCCAATATTTAATGCTCTACTATATTAATTATCGTACTAAATGTCCCTCATAAAGTCAATAGCCTGGTTGCCCTGGCGATATCTATTGCATGGACATATATTTATAAGTTTAGTTCACACCTCATCTTATTTAGATTAGTTTGTGACGCCCCGCCCGCGGCACGCGGCAGGAGCTCTGCTGATCTTACGGAAATCTTAACTTCTAAGATCTTAAGCTGTTCCTAATGAATGCGAGGAGATCAATGGTGGAGTCCATTATGAAATTCGGAATACACACTAGATATGATATAACAACAAACAGCACTGTATTTAATCTAAATGACAGATGCAACTCAAACTCCGCGCCAAAATGGAAAACAGTTGTCCAACATATCAACAAAAAAAATAATTTGGAACCATTAACAAATCATCCATTCCCGATACTTTTTTGACTGAATGTAAATAAACAAAATAGTTAGCTTTACTTCATAAGATGCGGTTCCTAGATAGAATTAGTTTTCATGGTGGTAAGATGTCATGTTTTAGTCACAAATAAACGGCGGTTTGTGTAGTTTTGTTATATTTTTTTATGACTGAAGGAGTAGGTAAGTAGTCCTACTGACATTATTTTACAATATCTAGGCTTTAGTACATCTACATCGTCCTGGCTGTCCGGTTGCAGTGTCTGCGCAAGTGTCGCGGACGTCGCGGTACGTGCGTCTTGTTGGTGCCCCGCTGCGCTGCGCCTGCGCACCGCAGACATTCGCGTAGAAGTCACGCGAGGATCATTTGAGAGTATTAGGGGGAGTGTAACAACAAATAGGTATATTCAGAAGGACTTTAGAATTTACTTACATATTTGTGTCCTCTGCTTCGTTTTTCTAAACGAGGAATTGCTTCTAAGTCCAACATTGTCAAAAATAACGTCCAAATCTACGTAGATTTGGACGTTATTTTTAAACTGGCGAAAATGACGTCATTTTCGCCAGTTCAAATAGAGGAGAAAAAATAATAAACATAACTATAGAAATAGTGATTGATTTTGCAAGAGCTTTTAATATGACTGCAGTTTTTATTTGACCCTTTATTCAAAAATGTTAGCATGATCAACGCAATGAATATTGCCAAACGAACAAAATGAAAGCTATTACTGTAGCTGATGTTTGTTGCTTGCCGGTAGCCATCTCCGCGGCTCCGCGTTGCTAGGCACGCTGCTAATTATGTTACTGGCCGGAGCTGGGCCACTGTTCCCAGGGCTGGGCCAGCGGGCTGGCCGGCGCACATGTGACGCGCAGTGATTGATGCATGGGTGCGCGCGCGCATGTCGCTGTCAATTACCAGCGGGTTCATCCATCACCTTGGTGACGACCACCGGCTGAGACGTCAAGAGTAAAGCAGATTTTTATATCTTCATGGTCATGGTCAGCCTTATGGAGAGGGATTTGAAACAGTAGTTATTAGACTTCTTACGAACTTAATGCCGCCATACGACAGAATAAAACTAACCGAATGACTCGCGAGGTTAAACATTGTATTGCAGAAATAATAGAACCCGCGTCTTATTAGAAATCACAGATAAGCTAAGCAAGTATCGAGCGAATCTAAAGCGTTAGAAGATGAACAGAGGCATGATCTATTTAAAAACGATTCAAAAGCAAGACATTTCAGTTTAGGTTCTTAAACTGCATCGCTCACAGTCGTACCATGACATCCAATACGCTCAGCGGCATTTGGATCGTTGAAAGTGAATGAGCGTTAAGAGGTCGTGGTAGGTATCCAGATGGCACGGCCTAAATTGAATCGTTAAACTGACGTCATGGTACAGATTAGAAGAACAGTTCAGTTTAGGTTCTAAAGTGGATCGCGTTAAGAGCTCGTGGTAGGTATCCTGTTGCTTTCAAAGAGCTGTCATAGGACTTACGGTTGCATGAAGGTGATCGAGAGATATCTTTATATAATTATCGAGTAAATGCTATGTGAATTCGTCGAGTGCACGTTTACTAGACAATGATTATAGAGCCAAAAAGCGTTGAAGGCTAAAATATCTAGACAGCTGCTTGTAAACGGCTTTTTGAAATAATAGGAACTTATAGGACGACTATGGATCGAAAAACACTCTTTCACAGTGTTTTTCGATCCATAGTCGTGAGAGTAATTGCTTATACGATCTCTTTGTACTCTACAGTTTAACTTAGCATCATCGATTGCACTTTACTTTGTTTGAATTAAACTGAGATGTAGTACGTACATACTGTACATAATGTAATTAGAATCAACAAACTCCGTGTTTTTCCAATTCAACATCAGTCTTGCTTGTACTTGTCATGCGCTTCAGGCTAGTTCGTCAGGCTGCGCGGGCGCACGTTCGCGTTCATTTGCGAACAGCAAAAACGTCTCACGCGCTCGCTCACTAACATAACGTATTCCACGTTGTGCGCCTGCGCACCTAACGAGCAGCCAATGAACATAGCTTGCACCTACGGGCACTAGGTACTACACCCGCACCACTCATTATTAGAGAAATGCCGCCGAGATAGCGGGCAGTGCGAGGTACGCTGCATCGTACCACGAGTCTATTTTACCTATACACTGCATAATTATGTAAGTCAATCCATATCCCTCTAAATTACACCTGGTGTACTTAGATTACCTGAGATACAGGTTTATTCCTAGTTCAGGTAGAATCAAATTATTTTTACCTACATCTAGTATAAGGCCCTATTTTGTAAATATTTATGTACATCAATTATTTCAATAAACATTTCAATTTCAATTAAACCTGTTGCTTGCTTTGTGCTGTGCTCCCGCAATATTAGAAGGATGGATGTCACCTTCGCATATTCATCTGTGTCACTCGCCCGAGGAACATCATCCTCGTCGGTGGTTCTCATCCTCTCTAATACCACCCTTTATACTTTATACTTCGGACCTCAAATAATCAGAAGCCCGAAAGTCAGACAACCAGTCTTATCAAGGGGTATCGTATTACCCAGTAACTGGCTTGTGGAGGTCAGATAGGCAGTCGCTCCATGTAAAATACTGGTATTCAGCTGCATCCGGTTAGACTGGAAGCCGACCCCAACATAGTTGGGAAAAGGCTAGGCAGATGATGACTTCGGACCTCAAATGCTTCCTTCGACTCATTGCTCCTTCTCTATCCTGTTCCAACAGACGGCTGATGCCCACAAGTTGTTTCTTTCCAACCAGTCAAGTATAACAGTCACCTAAACTTTTCCCTGCAAGATATTCGCTCACCCCTAGCGTATCTTCGACTAGGGTTGCACCTTGTTCTCTCACACTATTTCGACTGCATCGTTCATTATTTCATTCACTTGTTTCTCTCTGTTGTGAACGAATGTTCCGCATCACGCGTGGTGTCACGGTCCTAACACTTTGCACTAATTAATAGCACTACTGTCGCCATTGCTGTCAAAACTTGCTATTTTCTTTTCCGTGGCTGCATTCATTTATTAAACAACTGGAAGAGAAAATGCTTTCGCGTAAGACTGTACTACCTCGTTGGTCTCGCGGTTAGATGTCCAGGTCGCGCAAAGTGTTATTGGGTTTTTCCATTAGGACATTCTTAGTAACAGCCCGGAGTTTGGAAGTTTGCGGTGTGATAACCCCGTGCCCGTGCCTGGGAAAGCACGTAAAGTCGTTGGTCATGATCCTGTTTAAAATGGGCTCATTATCTGAATACCTACCTTTAGATCTAGCTAAACTTCTGCAAATTATGATCCCCTAGCCATATTCATAATTGACTCGAATTCATTAACAGTAATTAAATAATTATAAATATAAAAAAGAAATATAGAGGGCTGCCTAACGAGTCCACAGTTGTTAAATCTGACGTCGAGTTCTATCAATGTATAATTATAATATCTGCTGTTCTGTGATTATACTCTACAAACTAAACTAACTCAGCCCCACATAGTTAAATATGTGTGGCTGAGTTCGTAGTTTAACGTTTGTTTGACGACCGTAAAAGAATGATACCCATTACTAAAGTTTTTCAGGACATTGAAATCAACTTGCGAATAGTTGAAGATTGGATTAAATTTGTAAGATTCGATCGAATTTGTTCAGTTCTAATCCTGATTGCTGAACTTACGAGCAAACTCGAAGTTTCACTTATCTATCACATGAATGTCATAAACAACACAATACCGTGGCGATGACGTCATGTCTGTCCACCAGTTCACATGCTCCGTCTCCTTACAATTAACCAATTAACATCAATTAAACACGCGGTCCATTGCTCTGAGGCTGCTGACCTAACAACAAACACTAATCTGATACTATTCCATAAACTTTATTTCTCAGGTTACAAGGATGATATTGGCTTGGCTAGTTAGAAGAGGCAAACTTATTGTATGCTGTATCTGTAAACTGTATTACATAGACATAAGCGTGAACTTTGCTTGGCATGTGGTTAATATGCCTTGGTTCACCATAGCACGTAATAGTGGAATTAAATTGGGATAGAAGCGTTAAATGAGATGAATTTCGGAGGCGGGCCGGGTTTTTGTGCCCCTGGGCCCCGTGCCCCGGCCCCTGGCCCCCGGTTCCCGGCAGCTAGTGACGAGAAGCCACTGGCAATATAGCCCGTTATTATTATAAATAGATGTTAATTCGTAAATTGTTGCTGTCAAAATATATTTTATGTTCATTTTCGGGTTATGAAATGGGAGCAGGATTCGGTCAGTTTCCTGTTCAGATAGAGTTTGTAACTTTCTCTTTTGTACTTGCCTGTTTGTACTTGCTGCAAACAGGCTTGTGTGTTTGTGGAACTTCCTCTGATTACTTGAAGTATTCTTACAATATAGTCATCGATTCATTCCAAAATATTCTATTAGTATCTACCAATCCACGTTCCACGAAGGGCCATCGTGATTATCCAAAATACGGGTAGGCCTAACTACCAATTTTTGTCCATACTTTGGTAAGTTCTCAAGAATTATTTATTCCAAAATAAAATTATTTCTTAGTACAGTACCTGAGTGCTGACCACATCCCTAGCAGGCCTAGCACGGTAGCGTCAAGTCATGCGCGGTAATGGCGGTCCCGAATTAATCGCCTCTAACCTGCGCGCGCGCAGTACCCGCCTCTCTACCCGTACCCCTCTCGTCACACTGCCACCGTAAGTGTAATTGCAGAAGGTCTACATTCACGTCTTAGTAGTAAACTGTTTATGATGACTGGAAACAATTAATATGAGGACCCTGACTTGACTCCGAATCTAAACTCCTCAAATCCTGATCAAACGAAGCACAAAGGGAACAAATACGCATATCTACACCCACACACCTCACACACACCTCACACACACACCTCACACACACACCTCAGACACATCACACACACATACCATACCCACAACTCTAATCTCGACACCATTAAGGAATTCACTGGTACTGGCCTGGTGGTAGCCCTAGATTCTATTTTAAACCACTCATGTCGTCTCAACTGGGTGATAACCTGTGATTCCTGTGAACCTGCTTACTGTATTACCTGGACAATAAACTATTTTCCCAGTTAAACAAAGTCCACTGCAGGCAATAAAACTATGTTAAAAGGGTATCTTGAATTGAACATATTTGGTCGTTGTCTACTGGGGTACCCCTGGGGACAATCATCTATCAATAGTATGACGTGGCACTTGTGAAGGGACGAAGAAGGATGGTTCACTCGTCAGTGGCTAGCCGAAATGTATTCTGTCCTCGGTGAGGAACGAAGAAACTGGATGTAGCACCTTGTCGTCTGTGTACACAGTTAGCTGAAGTAAGGATGATAGATGACAATTAGAGCTGATGATGTTTATTAGTGGTGACTTCAAGGTTGAAAACAAGTCGCTCAATAGCCAGCAGATAATCGAGAAGAATTTATCAGAGACCTCTATTCAACTGCCATGGAAATAGGCTTAGTTGATTATATGAAAAACCAACTCATTGTTAGCATTTTTAGCAGTGGAACTCATTGTTAGCAGTGGAACCCATTGTTAGCAGTGGAAACCATTGTTAGCAGTTGAACTCATTGTTAGCAGTGGAACTTCTGTCTCCACTGGGTTACCTGCGGCTACCGAAATTACGAAGATTACCGGCAATTATATCAAACTGCTGAGCTGTGAGTTTTTTATCAAACATTGTTGAATAAATTAATATTAGGAACCACTCATTGGTTATATGATTATGAAAGTCATGCTTTTTATGTGGTTGCCGTAAAAAAACATAAAGGATTGCAGTAATTGAATTACGGCTGACACTGGAGGGTAATTTTGGGTGTAATGTAATGACCGGTGGCGTGATGACAGGGATTGTCCAGTTCGACGCGCGACGCCTTCGATAAAGTTCTGTGGTCAGAAATTAATTTAAACTTTAGAAACGTCAACGAAGGTTTCTGGGAATTGTCTTAGTCAGAGATGACTAAGTGTTACATAGTACAAGGAATACCTACCACATTACATTGTAGTTGTAGCTTATAATTTGCAGACATTCATCAAAGTAGTATTACTTGCAGTTCCGGCTCATGATATCGCAACGTTAACACTTTCGGTATGAACTGATGCAATTTGGACACGTTACCACTAACTTCACCATTAACAGCCTGACCTTGTTCTAGTTTATTTTAGTTCGGCACAGCATGGCTTCTTTTTTCAAACGCCTGTAGTATCCTTCATCTCAGTACAGTACCTAACCCTCTTTGCACATCTTTTTCAAATAATTCATGCACCGGAATCGGCATGTTTTTTTGGTCTGGTCCTATCACCAGACCAAAAAAAGATGACAACCGTTCACAAAGTATGAACATGTCGATTAAACAGTGAATTAACAGGATGAATTAATTTTGGTGGATTCAATGTTGACTAACCTGTTGATTAACCTATTGGTTTATGGGTTGCTCTCAAAACAGTGGTTCTGTAACCTGTCAGGCAGTTTTTTTTTGTGGAAATGTGTGATTTTTTAAATTCTTTTTATTAAATTCTACACAATATTTTACTTAAAGAGACTTTTCACACAGAGGCTGAGTAATATTAAAAAAATCGAAGTGATCCTTTAACAACAAAATAAAATTGTAACATCTGTTTCTCACTAAACTGTCCAAACTTAAACAGTCATACTTTGAATAAACATAACATAAACATAATCAGCCTATAATGTTCCCACACTAACGCGCATCGCACACACGCACTCAACACCCATCCTCGCGCAAACTGACCAAGCAGTGTCAGACTAACCGATGCCAAGGAAAGAAATATAGAAAAATGCACCATTTTTTTGAAATAACGTCGAATCGCTTCAATCTGAGTTTGTAACAAGTATTTATCTATAATCTGACTTTAATATTTTTATTTGCGGTTTAACTACTTTGCGAGTATAAACGTTACTTACATTATGTAATTTACTGTCTATTTATTATTTTATAAGTACAAACTCCAAAAAGTCACCGTTTTGTTGTTATCCCATCAAAATCATATTTTTTTTTCATTAACCTGTGTATCTTTAATCTGTGTGGAACGCACAGGTTATTGAGACTATTACCAATTCAAAGAGAATTGGCCTGTTATTGTTTAATGAAACTGTCTTACTAGAAAAATCAAGTTACGATTTGGTGTGAATACTATGCATAACTGTTTACTTATCTAATATATACTATGATGTAAAAAAAACTTTTTTACAAAAAAAAAAAAACATCCGACTTCTAAAAAAAAAACACTGCAAAGAGAATAATAACTTTAATTTCGGAAGTCGGTGTCGTTGGCTCTGCATTTTCGTTTATTGACACCGACTTCCGAAATTAAAGTAATTTTTCTCTTTGTAGTGTTTTTCTTTTAAGTCTGTTGTTTTTTTTTTTTTGTAAAACAGTTTCTTTTTTTTTCACTTTTTACCATATTAAAGTAATTGAATCGCAACCCGTGAAATATTTATCATTGAGTAGTTCCAATGGCCATCTGTGGTCTTCTTCATCAGTTCCACTTTACCAAATGATATCCGAGAGCAAATGTTCAAGTTACTTTAAAAAATACCCAAATCGCTATAGGTTTGCCTATAAAATTTTAGGGTTTCCCTCGATGTCCATGGGATCCTTTCATCAGATTCCAACTTTATGACAATGGGACCACCTCGAGAGTATAGCCTTTCGATTCAAATCGGTCCACAATTGATGGAAAATCGGTGTGAACATACATATAGTCGAACATATAACCTCCTCCTTTTTAGAAGTCGGTTAATAAAGTTATGTTAATCCGATAAAGTTTTTAATTAGGGCATTTTTATTGTTTTGTCAAATGCTTATTCTTGGTGCATTTAGGGTTTTATTCTAACCTATTTGTTTATTTTTCAAAACTAAGAACAAGAAGACATCTATTTCGGAAACTCGTAACCTCTAAGGTAGTTTTTTTGAAAAGCTGTATTTTGTCTATTTATGTGATTTTTTAATTCCCTTAGAACAATTCAACATAGAAAAATACTCAGAATGAGTTTTTATAAAAAAAACAACTCAATAATTGATACATTTTGTCAAATTGTTAAATTTATTCGAGCGGTGCCACTTTTTTGAGAACGACCCTTATGTCGAAACATGACTTGTCACGAGACCAGTCTGAAAACCAAATCATCTCACGGGATTACCACACAAGTAATGTGCTAGCGTTGCGCAGGCACATGTGGGCTGCGCTCGCGCCGGAAAATGATTTGTGCAAATTACACCCTGGCAACACAGGCCGGTGTTGCCTTGTTTATGTTGTGCTACACAGACGCGGCAGGCAGAAACCGGCATTCTTGACAAATTGCTCGCGAGACCTATTTGGGGTCATGTGCAGGAATAGGGCTTTACTCGGTTTTCGTAATCTGAGGTTGGGTAAGTCTTAGTTCTGAGAATCTCTTGTAGTCAAAGACGGGAGATAATCTCGGAACAGTAAACATGTAGGACCTTTATCTAAATCATCTATCAGACCATTTCACATAAATTCTGTGTCTAAACAGATAATTACTTTGAAGAGTATTATCTCGCTTCAGAAATAATAGAATATCCAAATTGACTTGCCTGCATTTTATCATTTCTAGGATTATTTAAGTCTGTTTAAATCTGTCTTTCAAATGTAGGTATTTTGAAATAATGTACTAAGACTAGTCTGTATGTAGAATGGTCAACCATTTGGTAAAGACTTATGTCCATATTAACGGTATACCGCCGTTTACCCGAATTTTATTTGCCCTAATATCATTTGCCATAATAGTCAACAGCCATAATATCATACGACATAATACTCATTTGCCCTACTCTCATTTGCCATATTAGTCATGTGCCAGAATCATTGTTTCCCATAAAGTCACTTACCATAACATCATTTGTCATAATCATTGTAAGCCCTAATTATCACATGCCCTAATTATCACATGCCATAATTATGATATGCCATAACATAATTTGCCATCGACATCGGGTGTATAACGGTTGTTTATATCAAGAGAAATTGGATGCAATTGGGACTTTAGGGCATTTTTTTAAAAACCACACAGAAGTAGGAGCCCCGCGAAGCGGGGCTCCGTCGACCTAGCCCACCATCAACCATGCACAGAATAAATAAGTTTATTCTTATTACGGGGCTTAAATATTTGTCTAATACTTGTTATGCCATTTAAATATTATGTCTAATAATTATTATGGCATATAAAAATAAGGCAAACAATACTTATGGCATTCGTATCTTATGGTATCTAAAATTCGGGGAATTAAAAGTATGTCATATGTCTTTCAGGGCAAATGAAACATTCGGGCTAATGAAATTCGGGTAAATGAAATTCGGGAAAATGATGATTATGGCATATAATCTTCGGGCAAACAATAGACAACCCATATTAACAGTTCAAAGCTTTCCTCATAAAGACTTATGTCCATATTAACAGTTCAAAGCTTTCCTCATAAAGCCACCAGCACGCGTCTAAAGGCACTCACTTATAAATAATCCCATCTCACAACGTTTGCTTCGAGCCTAAGCTGTGACTCGCGACTGCGGGTCAATCCGGTCCAATCCTCAATAGTCTTATTAATTCCTTGACAAATAGACGCGTGACGTGTGACGTGTATGGACGCCAACCGACGCGACGGCGCGCGGCGGTGGGCGGAGCGTGAATACACGTCGTTAGGCATGCAGGAAGGCTCGTGTGTTTATTTGTAGGAAGTGTTCGTTTCGGCACTGAAAGGGGAGTAGGGTGACCATGAGACATTCTACAAAGAATCAATCAACTCACCTGTTGATTGATACCAACCTGGTGGATGATGCAGAAGATTAAAACGTGGGCTCGCTTGAACAGCTACTACTAACGAAAATACCTATATTTTAAGTGAAACTAAGTTACAAAACTCTTTGATACATCTTTGGAAACAATATCTTGTTATCTTCCTCTATTCGCGAATAGGAACTAAATTTTTTATTAAGCATTTTGATTCATTTATCGATATTCTTTTAAGATAATCCTGCATAACCGCTCTAGCGTAGCCGCTATTGCGTAGGCGCAGTGTTCTGAACAGTTTTGTGACTATCATTATATTTTACGAGCGCTTATGATCATGATAGCTAATTGGAGCACTGCTTTACACTGTTGAGATACTTTCACGACGCTTACCCACTATAGCGAAGGACTAGTTTAGTTCTAGTTCATTATTATTATTAAACAGTTTTCAAGTCTTTGTCTTATGGCTTTCTTTATCTCATGTCATTTATCTGGCTAATATACAGCTCGTAAAACTAACATTAAGCACAAGAACGACAAGCTCTTGGCCGCAGCGCGCGCGCAGTGCCAATCAGTTCATCTACTTAATCGAAATGCACATACGAACAATAATCATCCGAACAGACCTCACCGCCTGCGCCTGACGCTGGACTCATCTACGAGTACTTCTATAATGCGACGCATGCTTCAACAAGAATGTTAATTTTTATTTTACGACTACAACTACACATGATTCGTTTCTAATCTAAAATGGCTACCGATACCGACTCATTAAATTCAAGTGTAACGTTGATGTCAGATGTGGGACTATTTCATGTCTTTCTCACGCTCTGTTCGCCTGCACGACGTGTGTGTGTCCCGTGGGCGGTCGGCAGAAACCCCGCGTTTTTTCTCAACATTATAAATATGAAAAAGGAACGCGTCGCTGTGCGAACACTCCCAACAGTTTTATTATCTCATTAGCGTGAAGAATGTCTTCATAAAGTGTCGCCGGTCGGGCGGCCTCAGGACATCATTCATTACGCACACTAATGGCTTTAATAAAATCCTATATTTTTCCTCCTGACTATGATCCACTACATTATTTGATCCACCAACTAACACAGCGTACATTTCAACTTCTGTGAGGTTTATAGCTTCACTGTTTGGATTATAAAAATCAATGAATTATGAAAATTTCGTTTGTGGTGTTGTCGTGGCTAGTAGTGAGCGCGGTCGGTAGTGCGCGGGCCATTACAGGGTGCCTGCGGGCGTCATGCACGGTGCGCGCAGTGCGCCCGCGCGCCGGCTGCCTCCCCGGGGGTGTGCCACTGCGCTTGCGCGGATAACATCTACACACAGTACGTATTATTGGCACTCACCGCATTGTTTATCGACGGTTACCGTGCACAATAGATCGTATACCACAAGCAAGTCTTCGGGCTTATTGCGATCACTACAACACTCACTGTTTGTTTACCTCGAGCGATCGCTACCAGGCGTTCGACATTACTATCGATTTGATTTAAATTAATAGCAGATTATGCTCAAATCGATTATCGATAAGACATTATCGGCATAGACGTGGATTTTATTCACCTATAAAATAGGAATTTAAACTATAAGCGCGCTGGGAATTGATTAATTCTAAAAAACCCGCTATTTAGTTCATTAATCGATGCTGTAATATGTAAGGGCCTCATTGTAATTTTAATTAAATTCCTCCACAAATAATTCACATTGCTCGATCGGAGTTGAATAATAAAAGTGTGTTGCTTGCGCATGCGCGGTCGTTATTCAAATATGGCGTCGCAGTGGGATGTGAGATGTAATCTAATCAAATATTTGCGCGTTGTGTTGTGCAACGCGCTCGGGTTGGACGAGATCATGATTCAAATAAATTGCTGAACCAAAAACAGTATAATTTGAGTGTTCCAAATAGCGTAGTGAGTTTCACACGCTAGTGCTGCGCCGCGGGCGAGTGCGGGACACATCGATCATATCGACACGCCCGCGCGCGCAAATCGTTCCGGCACAACACTAGATATTGTGCAACTGTCGCTAGCTCCGCCACATCTAACTATTATTTATATCTCTCAGATAAACGCGTTTCAATTATATTATCTGTCACTTGGGTAACGTCGCGAACTTTTATAAGATGTCCGCCGTTAGATAAATGCCAGGGAGTCGGTAATTGGAAACTGATATTACTACACACATCAAAAGTGTCTAGGGATCAAGCATTTTTATGCGGATTTCTTGAGACTGAGATGTGGCTTTGTAATAAATTTATGATTTTATAAATTTATATGGATCCTTTTTGGTGCATTTCATAATTTGAATCAGGAACTGTGAATCAAATTCGAGTAAAAGATGAAAATCAGCTGTCAATATTTTCCCTATAAAAACATACAACGCATTGAAGACATTATTAGTGCTACTGTTTCCCTACTACTGATTAAAACCAACGTTATTATGGAGCGGCGACGTCATTTAAGCAGGGAAGAAATGCTCAGAGCCGTGGGAATGATAGAAGCTGGTTCCCGGCAACGTACTGTGGCTTTAGCTCTGAATACAAGTCAGAGTGTTATCAGTCGACTTTGGACACGTTACCGAAGCACTGGTACCGTGGCTGAGCGCCATGGAGGACGGTATCGCTGCACCACACGGAGACAAGACCGATACATTCAAATCTTAACTCGAAGAGCTCCAAAAATAACCGCCATGATGTTAGCCGTGAGGCTTCATCACTCTTCAGGGAACTTAATTAGCGACCAAACAGTCAGAAACCGCTTGCATTAAGTGAACCTTCATTCCCGAAGACCGCTACGGGTATCACCTATAGCAATGCACAATCGTAGGATTCGATATCAATGGGCTCTTGAACACAGAAATTGGGCAGAAGAACAATGGCGTTTCGTGTGCTTTTCTGATGAGTCTCGTTTTGGTATGAGACCGGATACAAGACGTATACGACACTGAAGAACCCCTGGACGCCAACAGCGATTAAAATCCTGCCAGGAAGTCCATCTTTATAGTGGTGGAACCATCTTGGTATGGGCGGGTATTTGGATCGGCGGAAGAACTGAGTTGATTTGGATCAGAGGCAACCTCAACGCTCAAATTTATGCTGAGACGATTGTATCAGACGTCATCGTTCCTCTACAAGTGCAAATCGGTCCCTTATTTCAGTTAATGCATGATAATGCACGACCGCACACCGCAAGAGTTGTAAGACAGACTCTCGCCGCAGCTAACATCAATGTCCTGCCCTGGCGTGCTCTGTCGCCAGACTTGAACCCGATTGAGCATGCATGGGATATGCTACAGAGAAGAGCTCTGCCGAATATGGAGGGTATCCAGTCGCAAGAAGACCTTTTTTTGTTGTTGCAACGAACATGGGCGGCCATTCCACAGCGTGATTTGGATGAACTCATTTTGAGTATGCCAAACCGATGTTCTTGTGTTGTTAGTGTTCGCGGTAGAAACACGGATTATTAATTGTTTAAGTTACCCAATAAAATTTTAAAGAAAACTGTTATTTCAGTCTTTTTTTCGAACTTTTGTGTTAGTGGTTCAAATGTCAAAAATCCCTTTATTAGGAAAATGGCAAATTTCTTTATTAATGCAAAGGTGACTTGGTTTATCGTTACTGTGACAAACGAAAACACTTTATTTGATGAATCCTTAAAGAAAATTTTAATTAATATCAATCAGGAGAAAAGTTATTGCAAAAATATATGTTGATCCCTAGACACTTTTGATGTGTGTATTTTGATTAGAAACTAGTATTGAAACGAGATCGTATCGGCAATTTATCTCAACGAGTCCAATGAGTTCGTTAATGGATTATAGAACATCATAAATCTGTTGGTGATTGTCATAATATTGGCACCGTTTGTTTTTATGTGATACGGAACAAATCGACCCCGCGTACCGTGAGCCGATGCATTTGATTAGTGTAAGTACCGGTTTGCCAACTTATTAGAGGAATAGCAACCGGGCACCTGATCGAGCGAGATTATCTTTGATTAATCTATTTCACATACAATCTAGTGGCGAAACGGTTGTTGATATTTTAATAAACACTCATTTATTTTTGTAATCTTATTTTATTTCGAACGGTCAAGAGGATGAGTGAGGATTCTAGTGATGTTAGCGACTACCCATAGGTATAGAACAGCGCAGAATAAGAAACGATTTTATGGGTTACGTCGTGTCGGGTAGAAGGTGTCAATGTGTACTTTGATATAAGTGATAGACATCATTTCAATACTAGTGTAGCGGTATCTACAACGCCACATGCGAGCGACGCGTCATACTGACGTCACTCAAAAATCCTGCATCTCGCAAGCAGAGTTTACCGCGCAACTAGCATATATACAACGGCCCGAAATTAATCATTGGGCAGTTGCCCGCCAGACACAACACCCGTCTGGTCGGAGGATCCTCCCTTTTCTATAGAGGATGAGTAAACTTTACGCCCTGTTCCTCATACCTCTATACTAGAATTATAGATATAAACCATTTTTGAAAAGTGCATAAGTCTTTTATGGGATACTGACTTAAATATGACAACAAAATACCTTGATATAGGTAGGTACCAAACACAAATTTGTTGTACCTACAACACGGCTCAAGAAAATAGGTGGCTCGTTCAGATGCCAATGTATACGCTTTTATAATAAACTACCAAGCCACGTTCAAGAATTAACGCCTTAATAAATTCAAATCATTAATTAAACGTACGTTGTGCCAGAAAGCCTTTTATACTGTTAAGGATTATATTGAGGACAAAAAGGCTTGGGATTGAGTTGCTTCCAATTTTTATATTTTGAATGTTTTTTTTTTTTCTATATACACATTGACATTAATTAATGAATTTTATATAAACATTGACATTTGCTTACTTTGTAAAGTATTATATTATTTTAATTATTGTGCATGTGAAGACAATGTGGGTCATTTTATTATTATTTTTTTGTTTAATTTTTATTATTCTCTTTGTTCTGTTAGTTTTTTTCTAGGTCTGGCAGTTTGAGTAATTTATGTGGCCTACCCAAATGTCCTTTCTTTGGTATTGTTCGTCGAATCGTTGAGCTCCTTAAGTTTTGAGTTGAGCTGCACGATTTCTGACAAATGCGTGCACTGACTGGACAGGTCCTCTCAATCTGTGTGGTTCTTTCTTCAAAAGACCATCTCAGACATCGATCTACATGGTCTTCATATAACCTGACCAAGATTATGTCTGGACTTTAAAATAGACTGTGACCTCTGAGTTTGTTTCGGCCTTTCTTCTCAGAGTAGTCAGATAGGAAACGCCGACCTCATCTAGTTTTATAAAAATATGATTGACGTGTAAAAGTGTTTGTGCAAACCTACTTACAAAATAAAAATCATTTATCATTTACCTATTGCAATTATATGAAAGAAAATTTAAAACTCATTTTATAAGTACACTTTGTAAACAAGGATAATAAAAATTAGAGAATTATATCCAAAATAAGAATTTTTATTTTTTTTATTTTATTTATGTGGGACAAAAAACAGTTATACATTACAGCATTTACAAAAAGTAGTTATATTACAATCGAAGAAACGTATAACCCACACTATTGTCCACGACTTGACATCTGAGTATGATAACGAACGCATGTTAAAGAAGAAATAAAAAAAAATCAAATTAAAAGAGTGCATAGATATTAGAAGATAAACACTATATACCGACGAATCAATGGGAGCGGATGACAAGAGCATCCGTCTTATGGGCGATTCGCAAGATATTGTGAAACCATTCTTTTAAATTTAGATTGCGACAGCGCGAAAATATCAAAATCAATGAATTGTGAGTTATAGGTTTCAAAAAGTCGGTGGAGAGGGGCTCGCACCCCGGCCTTCCTTCTACATCGCCCAGTGTAGAATAGTCGAGATGCGCGTACCCCCCGCCGAATAACAGTTCTGGGTACTACGTAACACAATCTATTCGAGAGCTCTGTACAATTAAATTTGTTATTACATATACCGTACAACATCACAACCATGATCAGTGAACGTCTGGAATCCAAGCTCAATATCTTATAATGCTTTAGCAAATCTGCATAGGGAATTCTAGTACGGAAGCACTTGTAGTGCGTGGCACGAAGAAATTTTTTCTGAACCATCTCAATTGCTTGCTTATATTTATCATAATATGGGCACCAGATCGGTACCGCGTATTCCAACTGTGAACGGACTAGTGTTTTATATAAGAAGAGAAAAGTAGAAGGCTTTTTAAAGTCTTTACAAGACCGCATGACAAAACCATACATCTGATAGGCTTTATTAATTATGTTATCGATATGGGTGTCTAAATGTAATTTGCAATCAAGCAGTACGCCAAGATCACGCAAACACTCGTATTTTTGTAACTGTATGTCGTTCAAGGTATATGGGAAGTTAATAGTATTTTTGTTTTTAGTAAAAGAAATGAAGTGACATTTTGGAAGACTTAGATGAAGTTTATTAACCAGACAGTATTGTGAAAGCCTGCATAAGTCCTCTTGTAATCGCAAACAATCCTGAGAGTTCGCACAAGCCTTGTAGATTTTAATGTCATCGGCGTACATTAGGAATTTAGAGTTGACTATGCAGGATTTTATGTCGTTTATAAACAAGATAAAAAGCAATGGACCCAAGACCGATCCTTGAGGCACACCTGATTCGACGACCGCATAATCGGACTCGAATCCATTGATAACCACTTTTTGTGTCCTATGAAATATATATGAAGCAAACCATCTGAGTAAATTGCCCTTTATGCCATTGAAAGCGATCTTATCGAGAAGCAATTTGTGGTCCACCCTGTCAAAAGCCTTCTGAAAATCAGTGTATACAGCATCAACCTGCGAGCGCATGTCCATGTTTTCAAACAAAAATTGTGTAAAAATGATTAAATTTGTGTTAGTGGATTTGGATTTGACGAAGCCATGTTGCTCGGGTATAAAAAGGTGATTTAACTGTGGAAATAATTGGCTATGCACTAGACCCTCAAAAAGTTTAGACAAGGTGGACAGGATAGATATGGGTCGATAATTTTCAATGTTTCCTTTGTCACCACTTTTGTGAATAGGCGTGATGTAAGCCCTCTTCCAAACACGAGGAAAAATGCTGAAAAATGAGAATGCTTGGAAACATACTGGTTCTGCTTCATAGGACAATCTAGAGGCTAGACAACACAAAAGAGAATTGACACCGCACTAAGGGCTTCTGCCCTGAAGCCCAATAGCCATAACATATAAACCAATAGAATGAACTTTTCAAGTAGAACCTTCGCTTTTAACACGACTTTTACCAATTTGTAGTCAGTTCGGAGTTATTAATGATCTAAATAGGTGACTACTTTTTTTTTTTTTTTTTTTTTTCAAGGATGGGAAATCATCCAATGACCCCTCCCGCTCTGGGTGGAGCGGAAGGGAGTGTCAGACTCTTACTGACTAAAACCCATCCGTGTTCCTTCCTTAGCCCTTTATGTTCCGGGGCAGCGGTAACCCTTTCGGACAATCCCGCTGCCCAAATAGGTGACTACTTGGGCACTGATGTTTAGGAATGTTGTTGGCGCCTTTCTTGGTAACAAGAGTCGTGTTAGTAGCAAAGTTTCCCCTTGAAAGGCTCTATCCCTTAGTGTATGTCGTATGGCTATAGGGCGCCAAGAATTCCTCAACTTCGGTGCCAAAGTGGTCATCTGTTTAGGTCATACACTGCGTACCGACTAACAATTGGCTAAAGTCGTGTTAGTAGTAAATGTTCTTCGTGAAAGCTCTTTCTGTTGCAATTAACGCTGTTGGGGGATGCAATAGGCTTCGTTCGGCAGACCGACTCTTCGTGCCTACAACATCTAGGAGGACAATGTTTTAAAATATCCGTTTAATTTTATAGGCTTAACATATGATGTTTGCAAGAAACAATTAATGAAAGTTAATCAATTGACAAAATACCATAATTTCAATAATAATTAATTAATGACTCTCATTTAGAGCTCTGTAGCTTCTTACACACTAACAATCAAGAGAAATCGTCATAATAAGAAATACCCTGCTTGGTGAGATCTCCTCACTGGTATGTGGCCTTCAGGCTAGATTCGCCCAATCTCCTCATTATTTATAAGACATTGATTTACATTCTGTGATTACTTTAACTCCTACACTGACTTATTACTTGTTAAAATTTTAGGAAAATCATATATTTTTGTAATGTTTGTAAATATGTGAGCACCTTGTATCATCACATTAGTTTATTTGTCATTGCTTCATTTTTAATTGATTTTAACCGACTTCCAAAAAGGAGGAGGTTATATGTACGACTTTATACATGTCTTTTATTTTTATTTTTTTTATGTATGTTCACCGATTTCTCCGTCAATTGTGGATCGAATTTGAATTTTTTTTTTGTTTGAAAGGTTATACTCTCGAGGTGGTCCCATTGTCACCAAGTTGGAATCTGGCGAGAGGATCCCATGGAAATCGAGGGAAACCCTCAAATTTTATTTGGGTATTTTTTAAAGTAACTCGTGCAGTCTCAAACTCAAAGCATTTATTTCAATTAAACCATTTACAGGCACTTTTGAATTGTCAAGAAGTCGATTGTCAGAAAATATGAAGCTAGTTGCCCATTCCAAAGCGTAGGTACCTATGGAGATGAACGGGCAAGAAACTCCATGGACACTCTTAAATTATATTTTTTCAAAAATATTAGTTACATCATTAATGTTGAATTTATAATTATATGTGAGAACGATGTAATAAAATAAAAAAGACGTACGTGTTAAAAGCGTCCAGAGTACAGCAAATAGTACTTAACAAAACAACAATCTAAAAATAAAATAATTAAAAATAAGCCGAGGCAGCCAAGTGATGACCAGCCCCAACTGACGGCGCCCGTTCACGAACATGACGCATAGATCAGCACCATTCAGCTCAACCATTTTGAAGGGAGCTAAGTTGCTCTCGGAAATCACCATTTGGTAAAGTGGAACTGATGATGAAGACCACAGATGGCCATCGGAACTACTCAATGATAAATATTTCACGGGTTGCGATTCGATTGCTTTAATATGGTTCCTAAGCAATTTATGTTCGTCACAATGCGTATGGTGAAGTCCAGTTCTCCTGGTTCTTACCAGGAGAACTCATCAACAATTAACGTCCCAGCATCGGGCATAGCAATATTTTGTAACAGGTGATGAGCAGTTGACATTAGGGTTTGAAACGGTATGCTCTCGAGGTGGTCCCATTGTCACCAAGTCAGAGTCTGATGAAGGGATCCCATGAAAGTCATGGAAAATCCACTTTATTAGGCATGTACAGTGTGTTAGTTGAACTCTCTCAAATCAAATGAAACCTATTGAAGATTCAGGTGTTTGGGTCTGAGAGTCAATACTTACCTAATGCTACCGAGCTGTCGATGGTAGCCACGGCAGTCCTTAACCGTTAGGAGTTAGGAGATACGGCAATATGTCGACAGAAACTACTTAGCAGTTCTTGGATATACGTGGACTTGTAAGACAATCGTCTTCATCATTCCATTTCTCGTAATGATGTAACGGGACGAACAGGTCACGCATCTGATGATGGTAAGGGCTTGTAATTGTCGAAAGAGCTTGTAATAGGCCTAATTGAATAAAAGTATTTGATTTTCACTTATCATATCATCAGCTCAGCAGCATGAAGTGATGACTCTCAGACAACACCTATCGGTCCATTAAATTCTGAGAAAATTGGATGTGACAGACAGACACAGACAGACACTCGAGTGATCCTATTAGAGTTCCGTTTTTTTCATTTGAGGTAAGGAACCCTAAAAAGTGAAAAATAAAAAACATTTTTACAAAAAAAAAAAAAACAACCGACTGCCAACAAAAATAATACTTCCACCATAAATGTTATTTACTAACTTTTTAAATTTTGTATCCTGCTTATGCGTATGAAGTTTCATTAAAATCGGTTTATTCATTTCGAAAAACAAGGGCTTGAAAGTTTGTATGTAATTCCGTACGTTGTCAACGCTCTTAAAAGGTTGTGCTTATCCAAACCGATTGTAGATTTCTTCAACAAAACATGTTATAATCGAAACAACACTATTATAAATTAAGTGGTCCATTCACCCTAGTAGACAAGTAGACAACTAAAGTAAATCACTTAGTTTAGCATAAAGGTCACCGCAGGCAGTTATTGAGCCTCGCGGTGGCAGCAACAGGTGAGAAAACAGAGTTGCGCCCACTCCACGCCGTGTGCGCACGCGCATTACGTGGGTGCAAATGTGCATTAATAGTGTAAATGTGGATTTATTGGCTATTAATGAGAGGAATTGGAAGAATAATCGAATTTGATTAGAACGGTTATAAATGAACGGCCACCAACATTGTTTCACCGGTGGTTTAAAATAATTATTAACTCCCTTATTAATAAACGCGCAACCGACCCCAATATAGTTGTTAAAGGGCTAGGCAGCTGATGATGATTAATAAACGCGCAGTAAAGTGACAACGAGTTTAAACTCCAGATTAACCATACATTTTTTGAGATGTACTCGTTAATGTACCATAACTTTACTCGAAGAGGGTAGAATATTCCGCATTGTATTTCAAATAATTTGTGATATTCTGAATTAATTACCTCCTACTTGGTACATTTTTTTTCATAACATTGATACTGTTGTTTGTACCGGTGATATAAACACTGATCACAACCATGTTCAAGCTGGTAGAATAAAGTTCAGAGGGGCAATTCTCGTAATTTTAAGAACGTTCGCAGCCTGATCTCTGTCTCATTCTGTCAAAAATACCTCTAATTTAGGGAAATTAAATGTAGGGATATTTAGACAAGTTTTTGACATTTGTTTGTCGCTGAGATGAGACTGCGACTTGATTTGAATGTTTTAAATTGCGAGAGTTGGCCTTTAGGACTTATTTTACTTAATTATGTAAAATGCTTATACATACATTTATAAGCTTTAAGTTTCGTTTGCAGCAACATAATGTTATTGAAAGATACCAATAATATGAACTCTCATAACATCTGTCTTCTTAGCCCACACAAGTTCAACCTCTCTCTGTCTCTCACTCGTGTCGATAACCCCCGTCCCACCATTACGTCGATAGTCGTCGATCGGCGATAGAGACCCGTGTGTTGTCGATAGAGCCACATTTTTGTAATGGGCCGTTGCGATGCGCCTGCACATTGTTAACTTGTGGGTGTACGATGTTATTTTAAATAGTTTTATGTTACTGTAATTTTATTAATAGGTCATGCATGAAAGATCCAGAAACCTTCAATTTGTCTAGGAGCAGAAAGGAGTCTTCTTGTGGTCAACATTAACTGACTTCAATAATGGAGGAGGTGAACACATTAATGTCAGCAGTTAGAGCACTTCACTGATTGTGTCTTCTATATCGTTCTGTTTGCTGACACAATGAACATCCTCAGCAGCTGGTGGCAGTGTATCGCGACTCCTCTGTGTACTACATCGTTCTGTTTGCTGACACAATGAACATCCTCAGCAGCTGGAGGAATACATATTTCACGCTTAATTCCACGCGTTCAACGCGTTGAGTAAAAACATCGTTCAGAAGTTATTTAAAGAGAGTTGGGTACAGCCACACTCCGGCGTTTTGTGGAATTTCAAGAGTTTTATCAACTAATAATTTGTGGCTGTTGGCCATGGTTTATGGCGCCACATTCATTATTTAATTTGTTTATGTTATGAGATAACAGTTACTTATGTTTTGTTCCTGTGACACATTTGTGTGGAGAGAGGTTATCTTTTAGCTGGTTGCGTAATGTTGTCAACGCATGGTACTTACTAATGAATGTGTGACAATCCAAGTCACATTTGAAAACAAACAACTTATACTAAATCATTCCGCTCCATGAATTCTGAAACTAATTTAACTGTATCCCTACATAATTCTCCGTTGAGTTTGTAATTATCTCCCTCTTTTAACAAAGGGCGGCGCGTGCACATCCCAGTGTTCTGTGTGTGTGTGTGTGAGAGAGAGGGTATGCGTGTGTGTGTGATCATCACTTGATTGCTAATTTTGGTTAATTGCAAGTGCTTTGTGTTGCGCCCGCGCAGATTTCCGATACAAACGTGGCACAGAATGACTACTGTCCAATTTATTGTATTTGTACACCTGAAGGGTCGTCTGTGGGCAGGCACTGAAGGGTCGCCGGTCGCAGGCACTGAAGGGTCGCCGGTCGCAGGCACTGAAGGGTCGCCGGTCGCAGGCACTGAAGGGTCGCCGGTCGCAGGCACTGAAGGGTCGCCGGTCGCAGGCACTCAAGGGTCGCCCGGTCGCAGGCACTGAAGGGTCGCCGGTCGCAGGCACTGAAGGGTCGCCGGTCGCAGGCACTGAAGGGTCGCCGGTCGCAGGCACTGAAGGGTCGCCGGTCGCAGGCACTGAAGGGTCGCCGGTCGCAGGCACTCAAGGGTCGCCCGGTCGCAGGCACTGAAGGGTCGCCGGTCGCAGGCACTGAAGGGTCGCCGGTCGCAGGCACTGAAGGGTCGCCGGTAGCAGGCACTGAAGGGTCGCCGGTCGCAGGCACTCAAGGTTCGCCCGGTCGCAGGCACTGAAGGGTCACCGGTCGCAGGCACTGAAGGGTCGCCGGTCGCAGGCACTGAAGGGTCGCCGGTCGCAGGCACTGAAGGGTCGCCGGTCGCAGGCACTGAAGGGTCGCCGGTCAGCAGGCACTCAAGGGTCGCCGGTCGCAGGCACTCAAGGGTCGCCCGGTCGCAGGCACTGAAGGGTCGCCGGTCGCAGGCACTGAAGGGTCGCCGGTCAGCAGGCACTGAAGGGTCGCCGGTCAGCAGGCACTGAAGGGTCGCCGGTCGCAGGCACTCAAGGGTCGCCCGGTCGCAGGCACTGAAGGGTGGCCGGTCAGCAGGCACTGAAGGGTCGCCGGTCAGCAGGCACTGAAGGGTCGCCGGTCGCAGGCACTGAAGGGTCGCCGGTCAGCAGGCACTGAAGGGTCGCCGGTCAGCAGGCACTGAAGGGTCGCCGGTCAGCAGGCACTGAAGGGTCGCCGGTCAGCAGGCACTGAAGGGTCGCCGGTCAGCAGGCACTCAAGGGTCGCCGGTCGCAGGCACTCAAGGGTCGCCAGTCGCAGGCACTGAAGGGTCGCCGGTCGCAGGCACTGAAGGGTCGCCGGTCGCAGGCACTGAAGGGTCGCCGGTCGCAGGCACTGAAGGGTCGCCGGTCGCAGGCACTGAAGGGTCGCCGGTCGCAGGCACTGAAGGGTCGCCGGTCGCAGGCACTCAAGGGTCGCCCGGTCGCAGGCACTGAAGGGTCGCCGGTCGCAGGCACTCAAGGGTCGCCCGGTCGCAGGCACTGAAGGTTCGCCGGTCGCAGGCACTGAAGGGTCGCCGGTCGCAGGCACTGAAGGGTCGCCGGTCGCAGGCACTGAAGGGTCGCCGGTCGCAGGCACTGAAGGGTCGCCGGTCGCAGGCACTCAAGGGTCGCCCGGTCGCAGGCACTGAAGGGTCGCCGGTCGCAGGCACTCAAGGGTCGCCCGGTCGCAGGCACTGAAGGGTCGCCGGTCGCAGGCACTGAAGGGTCGCCGGTCGCAGGCACTCAAGGGTCGCCCGGTCGCAGGCACTGAAGGGTCGCCGGTCGCAGGCACTGAAGGGTCGCCGGTCGCAGGCACTGAAGGGTCGCCGGTCGCAGGCACTCAAGGGTCGCCCGGTCGCAGGCACTGAAGGGTCGCCGGTCGCAGGCACTGAGCGGTCGCCCGGTCGCAGGCACTTGAAGTGAAGCTTTTTGTAAAAACTCTCAGCTGATTAGAGATAATAGATTTAACTACATTACTGTATCAGTGTCATTAAAATACAAGTTATTCTTAATTATTTTAGGTTCGAATCCCGTTTTTGCCAGATTTTTTAAATTTTTAAATTGCACCGGTGTAAAGTTACAGGAAATTCTTCATTATTTTGTAATCATTCTGAAACCAACCTTCTGCACCAAACATTTGCGTGCACAGGGCGGTGTTTGAAAGCCATCCAAAGAGAGGGGTGATGTACCACCAGCCGGTAATGAGAGAGCCTTGCAGCTTATTGTTAACTTCACGTGACGACCTGTGGACCTGCTCGCTGGACCGAGAGCTGGATCCTCTGGGGTGTACGATACCGCTGCGCGCTGTACTTACATCTTTACAACGACTTCATTGTTTTAGTCAAGGTTGCATGTTTTTGATATAAAGGCTCATCTAGAATAGAGAAGCGAGGGTTATACCATGAGGCCTTACTGTGGAATGGTGAGTTTATATTGTTACATGTCCAGATTTTCTTGCGACGATTTCCGACAACGTAAGTGATATCCAATAATATTTTGGGAACGAAACACATTATTTCCATACTACGTGCAGTATTCAGCTCAATTCCATAACTCCCCGCACAACCTACCACCCATCACGATTCTCAATTTGTCTCAATTTGAGCATAAAATCAACTACCTTAGTTCACGGTCTACCGTCTCTACATGCAGAACGACTCTACAAACGGCGTCAATTCCACGGTATTAGGTGTCAACAGTTGGGAGGCTTCTGTTCCTGTCCGGCCAGCGCGGCGGCGCGGCGGCGTATAATCGCCCCGGCTCGCGCCCGGCACGACCGCCGTCCGGCCCGTGACCGACACGCTCTTGTACACTTGTATTAACCGCCGCGTTAAGGACCACCGGCTGTCGACCCGAGAGGAAGTTTTTTGGAAATGTTTGAGCTGCTGTTAACATTCTACAAATTGTGTCCGGAGACAATTAATTGTTACCTACTTAGTACATTGTTAAAACATAATGAGAGTAGTTTAAACTGAGAGAGTTTCGGGGTACAGTAGGGGTAAGCCGTAAGGGGTTTCGTATTACCCAGTAATGGGTTTGTGAAGGTCAGATAGGCAGTCGCTCCATGTAAAATACTGATACTCAGCTGCTCCGGTTAGACTGGAAGCCGACCCCGACAAAGGCTAAAAGGCCCGGAAAAGGCTAGGCAGGTGATGATGAGGTTTCGGGGTAGAATAGGTCCCGACAAAGGAACTACTAGTAGGTAGTTCTCCCTACTGTCACAGATATCCTCAATGATTTTCTGAACTAGACTATAAGATAGCTATCACTAATTATTTCCTATCCAGCTTTCATTAAAGTAATGTATGACGGTCGTTGCAGTGTCGCAACGTTGCAGTGTCGCAACGTTGCAGTGTCGGAACTTTGCAGTGTCGCAACGTTGCAGTGTCGCAACGTTGTAGTGTCGCAACGTTGCAGTGTCGCAACGTTGCAGTGTCGCAACGTTGTAGTGTCGCAACGTTGCAGTGTCGCAACGTTGCAGTGTCGGAACTTTGCAGTGTCGCAACGTTGCAGTGTCGCAACGTTGTAGTGTCGCAACGTTGCAGTGTCGCAACTTTGCAGTGTCGCAAAGTTGCAGTGTCGCAACGTTGCAGTGTCGCAACGTTGCAGTGTCGCAACGTCTTCTAATATTGAATTTCTTACGACGACGACGTAGTTACATAAGGTACTGAACAAGGCTGTCTAAGGCACGCACTGTAAAGGTTTCCAAACCCATACTGGTCTATAAACTAATAACAGATAACATCATGACGGTAATGCAAACACAACACTCGCGCTCTAACAATGAGCGCGTTGAAGTCTTTTGTAGGCAAGAACTAACAGTGCTCTACACTCGGCATCCGGGCGTCTAGTGTTCCCCTCTAGTTGGCCCCCAAATAGTGGGGGGCGGGGGTGGGGGGCGGGGGGCACGCGCTCGCTGCGGGGTGCTGTGGAGCCTTCTCTACGAAGCACAGTACAGTTGGAAACACAAGTCTAAATGAGGTTGGTTGTTTATTAGCAGCAATGTGTTTTGTTATGTCCGTCGCGCATGTGTTGTGTTTAAGGTTTTATACAATAGGAGGAGGATTATTATTAGTATTGAAGAGCGTCAAAAATGAAGTCGCAATCTTATTTCAGCGAAACTCAATGTCAAAACTTGTGAGAAATGTAGATAAGTTTGAGGGGTTTTGTAACGAATTGTGACAGATAAGGAGGCGAACGGTTTTCAAAACAGAGGGATTGCCTGTCTGAAACACTAACTCTATTCTATGAGTCCCTGCGCGAAAGCCTTCACTTTCAACAAAGGTCCCAAACTACGTGGAGTTCTACATAACTTTAACACTCTATTCACAGCCTTTTATCAGACGGCTAACATTTTACAGATTTGTTATTGAAATGTTAGCACGTTCTTTAACATCTACAATGCCTTCTGTGTGTGTTGCACATAATAAAATGAAATGATGTTTATTTCTGTTAGTAAATCTTTTGAAATACTTTTTGACAACTAGTTTTAAAACTAGATGGCGCCGGCAAATTGAAAATTGTCAATGAGATTTGCTTACCGCCTAAAACCATCCCGATCGATACAATTGGGCAATAGTGTTCAATACACGTGGCTGTACCTGTACCGCGCCGAGCAGTGCATGTAACTACCGCTATCTATAATTGAGATCGGCGCATGCGCACGGAATCACACACAGAAGGACCACTTTTAGGCTAATGAGATGTAGATGGCACAGCAGCCTTGAATGTGGTAGAATAGGCTCGCTGTCTCCGCTGCCAACAGGAGCATAAGCTGTTATTACATTTGCGGGCTCCTCCTTACTTTGACGAACAAAATGCACAAATTTCATTAGTTCTGAATAAATCACAAATAGCTTGCAATGATTCCCAAATTCATGAATCTCAATGATATATGTTTGTTCAGTTTCGCGTCCTCATGAGCTGTCTATCAAACATTGTGTGAAATGAACCTTCTACAATCAGCTGCTTGCTGTCGCAACTCTTTGTGAACATGTGGCCGAAATCATGGATATTTTAAGGGTCGGAAAATAGTAATTTATTACAACCAAAGTGCATGTTGACAAAGAGAAAAAATACCTTTATGTCAGGTTATTCACACCCATTGCCAAACAAAATGTTACCAATTGTCTTTTTCAAGAAAGTCACACACTATACACTTGGAGTACTTCATAAGCAATAAAAAGATACAGGAAGTGGATGCAGTTAAGGATCTGGGAGTACTGTTCGACAAAAACAATACTTCGTCCCCACATCGAGCATATTATTAAGAAAGCATCAAACATGTTAGGGTTTGTACTAAGAAAAACCAGAGGCTTTAAACAACTTTGTACTAAAAGAACGCTGTACTATAGCCTTGTACGAGGTATTGCAGTGTTGTTGTTAGACCACACGACGCCACACATTAGTTACTTTTGGGAAGAGCTCAACAACGGTTCCTGTTGCACCTCGCATTGTCTTGACGAAAAAGTAAACAGCTGCTCTCCTATAATACTTGTCTCAAATATTTTAAAATGCACTCACTGATGATATCGAAGAGAAGTTATTGATGCCTTGTTCTCTATAAGTCGCTTAGAAATAAAATTGAGTGGCCGAACCTACTGAGTGTCTCAGTCTCGTGCCCAGCCCGATGTCCTGTCACACCACGATGCGCACCGCTGCGCACAGCGGTCCCGGGCCTGGTTCCTGGCTGCTAACTCACCGCTGCGCACAGCGGTCCCAGGCCTGGCTTCTGGCTGCTAACTCACCGCTGCGCAGAGCGGGCCCGGGCCTGGTTTCTGGCTGCTAACTCACCGCTGCGCAAGCGGGCTCGAGCCTGGCTCCTGGCTGCTAACTTACCGCTGCGCACAGCGGTCCTGGGCCTGGTTTCTGGCTGCTAACTCACCGCTGCGCAGAGCGGTCCCGGGCCTGGCTTCTGGCTGCTAACTCACCGATTTCACGCATGTGTCAAATGTAAAAGTTTGCAGCGATGTTACTGGTATCATCTATCATCATGACAGCATCGGAAAATTTAATAAAATAATTATTGAGCACTATTCTCTCAACCAATGAGCTCGCTATTAATTTAATTTTATGTTATTTTAATATATATTTGAGTTAAATTATTTTAATTTTTTAATTTTACCTAACAATCTGTTTCTTTTTTAATTTATTTAGAATTTAATTGTTGTTATTATTACGCATGGATTACCAAAAATTATTGAATAACTATAATTGTAAATATTATTTTTGGTTTTGTGTTGTTATGTAAAACCATAAATGGTGCATGTTATGTTAACCAGTAAGTAATTGTTGCACTCATATTTGGAAATTATCTGTTAAATGTATTTAAACAATTGTTGGCTAACCTAAATAAATAAATAAATTAAAAGAAATCAAATACAATGGAATTAAAATAAATCAGATCAGAATAAATAAAATGTAAGAAATCAAAATATAATGAGAAGACCAATTATAATAAGATAAATCCATATCTGTCGCCATCCGGAATAAATCATCGAGAAGGTCAATTCTCGTAATTTAAAACGTTCAAAATCTAGTCGCAGTCTCATCTCAGCGACAAACAAATGTCAAAAACTTGTCAAAATGTACTGAAATTTGAGGTATTTTTGACAGATTGAGACTGAGATCAGACTGTGAACGTTCTTAAAATAACGAGAATTGCCCCTCAGTTCAATCTGCGACAAACGAATCATGAAACAATACTGTCAAACAATATTCAACAAAATAATTCGTCAATCTTCTGACACTGATCCGATTTCCTCCTCCAACTTTCAGTCTAGACACGGACTTAAGTACGCAGTCAAATACGTAGTACGTAGTTACCGACCACTCAACTAACAACCACGTACGAATACTTACAAAAACTTAATCCTAACTTAAGCTCTCACTTTTACTTTGACAAATATATAATTTCTTGGTATCTGGGCTAATCGGAGGCTAATAGCTAGATTGTTGGCTAACGTTATGTATCTGATAAATATAAATTGTGCCTGTGTCCGCTTGTTCCGAACGATCACAGTTACAGCGCAAACTGGCAATAACTTAGAACTCAATAAGAGGCTAAATTGGTTTTGATTTGGTGGAATAGTAAGGTAAGCTAGGTAGTCAATCTCTTAATCATGTTCTCATTCAAGAAGAAAATAGTCTTCTGTCTCTTCTCTGGGTGTCGTAACAAACACAACACAACGTAAACATAACTAACAAATATAATCACCGTTTATGTTTTGAGGAAGCCTTTTGTTTCTATTTCCTTCGTCTCGTATAACAAGATGAGACAACTAAGTCAACATTCCCGGGACAAATGAAACGTTAAATACGTTCAACATAATATTATTTATCAATTTCAGTTGAACTCAAACAAATCCATGTGATAGAGAACTATACACAACAACAGAATTGGTATGCTACTCGTATGCGCGGGCGCACATAACGATCGCTTTGTGGTGCCGCCGCATTAATCCGATTACCGTGAACACACACAGATAAAAACAGTAATTACTTCAGACACCATCACTAATTGCACCTATATACATACATGTACATATTGTGCATGTGCTGTAACAACCATTATACTTCGCCACGCCGATTTAACAATTAAAATGGAGTTTAAAGTGTAACAGAATTAATTTGGTTAACTCTTCGTAAAGTTACGGTTTGTTAAGATTTAAAGCCGTGAAGTTCGTTAAAGAATTTAGTTTTAATTCGTAATCAATTCGGTTCTGATTTGAAGATTATTTTTATGAAAGATTCTCGTTGTCGGCAACAGCGTGCTGATCAATGAAGAACCACTGAGCTCATCATTGATGGTAGGTGTCCTGAAGATTCCTGTACTAAGAAATTGCCATCACTTCTCGTTAATTCCGAAATGTGTTCAGAAAGGAGGCTGCGCAGACGCATTCTCAAAACCCTCTTGTAACTCATTATGAAACTCAGGGTCAACAAATAATCCAGCTCCTTTCCTTTGCACGTGGCATTCTATACATCCTGCCTGCCTCATGAGAATGCTATGATCTTATAATAGTCACCTATAATTACAATCAATATTTAGCTCTGGCCGTCACGTCGGCTTACCGAAGCTCGTACAGATTAAATTAGCCGTGATTCTTAGCAGGCACATTAAAGTACTGATGTTATCTGTTATCTCTCAATTGGCTAAACGGATCAGTAATGGCGGCGGTGGCGACGCGATACGGCGGCCGGCGGATACTAAACGAATTAGTCCAAACACCGTGATACCATCGTCCGTCTGTGTGTCATGCGCGACGTTCTCGGAAACCGTATTAATTGTCAGCCGTCAGACGGAAATACGAGGCGCATGAATCGCAGGTTGACATACAGCAGAGCAATCTGACGCAATGTCTGGACTAACGTTCAGTACACACAACTTTGTGTATCGTTGACTGACACTGGTTGGCTTTCGTGCGAGACTGTTTGGTTGCGGTGTTTACACCAGTTTTGGTTTCATAGGACAATAGTCTGAATTGAGATAGTTTTGACCTAGCGTACGGCTTTAATACTTACTAGTTGCCTTTAAAATCTTTAGCGAAATGAAAAGGTTAAAACCAATCACACACGTAAAGTACTTTCCAAGTAAAATAAAAACAGATGTACTTTCCCACAATCTCCTGCGAGTGAGTATGCGCCTGCGCGCTGACTCAGGGGGAACCGGATTTACTTTTAAAACGCCATAACATTTTATAGTCGTGTGGTTTATTACAGATATGCGAGCTTTTTGCTCGCTCCGCTCCGACCGCACCACCGCTTGCGCTCGCTCCGCATGTCATTAAAATTTACTATCATTTCACGCGACTACGAAGAAACGACATAAACTATAGTATTTTATGATTGTATTTAAAATACAGGTTATTGATTCAATTTAAAAGATTTCGGTCTAGTTTTTTTTAGCACTTATTTTATAGGCTATTAAATCAGAGTCGGAAACGAGTGTTATAAAATAAATTGTCATGTATTATAAGGTGAACACTTTTTTTGCAGGAACCGTTTAATTAACTTTTATTGGCTCTCTTTTTGTATATTTTGGGTCTTTATTTTATTTTGGGGTATTTCACGAACATGTTCGGCGGTATGTCCGGTGTCAGCGGTGAGTAAGGAGGACGTAGATACACGACTGACTGTCGGCGTCGTCTGACGTGGAGTGCTCGCTCTTAAGAATTCATTAGTAAGATGGTCGTTACCTCGTGTACATACAGTGAATTGGTAATTTGTTTAAATCTCTTTAATACTGTCCTTGAACGAACATAATAGCAGCTCTTTTGTTAATGGTTTGTCATTTGTTTGAGCTTACGTTTTAATTATAATTGATAATTAAAACGTAAGCTGTCAGAGGTATTGTCTGCAGAATATCCGCCATATACGAGTAGCTAATTGTAAAACATTATTACTTTTAATAGCAAAATAAAATCTGTTACATAGAGTGAAACTGTCACAACTAGGAATCTACAAACAGCACCTACACCAACCATACACAGTTTGTACTTCGTGCGACCGAAGCGCGGCAGTTCAGTCTGCACCGAACATTAGCATGTCGTTACATACATTGTCCGCCTGCCTGTCTGTCCATCGGTGATGTCCGCGCCCGCACCGGACTATCGCGTTACAGCGATTGACTTCATTAGCTAACACGGCTATATTGTCACCGGCAGAGATATAGGAGGTACCTGCAGATAAAAATGTGTGAACTACTTAAATAATTTTAAAATATTATCAAATTCAGTAGACTCATAGAGCCTATTATCAAATACATAAGGTACAATTCATTACTCATTTTCGTATTAGTGGGGTTTAATGTAATTTATACAAATTACATAATTTCTATGAATCTTCCTTTGAATTGTGTTAGAACAGAATTCTGTATGAAGCAGATCTGCAGGAATCGTGTTACTGCCTCGCGCCAGTGTATAGAATACAAATCTTTGTATTGACTGGGCGGCGTTTATTTTGTGTGAAACTGAAACTCGAACAGAATGTATTGTCAACAGAGAGATTTACATACATTAGCGGCACGTTCGATGAGTGATGGTGCACTAAGTTCTTGATGACTGTTGTGGTGTGTTGTGGTGTGTTGAAGATGAAGAAATTGTGTTTCTTTGTAGTAGCAGTAATGTTCTCACTTCAGTTCTCACTTCAAAATAAAATACAAAAAGAAAGATTTCATTTTTAATAACTTTAAATGTGTTATTTACTCATAGTAGGTACAGAACTAAAGAGTGTCTATTTATATTAAATTATACGAATATGAACCAATTCCCCGAAAAACGGTAATTCGTATAGAAATGCATTACCAAACACCACATACTTAGCAGTTATCCTTGCTATAGAACGATCATTGTTCATGACAAGAACTCTGTGGTTTATGGTAAACCATTACTCTCTGCATTACTACTTATTACTTGTTAATTTTTTTTAATATTTTTTTTAATGAAAATTGTTTACTTTTACCATATTTGTAAATATGCGAGCACCATGTATCTATCAGATTATTAATTTATATGTCATGGTTTCATTTTTAATTCTTTTACCTATTGGTATAGTAATTTTATTTTAGGTGCATCGTCTTCACATATTATTTATTATTTAATTAATGTACAAGTTATGCAAAATATTGTAAAACATTTTAAAAGAGTAACGGTGGAGTTTCTTGCCCATTCTTCTCCATACGAAAACTACCTTTTGGAAGGGGCGACTAGAATCAATTCTGTTTCATTGTAATTTTTGACGTTCAAAAGTGCTTTTTAACCGACTTCTAAAAAATCTCCTCCTTTTTTAGAAGTCGGTTAAAAAGCACGTTCTCAATTCGGATGTTTGTATTTTTTTTTTATGTTTCTTCGCGCATAACTCCGTCGTTTGCCAACCGATTTGAAAAATTCTTTTTTTGTTGGAAAGGGTGTACTTCCCAAATGGTCCCATGAATATGGTTTTTTTCGAAATCTGACAAGCGGTTTTTGAAAAATCAACAAAAATCAAAAAATTCAGAAGCAATATTTTGTAAAAGGTGATCAGCAGTTGACATTAGGCTATTGTAACTTAGATAAATTACAAACTCTCCCACTAAAAAGTACAAAATAAAAACTTTTTTACAAAAAAAACAACCGACTTCAAAAAAAAAACACTACAAAGTGCTAAATAACTTTAATTTCGGAAGTCGGTGTCAATAAACGAAAATGCAGAACCAACGACACCGACTTCCGAAATTACAGTTATTTTGCACTTTGTAGTGTTTTTTTTTGGAAGTCGGTTGTTTTTTTTGTAAAAAAGTTTTTATTATGTGCCTATTTGAAATAAATGCTTTGACTTTGAGTTTACTAACCGCGCTGCTCTGCGGTGTGCCCACAATGAAATTCATTACTAACCGCGCTGCTCTGTGGTGCGCCTACGATGCAATTCTTTACTAACCGCGCTGCTCTGCGGTGCGCCCACAAAGCAATTCATGACTAACCGCGCTGCTCTGCGGTGCGCCCACAATGCAATTCATTACTAACCGCGCTGCTCTGCGGTGCGCCCACAAAGCAATTCATTACTAATCGCGCTGCTCTGCGCTGCGCCCACAATGCAATTCATTTGTGAGAGAGATCTGTAGCACGGTGGTGGCAGGCTCGAAGGTCAGGCCGGTACGGTGAGGCGGCCCGTGGCGGTGAGTGGCCGGCCTCGCTGCCAGTACTGTTCTATTGGGTACTCGGCGAAATGTAACAAAGGGTTAGAAGGCCCGGTTCACCGATGATCCAGCATATCATCAGACTAACAGAACATTGTCATTATTCCGTGCACTTGAGAAGTACAAATGATCGTTGACGAAAGAGTGCTATCTATTTGTAACATGTAAAGAATGAACAAGTGCCATCAATACCTCATAACGACCAGCACTTGATGGTGGATGTGAACTAAGCGCGCATGGTAGCATCAAAGGAAGCAACCAAAATAACGCTTTCACTCAGTCGTCAAGCACTTTTAAAATATGATGAGACTGGGGAACAAATATATCATCAGTCCCAGCCTTCTTATCCCGGTTGGACACTACATTGGTACTGAAGAACTGTAACGTGACTGGCACGTTATCTTTTTTGTTAGTACTGGTCCTTCTGAACGTAAGCTAGTGGTGGCAGGCTACCTACTCCTGAGTAGCCGCGGTCGGAACTGTGACCGAGTGCCGCAGTCTTCACCGCGCGCCTCATTCTTATCCGAGTCTTATTGTTCGCCTTCGTAAGCTCGTGTGAACGATTCATTCTTTTTAACCGATTGTGAAGAAGCAAGAGGTGTTGTGAGTTTGAGCACAGGTTTGAGGCTATTTTGTTAGGTTTCATGCGCATACCTGACAAGGCTGGAATAGACCAGTTTCCTCAATCGTTCACCCAAAATCCTTGCATCAACGTCAAGTGGAAATATCAATGACAGACAACCGATTAAACAAACCGCTCCTGAATATGATGGTCGGACATAACTCTCGAGGAACAAAAGACCATAAAATATGACAAAGCAACGTCTGTCGGTGGAACAAGCGGGTACACAGCTCAACTTATTAAACTCGCGGCAATCGATCACGGGCCACGTTATAAATAAATCGCGAGCGTCCGCGTATCTTCGGCAGAGATCGGGCGTGTCCGGCGGCGCTCGGGCGGAGTCGGGCGCGCTCGTGACCCTCGTCCGTCCGTCCGGCCGCAGTAATTGATTCCGACTTGTACGCTAAAACAATCGGGAGATATGTCGGAGCACGCCACCGCTATACATCATGATACCGATCTCAGCGACTCCAGCCGTGAGCCAGCGAGCCGGTGAGCCGGTGAGCCGGTGAGCCGGTGAGCCGGTCAGCCGGTGAGCCGGTGAGCCGACTGGACGTACGCTGCGTCCTCCGATGTACAGCTATCGGATTTTGATAGATTTACTGTTCCGTTAAAAGCTTATCTACGTATTTATTAAGAGTTTTGTCATTTTTATTTATTGAACAGTAAGACATGATCGAATATTAGTTTTATCCAACAATCTAATCGTTACAAAACTGTTCGACGTTAGCGCCAGCAGACCGTTGTTGTTCCACGGAGGGACGTATACAGTAGAGAGCACCATTTATGTACGAAATAAAAGTAGCGGTGACACTTAATAGTACCCGTTTAGATCCAGTAAAGATTAGTAGTGTTAGGCTTCTGAACTGTTAGTGAAGGCAGCAGCTTCGATGCCCGGTTGATGCCCTTTGCGGTCTCATTATCAACTAACGTGTTTCGTAAGTGTTGGCATTTCGTTGACGTTTATAGTCAGTTGGTTGTATGACGCGAGGGGAACATAACAACTGTAAAAACGTTTTAAGGTATAACAGGGATATAAAACGGGCAGTCCGCGCAATAGCCGGGCAAGGTGATCAGCGGCCAAAGTGTTTATTGCCACTAAATGTGGCGACGTGTCATTAAAGTACCGAAATTATGTTATCGACGACATCGCACTCCGTACATGTAACAGAGAGGCGACAACACGGTTCAGTAAATTGAGAGATTTTTAGGGTGACGTTGAGATCCTATTTGTAACCAATTTTAAGTGCTTTAAATACTTTGAAATAGAGATTAGGGAGAACGACATAGTGGAAGAGGGAGTAGAAGACAAAGCTCAACATAATATTTTACTTTGGCAGACAATACACAACACTGTCCATCATGGTCACCTCACCAGCTCATTTGCACCTTACTAAACGTTAATACCTAAGCTGCCGCACCGCACAGCAACGCACCGCATCACACCGCACCGCATCGTAAACTGCACGATTTTACTCAACAACACGCCGCGCGCCGATATGGACAATACTGTGATTGTCTCGACATTCACGAGATAAAATAAAACCGGCCAAGTGCGTGTCAGACCACGCACAATGAAGGGTTCCGTAGTTAGTAACTTAACATTGTAGTTGAAAAACATGTTCTCCCTTACATTCCAACTGAAAATGTAAGTTTGTACGCACAGTCTTGAGAGATTTATCATGTTGTTTTAACATACACACTTCATATAGGTTTTCCTGTAATCTATGGGTATAAAACAATTTTCTGTATTTTTTTTCCAAAATTTTAGGCCCTGTAGTTTCGGAGATAAGGGGGGTATGCTCAATTTTCGTCTATTTTCTTAAATAACTTTAATACAATTTGCTTTAAAATTATGACAAAAATATATTTCAGGTCCTCACAGTAAGCTCTTTCATTTAATTTTGATATGTCACACGGTACAGATTGAATAACTTTTTTTTTAAATTTTCAATTTGCACCCCAAAAAACCCTCATATTCAAAATTCATTTATTTACGTTACACGTCTGTGTTTGGGTCACAGAGATTCATATGTGCATAATCGGTCCATTAGATTCGGAGCAATTTGCTCCGAATCTAATCTAAAGCTGTGACAGGCGGACGGGCAAACACACGAGTGATCATATATATTCCGTTTTTTCCTTTTGAGGTACGGAACCCTAAAAACGTTGAAGACATTTCATAAAGCCTTGTACGGCGGGTCGCGGCATCAGAAAAAAATTGCCTGAGAATGAAATGTTGAATGAAATCAGTGTTATATTATATTGTAGTTATGTAGGCTAGAGGGAGTGTCAAGGACTTCACAGTGAGTAGGACCGATCATTACTTTCCGACGAGAATGGTTTGTTTGAAATAAAATCATGCGAATGTTTATCGAATTATTTTTGCATGAGGAGGGGAAATAGCAATAAGATAAGCCGTAACGACCTCCAAACAGTGGTTATGAAAACGTGATAAAAAAGTACTTTTGTCTTCTTTTCCCAAAGGCTTTCAAGTTCCCCTTGAATCATCAAGAAGAACTATCCATAACAACCGTTTTATTGCCTCCACGCTTCAAGTCTGAAATTCTTTGGACGGCGCTAATTGAAAAGCATTAAGAAATACTAAAATCAAAACGATTACCTAGTTACATTTACAAAAAGGGAGCCAGCCATTACGAATATAATTCTAAACAATTAAATACATTGTTATGGGACAACATTAGTTCAAACACATTTGCTTATCGAAAGATACTTAGCGAGACGGTGCGGTAACGAGGGCCGGACACCGCCGCCGCCAGATCCCGCCGCCGCGCCGCACACCGGGCGCAGGGTGACCCCTCGATAACTCTCTCGTAAACCTCTCAAATAATACGACCACATTCCGGTGACATCGGTAACGTATTGGTGTACGACCTGCGCGGGTCACGCGCAGTAAATTCAATAACTGACTCCGAAATAATTGGGCAACACGACAGCGCGACACTTCTCTTAAATGTTAATAATCTTATAACAATATCTCGCTAGTACTCGCTGTGTTTACATTATAGCTGCTCGTGTACATAATTTATTAAGAGATCAGTAAAGATCACGGTGAAGCCACTTTCAATAAACATACATTGAACTTACTCGTAAGTATTGCATCACGTAACGATTTGTCACACGAGTCGACACGAGCCGACATGCTTGGGATTTCCACAAATTTTCAATAAGTTCAACGGTATATACAGTGCCATAACACATATAACATTTCTAGTGTAAATGAAGTGATATTTAGATCTTTATTCCAGCTTTTAAAACGTTACTATTCTGAATCTTTAAGTTATTGATTTGACAATTTTTTGATCTCAGCAGGATCTCCATCGTGTAAGTACCTACATTGTTAATATCCCGGTCTTGTCCACTGTCAGTTTGGCTCTGTACTACTTACTACTGATGGTTAACCTGACGGATTTTCCCTAATGCATTTTAGCAGCAGCAATTTTCTAGTATGCTCGTTTTCCGTCGTCCCATTTTCACAAGAGTGGAGGGTGCTGTCCATCTGCAATAGCAGGAACATAAAGCGAGAACTGAAGGCCAATTCTCGTAATTTAAAACGTTCAAAATCTAGTCGCAGTCTCATCTCAGCGACAAAAAAATTTCAAAAACATGTCATAATGTAGTGACAAGTTTAGGAAATTAGAGGTATTTTTGACAGATTGGCACAGATCAGACTAGTGTGAACGTTCTTAAAATTACGAGAATTGCCCCTCAGATTGTTTTGTACAGTGTAAAATATTATTGTCAAGTGCTTTCGGCTTTCGGTGAGCCGCGGCAGAAACGGCCGAGCACATCCGAGAAGTCTCGACTAAGTGTTTATGGTAATGAGCGATATGCGCCCGCATACGGACGCGGCTAAATGCGCAATTTGTTTAGAATTTGTTGTAATATTGCTTAGCGTAAAAACTGCAGAGGTCAGCACTGTAAGCTGTAGTTTGGCGGATAACGAAGGGAAAAAAACGGGCAAGTGCGTGTCGGACCACGCACAATGAAGGGTTCCGTAGTTGGAATAAATTTATCCATAGAATAAACTTAACATTGTAGTTGAAAAACATGTTCTCCCATACATTCCAACTGAAAATGTAAGTTTGTACGCACAGTATTGAGAGATTTATCATGTTGTTTTAACATTCAGACTTCATATAGGTTTTCCTGTAATCTATGGGTATAGAACTATTTTCTGTTTTTTTTTTCCAAAATTTTAGGCTCAGTAGTTTCGGAGTTTAGAAAACAATTGACTCTAAAATTATGAAAAGAACATATTTGAGATCCTCACAGTAAGCACTTTCATTTGATACACACGGTCACACGGTACAGATTGCGAAACATTTTTTTTATTTTCCTATTTGCCCCCCAAGTATTACCCCCATATTCAAAATTTATTTTTTATTTACGTTACACGTCTGTGTTTGGGCCACAGAGATTCATATGTGTACCAACTTAATCGGTCCATTACATTCGGAACAAATTGGCTGTGACAGACGGACGGACAGACCCATGAGTGATTATATAAGGGTTCCGTTTTTTCCTTTTGAAATACGGAACCTTAAAAATTACCAAGATCGCACATGACCCTCGCAACATGCTCAAGTGCTGTCCATATCTAGTGAGCATACTATCTCCAAATGAGTTTGAAACCAACCAGTATCTCAACATCACAGCATCTTAATACATTATCGGTTGCGCTGTAAATCTGCGCAGGAGTGCAAGAGGCACGGCGTCACGCGCGCCACCCACCACTACCACCCCACCCCACCCCACACCACACCACACCACACCACACCACACCACACCACACCACACCACACCACCGCAGCAACACTCGCATTTGATCGCGTTACGCCTTTCATTACTATTGCCTGTGATATATTTTATTAAACCAACACTTATTAACAATTATAAACTGTATTCACTTCGTAATAAAGTTACATTTTCACCGTAGAATGGCATGGTATAAGTTATGGTGTTGCGTGATGTTCACGCGGCCCTGATTTACGTGTGGCGTGCGCGGGCGCAAGGAATAGCGCTCTCAGGCGTAACTGTTCTGATGTCCGGGGGATGGATTTACGCCGCAGAGGTGCGGGTTCTGTTTCGGATATCAAATAAATGCGCGAAGGGCGCGGGTCATGAATTATTGGTTTCATGCGTTTTATTTATCGAGCCAGTATTGATCTAGGGATACCTACCAGAAGATAGGGTATTGCATTGCAAAAAGCTTCACAACACTAGAGGCAGGGTGAGTAACATTGAAGCATAAATTTTGCTGTTCGCGAGCAATGTTATTTCTCGTTCACAGATGTACTCATGTCTGTTCTGTTCCAAGAGTATCAATTTAAATAAAAAATGAAAAGTCATTTATTCAAAATAGGTTGAATCAGCACTTCAACGTCAAAATTACAAAAGACAGTCCCCAAAACGCCCGCCCTTCACCTCTTTCGCGTATCTGATAAAAGTGTAAACAAACCCTGCGTAGGTGTAATTGTGACGCAATCACTCACTAAAGGGAATCACTAACAGTATTTAGAAGGATTCAACTGTGTCTCGGCACATCTTCTAACAATTACAATGTGTTAGTAACGTTATTCAACTGTGTCTCGGCACATGTTCTAACAATTACAATGTGTTAGTAACGTTATTCAATTGTAGGTACCTAATTGAAAAATATTCGATGACAGTTGAGGTTATAAAATTAAAACTAAAAAAAACTTTTTTTTTTTTTTTTTTTTTTTTTTTTTTTTTTTTTGTTGCTTTTATTTAAATACTTGTCGCTAGATTTAACTGTGCAGATAAACAAGTAAATTAAATAACTTAATCTGATTGGTTTTAATTTTCAAACTAAGTAAATACGAGTACTTAAATCTCGCGACAAGCTTTTATATCATATAAATTGTGTAATGACGTTGAAGTTAATAGTAAAAGTTTTAAAGCTAACTTTTATTTTATTATTTTAAGCGCATTTAAATAAAAGCTTGTTTTTTTAAAAGTTTTTTCAATTTTAATTATTTTTTTACTTTTTAGTTTCGAGTTATTCTCAGCAAATCCTTTTATTTGATACCCATCCATATTTTAGGAGTGCATTAAAAATAACTGTCCGCCATCTTAGGTGTTCCATAATGTTGGATTTAGAATGACGTCACACAGCTAACCATGTATTGTCATCCAAACTAAACGTGTATACAAAATTTCAGCTCAATCGGTTGAAGATATCTGCTTCAAAATTGAGTTGCAAGAGTCTACCCGAAAAAACCTATAACTCTACAAATCTTACATCTTGGTCAAAATGTACGGCTTGTGGCTTGGCCGTTTCGCGGCCATCACACAGACACCCCCTGTGGGCTTATGATAGGACTTTAAGTCACTGGTCTTTATATATCATGTCGCCTTGCACTGTAAAATCCGTCAAATAGTTTAGACTATGAGAACTCGCAACGGAACCGATACACACACATAAGAAATACACAATAGCCTCATATTAAGTCAATCGTGTGTAAATGAAACGTCCCTCGAAGCCGACGCAGTCATTTTGGAACACTCACTACAAGTTACTTACCGCAGATAACGTAAGTGAGTTCTCGCGCCGCCTCGCGCCTGCACAAACTCTTCAATCACAGCATCGCATCGTGCTGAGAAGCTAAAATGGAAGAGACAGAAGTTCCACTCCTAGCAGCTTCATTCATGTGCTTAGAACATATATTATGATCACCAGTTAGTGGAGCGCATTGTCCATTTTTAATTTTCCCCTGTATTGGCTAAATAAGACGGATAAAGGGCCGCCTTTATTCATAAACGTTACTTAAAGTTAAGTAGTAATTAGCGACTCATTAACCATACATTTGACGTTTAAACATCACTTAACTTTAATCATCGTTTATACCCCCCTAATGTCGGAGTGAACACACTAGCCCTGCACCAAGATTGAGAGCAGGGACTGATAAAAACACAAAATACTCACACTTCCTTGCTTATATATTTTAGAATTTTGCAAATTTGTTATAACACATCAAGATTACTACACCACTTGCGAAGAGACACAAAAAATATACTTTTTTTACTTTTTTTAGACATATCAAAAACAAAATAACCAAACCTCAATCCCGAATCAAAATGCACTCAACCAGCACCTTAATTATGTCCATTAAAATCTATAATAAACTGCCAAATGAAATTAGAGAAGTAAGAAAAACAAACATATTTATAAATAAATTAAAGCGACTTCTGGAATCCAAGGCATATTACACAGTAAACGAATTTCTAGATGATAAAACGATTACAAAATGAAATTACTATACCTAAAACAAACCATTATAAAAATAATATAATATGGAATACAGTAATTCTTGTATAAATATGAATACATAAATAATGCATCTACATAATCTAATATAAATAAAAAATATAATTAAAATATATAATTAATCTAATATAATATACTTATAATTAATCTGATTAATTACCTACATAATTTAGTATAAACATATATATTATAAACAAATACTTCTAAAAATACTTATGACCTATTGTTATACAATACCTAAAAATTAAAATAAATATAATGCTACCCCTATGTACACTAACATAATAATATATACATATATAATTATATACCGAATGAAACACCTAATAATTTATAATGATATTGCCTTGATTAAATTGCTACTCAGCCCTCTTCCTCTCTCCTAATTTTTGCGTGCCCGACAGGATTAATATAAGAGGATATTGATCTTTAATTTTTTTTTATACTATCTCTATAACATATGGAATGCAATAAAAAATTGAGTATTGAATATTGAGTATTGATAGTTTATGGTGGAGGCTACTGAAAGGTAATGGACAGAACGGAATATTTTAGTTATGGATACTACAATTCTATAGAACCAAATTTTTTGTTCCGGTGGTTGATATGTCCACCAGTTCCCAAAGGTGTGTAGGTGTGTGTGTGTGAATAAGTTGACAACAACAACATTGCCACGTTGGCTAAACGACAAGGTTGCAGTACTTTTAATTTTTTTAAACCTCTGTAAATCTAGCAAAATATTAATTTTGTGCAAAATTAAAATATTTTAGGAAAAATTAACATATTTTCAAGCGCTGTATGAAGATAGAAACATGAATTAAAATAATAGGCTCGATAAAAAAATAAAAACATAAAAATAACACTAAATCGCTATTTAAAACGTGTACCTTGAAGAGATTACATCGTTAAACCATGTAAAAGTTATACTAAAAGAAAAGCCTTATTGTTTTTAGGGCTTGGTGAGAACACATTTTATAATTTCCTTATTATTCTTTTCTATTATTATTTATTTTTCAGATAACAGCGATCCATGGGTTAGTAACAATAGTCTTAACCTATGTTAGTACTTAACTAATAACACCGACAATGTACAGAAACTATTACTATGAAACAAATATCCCATCAAAAACATTAATGTGAAATGAGAGCCAAGTTCAATATTATGATAATACCTTGGTTGTTGACTTCAACGACAAAAGAAGTGAGATCTCAACGGATGCCAAGTTCAATGGTCCGTAAAATATAATTTCTTCTTGTAACTTAGGATAATATTTTGAAGCCTAAGGTCTTACTTGGCTAGTTCTCATAATTACGAATTATATTCAAGTGAAGACCCTAAAATCCACATAAAGACCGGCTGTCATCAATTTTGATTGTTGATTCTTACATTACAGGCACTACAAGTAAGTGTTCCTAATCTTATTAGAATCAATTAATTGATAAATTATAATAAACATTTACTAGTTTCTGATAGGTAGTTGAAACGGCTAATAACCTAGAGGTATCTCGCAAGTCTCAATGTATGAGCCAAATTTGACATGTTTATGTGAAATAGTTTTTGAGTTATGAGGGGGTCAAAAGTGCCTCCAAATGGTTCGTGTAATATTACACACGGTGTTGCTCGCCAGTTCTGTTAGCTTGAACTTGGCTTGACACACTGTCGCGTGTCTAGATACACAATATCTAGCAGTTCAAGAGCTCGCAACGGCCGGCCAGTGCCTGCGAGAGAGAGTGATGCCCCGATACGTAATATGCGGGGAGTGAGGAAACGTTAACATACACACCGCACTACAAGAGGAAGTGTCTTGTAATCCTGCACAAGATACAATGGATCTTCTGCTTCTGCCTTTTTAGTACTGGCTCGCGCCTGCGCAGTGTATCGGTGTCGGAACACGCGTAGAGCTTGTCGCTCGACATTCGTAGCGTGTAGCGCGTCGCTCGTAGCTTGCAGCGCGCTGTAGCGCGTTGTAGCGCGGGGCAATGAGCGCGGGATTGAGACCTTACACCCTCGCCGACGGGTAATGGTGTGAAAGTCTAGAATAGGTTGTAGGGCTGGCTTACTTGGAATTCCCAGAAAGTAATACTTTCTGAGGAAGTAACTCTTCTACCTACTACTTCAAAGGTTTTTGGATATAATGTTACGAAACTCTTTAGTTAATACTAGCCCTTGAATCTTGATATTTTGAAACCACAACAACGCTAACCTCGTATGTTATTAACTCTTCACCACATAGCAAGCCGCACTTCTTATTGATCGGTTTTTGCGATCATTTACTTTAACATCCCTGCACCGGTAATCAAAAAGCCCCTGGACCACAGTGACCGCAACATGGTCCAACATGGTCCAACATGGTCCGACATGGTCCATCCACTCTCGCGGCCGGTACCACACAGTGTGGTGGTTGTGGTGGATAACCATTACCTCCCGCTACACAATCTGTGCACACTGCAGTCGCTTGCACCCGCTGACGATGTTCAACTGTTCTGCCGGCCGACGGTTGCGGTTGGAGCTGACCACGGAATGCGTCTGCGCATATTGTTTACAGATACTTCGACTGATGTGAAGTCTCAAAATTATTGTGTTCTGTAGAAAGTAATTTTCCAGTTTCTTGCTAAACTGTATACTATCGCATTTTAAAGAATCTATTTACAATTCTGGATTCTTCAACACGACTGGATGCATGCTGGATGCATGACATAGTCTTGTAATTGATCTGACATGGATCTGACGCAAATAATTACCATTTCTTTTCAAGTTTGCGAGACAGGTGTTTCAAAGATGGCCGGAGCTCTCATTTTATTTTTTACCGCGAGTACTTTTCGGAAGAGGCCGGGATATTATTTAGGCCACCTGCGAAGTCGGTATTAAATCCCGCCACACATTGTGCATGCGCTGATGTTACCGTAACGGTTTTGTGCGCTTCCGGTGTGACTCCTTCTTTCGGCGCAAATGCCTGAGATTGATATTACTTTGACACATCTGATGGTCTCTGAGGATATGAGATGTTCTTTCTCGGAATAAAGTAGATTTCAAATGAAAATAGTGTATGCTCACTCACATTATGCAAGTCTGAAAGGTCCTGTATCTAAATAAATAACACAGTTTCTCGATAGATAAATAGTTATAAAACCTTGATCTTATAATTTTGTCGCAGCTTATCAGCTGAATTGGAAGTCCTAATGATAATTAAGACGACTTGCAACTAAGTGCTAATGATATTTATTATGTTTAGGTTAAACTCTAAATAATCTTTCCATCCAGAACCCACACTGCTTTTGTGCAGGCCACCGCTGCGCATCCGCATAACGTTCAGCGGTCACGTCGACGTCCGCACAGATTTGCTTTTGATAGCTCGGTAACTTATTATCCCGACCGAGCCTGCGATATTTTACTCAATGTTCGGAGTTCTCGTTAATTCTCGAGGTTATTTAGTCGCTGGGTACTTACAATTTATTCGAGTATTAGTATATATAGTAGGACTTATTAGCGAACACAGTTCTGTGCGACTGGAACACAAGTTTGCTACTTACTTTGCCAATCGCTACTTATGGTACCTACTCGTTATCGGTAATGGGGGAATAATGTAATTGCTTCAAAGCTTGCTGTCAAACATAACAATATATTTGTTAAATACACACTTTATTGACATTATAAACTTTTACGTTAAGCGGAGTGGTCACTTAATGTTTCTTGGAAGGTTTAGGGGCAGCTGGATTTCACCAGTTATAAAACGAATTGGCTGACCATCGGCTCAGCTGTCCACCATTTTGTTTCATAAACGCGCCTCACTACTGTTACCCCATTTCCGCGCTCCTTAACAGTAACCATTTGTTAGCAGCGCGTCGATGTGACAATGAAACATGTTCTGATTGTAATGCCTGCGTTAGCTGCACTGGCCTGATGGCTGCGCTGTACGCGAGTCACTCGTCAACGTTCACCAAGAAGTATTTATACCTTCCGGGGCTGCCAGCACTGCCAACGTTGTGTTGGCAGCGCAGGCGCAGCCGCTGTCAAACTGTAAGTAATGAGTCGGTTAATTTAACATTTGCGTTTTTTATTGACAGTTGGGGAAGTGCGTTGCATTCATATGCGGGTTATGTATTAGCGCTGATTTAATGTGGTCCTGGATATCCTGGCTTGAAAGTTGAAATAGATACTACTGGGTTTTAAGTAGTCAAACATGCAGAACATTACAGTTTTAATGAGAGCACAAGAACTGTTGTGACAAGAAATTCCACCTTTGTTCTAACAATGACTGTTACTGTATACTTCTGCAGCGTAACATTAAAATGCAGTAATGTAGAGTAACGCACGTATTGTGTAACTATCCCGTCCCGCTATCTGGAGTATTCTGGAATGACTGGTTGGATGGTAATACAGGCATGTGCAATTATTTCACAGCATACACTACAGACTTAACAGAGTAGGCAATTCAGTGCGACACCGCGCGGCTGAATGCGCTCTAATGTATTCGTTCGTTCGCGAGCCTCGTGATGTAACTGTAGCGAACACTAGGTCGGTACACTGTGGCAGAAGGGTGAGGGAGGGGGGGAGGGCAGATACACAGGTGTACAAGTTGTTAGCATTTACAGCGACTAGGTACTGTAAGGGAGCGAGGTTCAGAGGAACCTCACATTATAATTTAAACATCGATATCTTTTAATTTTAATGTATTGAGAGGAGGGACTTTACATTATCAAGTTATATCTAACACTTCTCCTCTACTCAACCCAAAAATACCCAATAATAATATTTGACGTGTGCTTAAACGTTTGTATGGAACACAATGTCAATTATGAGCAGCCTGTACAGTACACAGGTGAACAAGTTGTCAGCATTTACAGCGAGTAGCTACACAGGTGTACAAGTTGTCAGCATGCTTTTTTGTGCTTTTCTATTCACTATGAGTTGCATTATTCTTGATAATATTGGTGTCACAGGCTGCATGATATGTTGCTAACATATTTTTTTCTGATCTGGTAGGCCATAGGTATAACATAACATCATCACACGTATTCACCCCGAAAGCAAACTGTATGGATCACATTTAGCCAATTATGTGTTCTTAATAGGGCAGACCATAAAATAAAAATCCACAACTCCAGACTCCGGGCTGCTACTGAGAAATTCCTAATAAAACCCAGTTGCACTTTGCCTGTCCTGAGGGTGCATAAGGACCTATGTCATCCTACCCTACTCCCAATGGCCTAGTGGCACTTTGCCTGTCCTGAGGATGCAGAAGGACCTATGTATGTAAGCTTCGATTACAATATAATCTATATCTATCTTCTTCTATACTTATAATAAATCTGTAGAGAGGTCAATTCTGTACATGATATATATTTTCAAAATAACTATCAGGGGGTAATTAGTGATCGATACTGATGCCAAAAATGCAATCAGTAAAATTTTTGTCTGTCTGTCTGTCTCTATGTTCCTTATAGAAACAAAAACTCCTCGACGGATTTTAACGAAACTTGGTACAATTATTCTTCATACTTCTGGGGAGGTTATAGTATACTTTTCATCACGCTACAATGAATAGGAGCAGAGCAGTGAAAGGAAATGTTGGGAAAACGGGAGAAGTTGCTCCATTTTTTATGCTTCCGTCGCGTGTGCAGCCTTAATGGTTAAAGCTACATAGAAATTATTTATGACGGAAATGTTCAACATAAAATTATCTAAAAAATATTCCACAACAGCATATGTCTATCTTTTATGGTTGACTCACAATAACACGTGTAACTCCCGATAGCTTAGCAGTTCGGAGCTTTCTGATTATATTTGTTTACTCTAACGTTTATAATACTCTCACTCATCCCTAATTAAAAGAAGTTAATATTATTACCTATTCAATAAAAAAAGAATCATAGTAATCGGTATAGAAACACCAAACTTATACATGAAATACGCTAATAAGCCATCGCGCCGGCGTCGTCACGCGTGAATACTGAATCATGCCAAAAGGATTATTTTTGTGTAACGGTTGGCGCGCTCGACGCGGGTCGTAGCGGTAGGGTATAAAAAGGCGGGAGGTCCGAGCGCGAGCTTCACAATCCCGATAAGAGCCAGGCGGTACTTTTCTCCAGGCCAAACAGACCCCTCCCTCCCACTCCAAAACCGATCACCATGTTTGACAAGCCGATCCCTTGGGAAAAGCAAGCCAAATATTTGGGGGTCATCCTCGATCGGGGCCTGACCTTCGGTGAGCACATAAAGACGCGGTACGCTCGCGTGCCGCTTTCGCTCTCAGCAGGCTCCACTCCATACTGAATGCGCGCAGCAAATTGTCACTTAAGTGCAAATTGCGCATTTACACCGCGTGCATTCGGCCAATCCTGACCTACGCATGCCCTGTGTTCGCACACGTTAAACCCTACCGTCTCCATAGGATGCAGACTCTCCAAAACCGATTTCTCCGAAAGGCCACGGGCGCCCCGTGGTACCTTAGGAATAACCAACTACATGTTGACCTTAAGATCCCAACAATCCAACAGGTAATGAAACGCCTCACCAAGGGCTTCTTCGATAGGGCTGAAAAACATCCCAATCCCCTGGTCTCTTCAGCCGCCCAATACGTCCCCTCCAAAATCTCCAAGATTCGCCGTCCTAGGCATACCCTCCTCATACCCGACGACCCCATCACCCTTCTCCAAGAAAGCTGTAGGGAAACTAGTACATTACGCAAAAACAAGTACAAACCGCGTACCCGGCCCCGCCGTCGAGGCCCTCCGCGACGCCCCTGTAATATCACTGCCCGACCCTTGCTCGACAAGCCAGCCCGCGAGGCTGAGCAAGTAGCTTTAAACTCCCCAAATAAAAATAACCAGACCCAGCCTGACCATTGCTGCCCTCCCCTCAATGACTCACTAAGCCGAGGCCCGAACCCCACAGGGGGTGTAGCAAATAAATAGTTTATTTGAATTTCTTTTGTTGTTATTTTATAAAATAGGTATTAGTTGTTTTGGTAGTGTTTAAATATTCGTTCAAATTACAAATCTATACTTATAATAAATCTGTAAAGTGAAAATTCTGTACATTGAAAATATCAAAAAAATAAATGGCAGCGGGTGTTATTAGATCGACACAAAACCCAAAAATGTGATTAAAAACATTTTTGTCTGTCTGTCTGTCTGTTTGTTCAGGCATCAGGCAAAAACTACCGGTTCGATTGCGATGACAATTGATATAATTATTCTTTAATATCCTGGGCACCACACTGGGTACTTTTTATCTCGGAAAAGGATATACAATAAAAAACAAACTTAATTTTGCGGTTCGATCCCTAGACCCGATTACTGTACCAACCGCAAATAATAAGTTTGTCGTAGTACACGACGACGATAATAATAATAGGCGAGCGTTCGTTCATATTAGCATTCTATAAATTGTGTTTTAACTGCTACTTGCAATTCCAAAACGTGCTTTTCAGTGCGACCTTTTTATTCCTTTTAGTTTTTACTAAGTACAGTTTACAGTTTAGTGAAGTACAGTTTTAGGTAGAGTTATTTAGGTTTATTTTTATAAGTCGTAGGTATAGCTTTTAATTTTAAAGTATGGGTGGTATATTTGATAGTGTACGTAGTGACCGTAGGTTATTTTATAAAACTGTTAGGTAGGATTAGTCATTCGTATAGACATTAGTTTTTAGGGATTTTGCTTATTTATTGAGTTTTTTTATATTAAATCAAATCAAATCGTTTATTGCAATCCATAATGTACAATTACAGGTGGTAAATAAAAAGTAATAGAAACAATGATGGACCCTGTCGGGCACAGCAATTTTTTAAATAAGTAAGAGAGAGGAAGAGCGCTTTATAATTTTTTCTCGTTAGGTAGGTACTTAGGTTTACTTTTATAATCTAATATAAAATTCAAAGTCCTGTGATCCTGTCTGACTGATTATATCAATGCACAGCCTAAACCGCTGGTCATAGAGACATTAAATTTGGAGTGTGTTCTGTGTGAAGTGTTTATACACTTCACACAGAACACACTCCAAATTTGGTTATGAATATGCTTCTAATCTGAATTTCGAAAAACCCTTTCTTAGTGGATACCTATAAAGGTATCCACTAAGAAAGGGTTTTTCGAAATTCCACTCCTAAGAGGGTGAATGGGGGGAGGGTGAAATTTCACGTAGACGAAGTCGCGGGCAGAGGCAAGTAATATAATATAATAATAAATATATCCTTGGACATTTCACACAACGCCATATAGTCCCAAGCTAAGCAACCTAATGCTTGCGTTATGGTAACGAGATGGCTGATAAACTACTTATATACATTTTTTTTTTGTAAATACATACATATTATAGATAAAACACCCAGACCCGGAACAAATACTTGTAGGTCGTACAAATATCTGTTCCGTGCGGGAATCGAACCCACGACATGCTGCGCAGCAGTCAATCGCTCAACCACTGCGCCAACCGAGTTGTCTAAAAATCTAATATCATCCTACCCTACTCCGAAGGGCCTAGTGGCTTGCTGGGATGCACTTTATTCGATACGCCCATTCGCGTAAGATGCGCTGGCGCAGTATGACCGGTGTGCCTGCGCACATTTACATGCGCCTTGTTATTCGCGCTCTCAATGCCACACCGTCTGTCTGTCACCGTCAGGGAACGATCGAGGAAGCACTCTAGTGATGAGCGGTTCTACCTTTTGTGTTACAACTATATAACTGATGCCTCATCTTCGACCGTGGTCATGTTCCCCTTTGACCTCACAGACTCGTATTTTTGCAAATTATTTATCATGTTATCATAAAGGCCTTTCATAACTCTGTCTACAAAATGTGGTAATTAAACGTTTAAAAAAATTACCCAAGATCGTCTGTTACTGATAAGTATTATAAATAGATACGTTTGTCACTTCACATCTCGTCACCGCTCAGGAATTCGGAACTAAAGTCGTTGGTAATTAAAGCAAGGAGTTTGTGTGACCACTGTGACGGGTGAGTAATACTGAGTGGCTGATGATTCGGAGTAGGAGCACGTTACGAGGAGTGATCAATTACATCGCCATGAGTCCGCCATAGTAGCTCATACGATGTAATTGCGACTAAAATAGTGTTATGTGTGGTTATGAATATGCTTCTAATTGATGAGTATGTGACGGAATAATCAGCGTTGTTTTAAGAAGTGTAGAAGTATCTAGCAATTTACAGTGAATCAGGTGGAGAAAATGTTAAATAGTTTGAAAAACGCAAAGTCCTTAGCTCCTGGCTGCAAACTTTCAGAAAAAGGAATCGTTTTTGCGTCAGCTCGTAACTATCCGCGCTGAAATGGGCCTTCAATTACAGCTTCAGCCTGCAATTATTGGTCCAAAAGAGCGACACGAAATTAGCGAAATGAGAATAACACAGGACGAAAGATCGCTGATCTCCATTGCTTTCCATAGTCCATGTGAGCACAGCCCTCATACATTTATTGATAAACAATAACACAGGACGAAAGATCGCTGAACTCCATTGCTTTCCATAGTCCATGTGAGCACAGCCCTCATACATTTATTGATAAACAATTACACAGGACGAAAGATCGCTGATCTCCATTGCTTTCCATAGTCCATGTGAGCATAGCCCTCATACATTTATTGATAAACAATAACACAGGACGAAAGATCGCTGATCTCCATTGCTTTCCATAGTCCATGTGAGCACAGCCCTCATACATTTATTGATAAACAGATGCAAGATTGAGATACCATGGCTGCTCGGAGGCAGGCGGGCGCGATCCAGTGCGCCTGCGCGTTCCCACCGCGCCGGAATTTGTTGGAAGTGTAACAATCGCAGCTAACTGTATCGACCACTAATTATCACTCATTACACATGCAACTCGACTCAAGTTCGACTGAGAACGAGCTGTGTGTGCTCTCGACTCGGTGCGAGAAGAGAAACGTTTCCTCATAAAACATACCTAGTGTGGTTTTCACAATTTGACTGTTACAATTACAACACGAATGTTATATTGCCAAGCAGGCCACAACTTCGTCCATAGATTATTGCAGAGGTTAGAGACCTCTATTTAACAGATTCACAGGAGTACTAACTAAATAGTCTACAACTAAATAGTCTACAACGCCACATGCGAACAACGCGTCATACTGACATCACGCAAAATCCTCCAGTTGCCCGCCAGACACAACACCGGTCTGGTCGGGGACTCCTCCCTTTTCTATAGAGTATGAGTGAACTTTACATCCTGTTCGTCATACCTCTATAGAAACAATCTAGTCTAGTCGGACTGCAAATATGTGTATTAAATATTTACAATATTTACCCGTGCGTGTGTACAGCCTATAATGTCATATTTGCAGCTATTCTTCTGATAATCCTCATACATTAATAAAATATGTAGGAAGCACGCAAACTGATAATATCAAATTAATCTCCGCGCTCAATGTAAAACGTTATCGACAATAAATCACCGGATAAAGCAAACATTTCAACTGAACATTCCTCAGGGTTGTCTCGCCTGTCACATCCTGTTACAAGTTGAACGCAGAATAAACACCCATAATATCACGATCACTTGACGATGACGTCACCCGCAGGCTGAGCCCAACTCAGGTGCTGTAATTCGGAGCTGTCGAATACTTGTTGATACAGTAATCGGATTATTCGATGAATTACCCTTGGGTTCTCACGCGGGGTGCGCGCGCGCAAGTCATGCGCCGTAATGATGTGCCGAGCATGCGCAGCGGACTTGATTGGACACCATCTAGCGATGAGCCAAAGTTACACTTCGCACGAACTGCAATGAGACTGTACGAGCTTGCCATCTGTTTCAAAGCAAGAAAGTTATAAGCTGTCAGTTGTATGGGCAACCAACAACATTTGGCACCAGTGTACAATGATCACACCGTCATCGTCATCTCATTTTTAGCCATTCACACCACAAAAAACAAACACAACAAACATCAAAATTAAGAGGAATTGGCGTTACTTACACACATGCATGCCCACCGACTGTACGGAGTGCACCTTCTGTACCGACCTCCTCTGTGTCCCCAGGTAGTCGTTCATTCACACATTATTATTTTAATTTATAAATAAGTATACTTGTGACGGCGGCTTGGCCCACGGAATTCGGGATGTAAAACGAACAAGTCTAGGGCTTAATCTGCGCCTGCGCAGTGCGCGGTCAAATCCTTTGTAATCTCACGTTCGGATCAGGAATGTGTATTAATTAGGAACAAGAAATATAGTAGAATGTGACGCGACGGACAGACTTCATATATTTTGTTGCTAAAGAATTAAGTTACATGAGGCTGAGCTCCTACTTCGTTAGTGAGCCATACCTTTATTATTATTGGATATAAGCAAATAAATTAATTACTTTTGGTTCTGCAATAAATAGGGCAGTTTACACCCACACCTAAACTTAAACTTTAAACTAATTTAAGTTTCCTACGTTTTTACTTATGTTCATAATATATTTCCTTCATCAGTTTCCAATATCAATGTTATGATCTACTCTTTGATAGTAATACTCATTACGATCGTGAGAGACTCGATGTTAACGAAATATAGCGATATCGATACTTTATTATTGAACTGAACACTGTTGCACAGTTGATTGCTATTGGTATCCGTATACATTACTACCACAAAGTTATATGATACTTTTTATAATATAACTATAGTATATAATATAACGTAAATAACACTGATTGTATGTTACATGTGACACCCAGTTACCACGGTTCATACTTATAAATAACTAATAAACAGTAAACAAATAGCCACTTGTATTTACTGATATTAATATTAAGTGGCGACGCGGATGACGAACGTACTTATAGTCACTGTCACTGTAGTCTGTACTTGGCTGAGTTCCTAAATTCAATCACAGTTATAGACGAAATCGCAAGGATCCCTGCGGCTAGCGGCTGGCAGATGCACTGCTGATCGAAGAGTACTTATGAGACACTGCTGCATGCTGGTGTGCCTGATAGAAAGTTAAACGCGGTGTTTTCTTTTCAATTAGGAGAGAGGTTATGCAGTTTAGACTGATATTGATTAATGTTAACACACACGCTATCCTAGTTTTAACTGATGAACTTATTGAAAGCATTTCATTACTTTGTTCCGGCAGAGGGATCATCATAGAGGACGCCTGTGTCCCAGCAGTGGGAACATTATAGAGAAGGCCTGTGTCCCAGCAGTGGGAACAGTGCAGAGGAGGCATGTGTCCCGGCAGTGGGAACATTATAGAGGACGCCTGTCCCAGTAGTGGGAACATTATAGAGAAGGCCTGTGTCCCAGCAGTGGGAACAGTGTAGAGGAGACATGTGTCCCGGCAGTGGGAACATTATAGAGGAGGCCTGTGTCCCAGCAGTGGGAACAGTATAGAGGAAGCCTGTGTGCCAGCAGTGGGAACAGTATAGAGGAGGCCTGTGTCCCAGCAGTGGGAACATGATAGGCTGATTATGCATGTAGGTAGATACTTTATGGTTTAAGACATTTATTTCTCAAAAAACAGAACACAATTATTCACTTGGAATGAGAACACTGGTTGCATACATGTAAACGTTCCTTAGAACGAGTATCGGAACGGATGTATATAGTTAGACAGGTACAATAATTGTTAGTCATGACTTATTATTATGTTAGTAAAATAAACTATGCTAGATCGAGTTTGAAAGGTATTTTTTTTCTTGATGTAGGTAATCAACAAAAATATTGAGTCTATGAGTCCATATTACGTATCGAAACACAGTTTCTATCCGAGTTCCTATTGAAAGCATAATAACGTTGTAATTTTCCTTTATTTTTTATTCTTTTGTTTTTATAAACGTCGAATTAATTTTGCATTATGTATACATTTTGTAACGTGGTGTAACCAACCCGACTTTGTTTTATATATTTATTAGTTGTAGATATAGAAGACATATTCCGTGTTAATATGAAATACTTAGACTAAAATAATTTAAAGGTTTTCATTATGTGGAATTTTTCAAAATACTTTCCATTTTGAAACCAAACAAAACAAGATTTAGAATAAATCGCAATATGAATAATATTTGGTTGGCATTATGTAGATATTGATTATTTAAAATACGTATTCATAAAATTGGTATCTGTTACCTATCATTTATCATCATATTATTGAATGTAAACTGTGTAACAGTGATTATGTTTTCTCCATAATTCTGTATGAGCTTTATGGACAAATATCCACTAAGTACGTATCTGTACATAATTTCACGGATCAACTAATATTCTTAATGGAAATCCAACAAAATGATATTAAAGAAAACATTTACAAACACAATATAGAGACAGATTTACAACGTTTAGATTATCATAATTAGGCGCAGATAGGCGCGCGCGCCGCAGGCCTGCTCTACCGCGCATTAACATTCATAAGTCCATAAATAGAGCCTAATGTGGTGACACATGCTAGAGAGCAGAGAGTCATGTTTATCGACTCTAGTCTATTTACAACTATAGATTTGCATCATTTACTTAAACAGAGCATTATTTAGATTTTTCAAACAGACTCTACGTAGATTGAGGCTGCTGTAATGAAATTCTTAATGAAGTTTATTTATTTGATTTGCTTCCAATTTGTGTAACAATTTTCTAATCATGTATGTTATGTGTGCCGGGGCAAGTTTATCGCCATACAATTATAAATTGGAAGAATAATTTGGAAGGTGCCTGATATAAATGAGTTGACCGAACCCGCGGCTGTTACACGCGCATCACTATCAAGTATCGATGACACCGAGTTACGCAGAGAATGCCCCGTCCGAAGACCAGTAAGCATTCTAGAATGATGTGTCTGGCATACACCGGACCGCTTTCATTCTAGAATGATGTATGTCTGACATACACCGGACCGCTTTCATTCTAGAATGATGTATGTCTGACATACACCGGACCGCTTTCATTCTAGAATGATGTATTTCTGACATACACCGGACCGCTTTCATTTACAAATCAAGTGTCGTTTTTTTCATAGATTGAGCAAAAGCCTCTGCAAGTTTTGATCTCCGTTCTTAAAGCTTTCTTTGTTCGTTATTATGTGATGAGAGATAATTCATAGGTACAGGCTTGACTAAACGTTTGACTTAAAGCTTTCTTTGTTCGTTATTATGTGATGAGAGATAATTCATAAGTACAGGCTTGACTAAACGTTTGATTTTAAAACCCCTCTGTTACAAGGATTAAGCACATAATTGCACGAACACACGCATTTGTTCTGCTCAAGTGATAGCAACACACGAGTGGTATTAAAATGCAAATGATGTTCGATGGTTCAAATAACTTCAAATATCAACTGGTTGCGTCATACGTAAGCAAAGCAGAAGTCCAGTTAACTCACAGAACGGTAGTATTTAATTGAAGCTGATACATTGAACCACCGCATCGCCTGGCATCATGAGGTGTCACATAACTCCCGCACTCAATTTCCTCTGTAACATAAGCTGCGCTATCCCAAATGCACACATTTTACATGTAACATACTTGACATAGTGTAACCTGGGGCTAATCGGTAATTGAAATAGTTGTCCGGTTGCGCGACGTAGCGCAACAGTTGCCAGTTGCCGCGGGCACGATGATGATATTGTAAAGGTAATCGTCGATTGATTCGACGAGCCGCCACGGTGTGTACACGCCCTCTCATCTCACACCTTTTCGCTCTAGGGCTATACGGCGACGAAATTGGTGTGATTTAGTTTTCGTTACCTTACCGGTTAATCTTTAAGTAGGTATACGAAAGTAAAGTAGGTATCAAATCAATGAACCTACCATGGAGCTCGTTGAAAGAGTACAGGTCATCTATGAGGGCACTTGAGGCTTCAACGAGGCTTGCTAATTGGAATGATAGGCAGGAAATTCCATCATACAGTCACAATGTGCGTGATGACAGGATTTCCCCAAAATTTCAGATAATAAATTAGAACTTTGACAGACAGCCTTGTTACATTTAAAAGTCGGACAAGACAACTTGCGGCCACGGTAAAGTTTGATATATGCGGGGATGGGGGAAGGCGGGGCTGATTTATGCGCAGGCGCAGGCTCCCAGATCAGTATCATTAACGGCGAACACACACGAACGCGCACGAACTCCATCGAGCTAACTGTTGTTGGCGATAACTTAGTGTTATTGCTTACTGATATCGAAATGATACACGATACTTAATGAGATTACATCTGGCGAGGTTACTAGAGGCGTGTCAGGCGCGGGCACGGGTCGGAATGCGGCGCGCGTCGTTAGTAGAGGTGCGTCAGGCACGGGGACTGGGCGGAATGCGGCGCGCGTCGTTAGTAGAGGCGCGTCAGGCGCGGGCACGGGGCGGAATGCGGCGCGCGTCGTTAGTAGAGGCACGTCAGGCGCGGGCACGGGGCGGAATGCGGCGCGCGTCGTTAGTAGAGGCGCGTCAGGCGCGGGCACGGGGCGGAATGCGGCGCGCGTTGTCGACAGCCAAATATGAATATTAATACGTTTATTAACACTAACGAATTTAACGATACGTCGACAGGCGAGGAATGTTCACATTCTATGAGAAAAAAATATCGATACATACAATCAGCCATCTACGGTAATTTATTTTGGAATTATTTAATCGTTTTCGTTTTATTATAATGCTATTTATTATTTTATTCTGAAGATATGCGCTAAGATAATGTAGAAACAAGGCCGATTCATATTGAGAAGGTTTGTAGGTGATACGTGTGTTACCTAACCGTTATCTGCAGAACATCTCGGTCTGATAACACAATATTTAAAGCCTCATTATTATGCCATATATTATTGTAAATATTGATTTTTTTAACATGTCCTTGACTTCTCCTATCAATTTTCATTCTAAAACTAGCAAATGGAAGTCGCTTCATGTTCTGAGTCATATTTACAATAGGTAGATACATATATTTTATTTTTTCCGAGTAGGTTATGAAAATCCGAACTCATCCTTCAGCCTGTTCATAACCAGCAAGTTCTGCGGTCATTGCAGTATTTTCACAGCTTATGCAGCGTCCGCAGCACTTGTAGTGTTGGCCACTGCTGTCTGTCCGTAGCAATGTTGTGGCAATGCTCACACAGAATTTAATACTCCAGAAAACCGTAATCAACGCAAGATTTAAGGTCACATCTCGCAGAGCAGCTCACGCTCACGCAGAGCTAATTGCTAGCCCAACGTATGATGGATTATTATCTGCTAGATGTAAGGCAGACCCGAGCGGGCCACATTTGATTACACACAACAAACACGCGAGTGTATCGAGTGACGGGTGATGGCTGCCCCGCGCGGCTGCGCTTGAGTCGATCTGCGGCAATTAAGTATGTTATTAACTTATTATGCACATGCGCACAGCGCACCGGCAGCGCCGGCGCAGCCTGGTAGTAGCGTGACCGCGCCGCGCTATAGGGATGAGCAACAATCGTCCGTAGTATAGTTTACTAACTTATAATGACGAGTTTTTAAATTTTTTGAAAGAAAGATAACAAAAGACTTTAAAGGAGTACCTTCTCAAGGAGTACCTTGTCAATGAGTACCTTGTCAAGGAGTACCTTGTCAAGGAGTACCTTGTCAAAGAGTACATTGTCAAGGAGTACCTTGTCAAGGAGTACCTTGTCAAGGAGTACCTTGTCAATGAGTACCTTGTCAAGGAGTACCTTGTCAAGGAGTACCTTGTCAATGAGTACCTTGTCAAGGAGTACCTTGTCAATGAGTACCTTGTCAAGGAGTACCTTGTCAAGGAGTACCTCGTCAATGAGTACCTTGTCAAGGAGTACCTTGTCAATGAGTACCTTGTCAAGGAGTACCTTGTCAAGGAGTACCTTGTCAATGAGTACCTTGTCAATGAGTACCTTGTCAAGGAGTACCTTGTCAAGGAGTACCTTGTCATGGGTTGCTCTTTTCCGACACAACAAAATATGAAATTGTGACTCACAAGACCGATCTTTGACACAACTCGTAGTTAGAGAAAATAATCTTTCGAAATTCTTTGGAATAAAGTTGCGGACTATTCGAGTGACCGCGGCAATAGCTCTATTATAACCGATTGAGTTAGTTTTCGTTTTGGCCAAAATGGAATACTGTCCAGTGTCAAACCACAGTCGTGTCAAACCTTTCGATGAAGTGTCGATGGCACGATTAGATACATTTAGATACGAAATACGAATGTATCTACATCTAATAGCTACCGGTGCGTCGCTCGAACAGGGTATAGTCTACATAAGTCTACATATGTCTACAGGTGAATGAAGACGCGCTAGTCAAGCACGTTGTTGAGCTTGCTTGTTTATGATGATGACGGAGAGACAGTCATCTAATCTATCTAGAAATCTACGAAAATCCGAAATGTCAGTGATTGGCTGAAAAAAGGCTTTATTGTTTTAAGATCCAGGAAGAATACTAATTGTAGATGACGCAAATGAACTTATTAATTATATTTTGATGAAACAATGAAAAATGATTAAAACATAACAACATAAATAAATCTGTTGCGACATAATGATCGATAAAGTCCGCTCGGAACTGTATCGCCGTCGGGTATCTGATGTATTCCGTCCGTAACGCACAAACAAATCTCTCCGCTAAGCCTAAGTGACAGGACACTAAGCGTACCGCACGGTGCCACACGGTACCACACGTACTGCGGTACTTTCTACGGTGACCTTTAAATAATCCTTACTAATACAGTTATAACTTGTGCTGAGACAGCCGTGGTTCTAATAACACACATACTGTCGATTCTTTACGATGGTTTCATTCTGGAGCATGTTCAAGAATTCAAAGCTATTGTATGACACAATACCTACATAATATATTATATTGTGATTTTAATGATTAATTTTCATGCAAGTTTATACATAATTAGACGAAGATGGCGAATGGAAGTATTTCTAATTATATATATGTTTTACGAGATGATAAATTCGCGCGGAATTGTAAACCATTGATCACTTATTAATAAACGTTGGTATTGTTCTAGCGGAATGTTCGTCATAATCGTAAATCTCGTGAGTTCGCGACTCGACGGGAATGAGCTGTCACTGGCCAGCCTGCCAGCCAGCCAGCCAGCCAGCCAGCCTGGGGGCTGGGAAACAAAGCACCTATCAATTAAGACAATACGCCGTCTGTTGCTGAACATTATGACTTAACATAATTTAATTAAACGAACGGCCCAAAAAATCTTATTGACTTTTTGGGCCGGTATCACTAAAAAGTCTTTAAAGGATGTGCTAAATTGTTTCATTGGTTAATTCTTCACTCTGTTTTATACCAGAGGGGCAATTCTCGTAACTTTAAGAACGCTCACAGTCTGATCTCAGTGTCAATCTGGCAAAAATACCTCTAATTTTCTTACATTTTGACAAGTTTTTGACATTTGTTTGTCGCTGAGATGAGACTGCGACTAGATTTTGAACGTTTTATATTACGAGAATTGGCCTTCTGATACAATTATTTTGCATCCATGCTGCAAAAGAATAATTTGCTTACTAATCATTTTATTGTGGCACATCACTAGTGTTAACAAAACACTAGGGGCCTAGGGGCCCGGGCCCGGGGCCGCCCCGCGCAATTACCCACCAATTAACAGCGCTTTCACTTTTATAACATTATCTATGTTATTATCTCCAGCTTTATTTTGTTCGTTTATAGCCTGCCTTACATTGGGCTTGTTTAGTCTACTGTGTGGGGCGCACGTATTTGAATTATTAGAATTATGTATCGTATGTTTCAGGAACGAATTAAAAATTTGACTAATGTCAAAGGTCTTTTACTGAATGAAGTACAGAACATTTTGAACATAATAAATAAAGAAAAGTATATTTGTATTCATAAATAAAAATTTATAACAAAAATAAACCGACTTCCAAAAAAAAAACTTCGAATTGAAGAATAACTTTAATTTCGGAAGTCGGTGTCGTTGGTTCCGCATTTTCGTTTATTGACACTGACTTCCGAAATTAAAGTTATTTTTTACATTTTTCACGTTTTTTTTTGGAAGTGGTTTTTTTTTGTTACTGAGTTTATATTTTTCGCTTTTGAGTGGGTCTGTTCATAATTTATCTAAGTTACAATAGTCTAATGTCAACTTGCTCATCGCCTTTAAAAAAATATTGCTTTTCCTGATGCAGGGCGTTAAATGTTGAGGAGTTGGTGGCCATCTTCATCATCAGTTCCACTTTACCAAATGGTGGTTTCCGAGAGCAAATGCTCGAGTTACTATAAAACTCATCAAATTCCGACTTAATGACAATGGGACCACCTCGAGAGTATAACCTTTAAAAAAAACCGGCCAAGTACGTGTCGGACCACGCACAATGAAGGGTTCCGTAGTTGGAATGAATTTATCCCAAGAACAAACTTAACATTGTAGTTGAAAAACATGTTCTCCCATACATTCCAACTGAAAATGTAAGTTTGTACGCACAATATTGAGAAATTTACCATGTTGTTTCAAGATCATAGACTTCTTATTAATTTTCCTGTAATCTATAGGTATAGAAATATTTTTTGTATTTTTTTCAAAATTTTAGGCTCAGTAGTTTCGGAGATAAGGGGGGGGGAATGGTAAATTTCCGTCTATTGTCTTAAATAACTTTAAAACAATTCACTTTAAAATTATGAAAAAAATATATTTGAGATCCTCACGGTAAGCCCTTTCGTTTGATATGTCACACGGTACGGATTGTGAAACTTTTTTTTTAAATTGTCTATTTACCCCTCAAAAATTACTCCCATTTTCAAAACTCATTTATTTACGTTACACGTCTGTGTTTGGGTCACAGAGATTCATATGTGTACCAAATTTCAACTTAATCGGTCCATAAGATTCGGAGCAAATTGGCTGTGACAGACGGACAGACAGACAGACAGACATACAGACAGACACACGAGTGATCCTATAAGGGTTCCGTTTTTTCCTTTTGAGGTACGGAACCCTAAAAAATGCTCCGCAATTGACGGAGAAACCGATGAACATAAACCAATGAAGGGTTCCGTAGTTGGAATGAATTTATCCCAAGAACAAACTTAACATTGTAGTTGAAAAACATGTTCTCCCATACCGTACATTCCAACTGAAAATGTAAGTTTGTACGCACAATATTGAGAGATTTACCATGTTGTTTCAAGATCATAGACTTCTTATTAATTTTCCTGTAATCTATAGGTATAGAACTATTTTCTGTATTTTTTTCAAAATTTTAGGGTCAGTAGTATCGGAGATAAGGGGGGCATGGTAAATTTCCGTCTATTGTCTCAAATAACTTTAATGCAAGTTATTTTAAAATTATGAAAAAAAAATATTTGAGATCCTCACGGTAAGATCTTTCATTTGATATGTCACACGGTACAGATTGCGAAACTTTTTTTTAAAATTGTCTATTTACCCCTCAAAAATGACTCCCATTTTCAAAACTCATTTATCTATTTGTGTTTGGGTCACAGAGATTCATATGTGTACCAAATTTCAACTTAATCGGTCCATAAGATTTGGAGCAAATTGGCTGTGACAGACGGACAGACAGACAGACAGACACACGAGTGACCCTATAAGGGTACCGTTTTTCTTTTTGAGGTACGGAACCCTAAAAAAAAACATACATAAAGTCGAACATATTTATAACCTCCCCTTTTTGGAAGTCGGTTAAAGATATCAGCGATACCATTACAAACGAAAATATTTTGATTACAAAGCCGATTTAATGGCTGATCTCCTTCTAATGCTATATTATAATAAGATAATACGGGAATACTACCGTCCGCGGTATTTCTGATATTATGGTCTAAACGACTAGCCATAGTTACTGTGCCTCGCCGGGATTGAACCCGCGACCCGCGCGTAGCTCACCATTTCTGACATCCAAATAGCTAATAATGTGCATATCTGCATAAGTAAAATTAACTGTATGATGTTTATTTGTTCATTAAATACTGTTTACGTTAATGAGCGATAATTTCAAAATGTTCACAATCCGTAGGTAAATAGGTATCTGAATCTCAAATAAATGTTAACAATCGACCGATATGTTAACAATCGACCGATAATATGTTAACAATCGACCGATATGGCCGAATCTTGTCAGAGTTTGTATGTTAAACAAAATGTGAATCGTGACCGTAACAAGTACGTATGTATTTATAGAATTATAATCAATAAAATGACCAATACGGGCTGTATTGTCATTTTAATGATTGTAATTAAGTGTAAGTTCGTATAACCCTATTCAATGACTATTTCATGAAATATCATATGCCAGGGTAGCCCGCGAATCTCAATAGATCTAAGAGGTACCGGCTTTACGCCATGTTAATTCGCTTGAATAGTTGAAGACCCTGCACAACCGAGCACACATACAGCGCATGCCGTTCAGCAGACATCAGTGGTCCATCGCACACGACGCGGAGCAACGTAAACATAATGGAACCGCCATCACACGCGGAATTAGTGAGCCGCGTTAATTGAATGTTTAGCTTTACTGCCTTCGCTTATTTAATTACAGCCGCGGCAGTGAGCCTCCCTCGCAGCCTTTACACTTACTCGTAGTTATTGCTAGCCTTCGCTTGGGAAGCGCGCTACAAAGGACAGCCGCTCAGCGCTAAATCTTTTAAGGATGGTCTGTGCTCTGGCTCTGCCGCAACTACAGGGTCGTAAACGCTTTGTAATTATTATTAAGCTTGCAATAGTGATGGGTTTTACTTAACTTCCGTTTTTTTAAAAAGACAACACTAGGGCGACGAGAACTCTTCAACTCATTATTAAATACATAATTATATTAAACAGAATAGCAATGTTAGCATAGTGAAATCGTTCTAGTCAGTAAAGATTACGTGTATTGCGGACAAACCAATGGCAAAAGCTTTAACATCTAATATAGAATTCGTATCGCCGAGCTTGTAAATAACAGTTGAGCTGTAGTCGCAGACAGCTCCAACTAAATGTACTAATATTACCAATGTACCGCGCAGCACTCACTACGTCGGTACATTCGTTACAGTGAGAGCACACACTGCACGTGTTGGTGCAGAAGGCACGCAACAGAGAACTGTGTCGTTCTTAGACACAAGACGCTGACTAAAGAGTAGGAGTAACAATGCATGGAGTGTGTGAAAGATGATATGGCAAGAAGGGGGGGACTACTGAGATGATAGCTAATGGACATGTATTGGAGAAGCAAGGAAACAGGGATAGGGGCGGGGAAATAATGATGACTGCATTCGCTGAACACACGGTTGGGCGCAAGCCCACCTAGATGATCTTTGAAGCCCTTACGAGCACTTTTGTTCATTTATGTTTCTTTCGTTTAACGCTATGAGACAGAACCTAACTGGCAAATTGTGTGAAGCAGACCTTCTGCACAACCTTATAAAATAAATGTAATAACAGCGCCATGCCGGTTGCTATTAACGCCTCAATTAACCGACGTCGCGGACGAGAGTTATGCGTTCCCTCCTGATTTATTATTATTCATTCTCGCATGCAAATGTTCTAGCTCAGCTGTATCTACATCGATTAAATTAATTATGCAGTCAGATAGTTAGTGGCACAGTTATACGACAGATTTTTGCAACATTAATGAAGTCGGCTCGCTTGACGAATGCCTGGGAGTATAAAAAGCTTCTGGCCTGGACGTCGACGTCAACGTCGGGACAGATTTGAATATCCTTTTCACTTCCGTGTGTCGTGATGGGGCTTGTTAGCGTATCGTTCCGTGGATGTTATCTTCTGTTGGAAATTTTAGCGCATATAAGTACATGGGCTGGCTGTAGCTGATGTGGTAATGTCTTCTATTTCTTTAGCTCTAAATTTTTTGTTATATCTACAGTAATAATAATGATAGTAAAATAAGCCTATTATTGTCCCACTGCAGGGCCAAGGCCTCTTCTCATAGAGCAGGTGTGAGCATTGATGAGCATTGATCACCACGATTGCTCAAGAGAAGGTTGATCATTGATCACCACGCTTGCTCAAGAGAAGGTTGATCATTGATCACCATGCTTGCTCAAGAGAAGGTTGATCATTGATCACCACGCTTGCTCAAGACGGGTATCTACAGTGGTTAAAGCAATATTCATTATATTATATTACATTATCATTTTATCGACTTGTTATATTTAATCCATTCCCCGTTTAGTTCTTTGATCAAAGATTTCATTGTCTCACTAGAGTACAAACGGTTATTTAGATTATAATTTACATTTCCACGATGTTCAGGTCGCTCTTATCTCCGGTCTCACTAAGAACACCCTAAATGGTATCTTCCTATTGAAAGTTGACTCCGATACATAGTATATTGATCGCCACAGATTGCATTTCCTCTCGGTGATTAAAGGTTCGTATAATACATAGTGTGGTGCTGCGCGGCCTGCGCGGGCGCACGACTGCGGTACATTATTGCTAATAGCTAATACCGCCAATTAATACGTCTGCCGAGTGCTTCCTGCCGTATATACTGCGGTGTTGCCATAATTTACGAGATGTGACCATTTTGATTATAATAAGAGAGGAATAATTAGATAAGTAATTAGGACGGTTTCGTCTGAGCCCGGGTGTGTAACAACTACCACTAGCGACAAATTGCTGTAACATATCGATATTCAACCACCACTGGCGACATCTTGCTGTAACATATCGATATTCAACCACCACTAGCGACAGCTTGCTTTAACATATCGATATTTAACAACCGCTAGCGACAGCTTGCTGTGACATATCGATATTTAACAACCACTAGCGACAGCTTGCTGTGACATATCGATATTCAACCACCACTGGCGACAGCTTCCTGTAACATATCGATATTCAACCACCACTAGCGACAGCTTGCTGTAACATATCGATATTCAACCACCACTAGCGAAAGCTTGCTGTAACATATCGATATTCAACCACCACTGGCGACAGCTTGCTGTGACATATCGATATTCAACCACCACTAGCGACAGCTTGCTGTGACATATCTGTATTCAACAACCACTAGCGACAGCTTGCTGTAACATATCGATATTCAACCACCACTAGCGACAGCTTGCTGTGACATATCTATATTCAACAACCACTAGCGACAGCTTGCTGTAACATATCGATATTCAACCACCACTAGCGACAGCTTGCTGTAACATATCGATATTCAACCACCACTGGCGACAGCTTGCTGTGACATATCGATATTCAACCACCACTAGCGACAGCTTGCTGTGACATATCTATATTCAACAACCACTAGCGACAGCTTGCTGTAACATATCGATATTCAACCACCACTGGCGACGCTTGCTGTAACATATAGATATTCAACCACCACTAGCGACAGCTTGCTGTAACATATCGATATTCAACCACCACTGGCGACAGCTTGCTGTAACATATCGATATTCAACCACCACTAGCGACAGCTTGCTGTAACATATCGATATTCAATCGAATATTCCTATTGAATCCATATATTTGTAGTATCTATGCTTACAATTCAATTTGTTCGGAGAACCGTTACAATAACAAATGCAACAGTAGTATGTAACGGTAGGTTCAGCTACGCGACTCCTTTATTGATTTTATTGAGGCTTTGAAAATGGACCTCTTAATGCCGATTTGAGGTGTGATAAATGTAGACCCCGGTTTTATAACGTGGAGCTGCAAAAAAATACCGCAGTATATTTTACTAAGATTATTATTGTTATCATTATATGTCTCTTACAGCGAATATTTAAACGATAAAAATATATAAGTGCTAAAAAAATAAAAAATAAACCCTTCAACAATATTAGATCTAGTTCAGAAGAGTGATAGATATACTTTGCTAAGTTATTCCAAAGCTTCCTCTCTTCTACTATATGTTGCTGTGCCCGAGAGGGTCCACATTGATCACATATTTTAAGTTACCACCTAAGTTCACGTTGTGGAATGCAAATACATTACTGAGTATTGAGTAAAAACAATGAATTTGTACAATTTGTTTTACCAATGCGTATTAAAGTGATCTCTGCCAGCCCTGCCCGCATTACTTCACATTCACATTCAAGCGTAGCCTTGATTTACGATTGTTTATATAATAACCATTTTATCGGACACTCAATTGATTTGTTTTGGTCCCACTCATCCACGACCGTGTTTAGAGCAAACACGTTGCGACACTGTCGACGGCTGGAGTGCCTCTCGAGCCGCTTGTGTCTGTTGTGCCTCTCAGGGCCACAGCTGAACGGTGGAGCGTTGTGCCATGTGTGGAGGACGTGAAGTGCTGCCCACTGCCTGCGCCCGTTAGCGATAACTCGATGTTTCACTGTGATGCGCGGGCGCACCTGGCAGGGCTGACACTTGATTTGTTTGGAATCTGTTGACCCAAATTAACGCGTTTAGGTGTAGGTTTACATTTGTATACCGGCAACAACAATCATCATTATGTCGATGCTAAAACATCTATTACTAGACATAGCTTGTCAAAACAACTGTTACTAGACATAGCTTGTTAAAACATCTATTACTAGACATAGCTTGTCAAAACATCTATTACTAGACATAGCTTGTTAAAACATCTATTACTAGACATAGCTTGTCAAAGCATCTATTACTAGACATAGCTTGTTAAAACATCTATTACTAGACATAGCTTGTCAAAACATCTATTACTAGACATAGCTTGTCAAAACATCTATTACTAGACATAGCTTGTTAAAACATCTATTACTAGACATAGCTTGTCAAAACATCTATTACTAGACATAGCTTGTCAAAACATCTATTACTAGACATAGCTTGTCAAAACATCTATTACTAGACATAGCTTGTCAAAACATCTATTACTAGACATAGCTTGTTAAAACATCTATTACTAGACATAGCTTGTCAAAACATCTATTACTAGACATAGCTTGTTAAAACATCTATTACCTACAAGACATAGCTTGTCAAAACATCTGTCACTAGACATAGCTTGTTAAATCATCTATTACTAGACATAGCTTGTTAAAACATCTATTACTAGACATAGCTTGTTAAAACATCTATTACTAGACATAGCTTGTTAAAACATCTATTACTAGACATAGCTTGTTAAAACATCTATTACTAGACATAGCTTGTTAAAACATCTATTACTAGACATAGCTTGTTAAAACATCTATTACCTACTAGACATAGCTTGTCAAAACATCTATTACTAGACAAAGCTTGTTAAATCATCTATTACTAGACATAGCTTGTTAAAACATCTATTACTAGACATAGCTTGTTAAAACATCTATTACCTACTAGACATAGCTTGTCAAAACATCTATTACTAGACATAGCTTGTTAAAACATCTATTACTAGACATAGCTTGTTAAAACATATATTACCTACTAGACATAGCTTGTCAAAACATCTATTACTAGACATAGCTTGTTAAAACATCTATTACTAGACATAGCTTGTTAAATCATCTATTACTAGACATAGCTTGTTAAAACATCTATTACTAGACATAGCTTGTTAAAACATCTATTACTAGACATAGCTTGTTAAAACATCTATTACTAGACATAGCTTGTCAAAACATCTATTACTAGACATAGCTTGTTAAATCATCTATTACTAGACATAGCTTGTTAAAACATCTATTACTAGACATAGCTTGTTAAATCATCTATTACTAGACATAGCTTGTTAAAACATCTATTACTAGACATAGCTTGTTAAAACATCTATTACTAGACATAGCTTGTTAAAACATCTATTACTAGACATAGCTTGTCAAAACATCTATTACTAGACATAGCTTGTTAAATCATCTATTACTAGACATAGCTTGTTAAAACATCTATTACTAGACATAGCTTGTTAAAACATCTATTACCTACTAGACATAGCTTGTCAAAACATCTATTACTAGACATAGCTTGTTAAAACATCTATTACTAGACATAGCTTGTTAAAACATCTATTACTAGACATAGCTTGTTAAAACATCTATTACCTACTAGACATAGCTTGTCAAAACATCTATTACTAGACATAGCTTGTTAAAACATCTATTACTAGACATAGCTTGTTAAAACATCTATTACCTACTAGACATAGCTTGTCAAAACATCTAATACTAGACATAGCTTGTTAAAACATTTATTACTAGACATAGCTTGTTAAATCATCTATTACTAGACATAGCTTGTTAAAACATCTATTACTAGACATAGCTTGTTAAAACTTCTATTACCTACTAGACATAGCTTGTCAAAACATCTATTACTAGACATAGCTTGTTAAATCATCTATTACTAGACATAGCTTGTTAAAACATCTATTACTAGACATAGCTTGTTAAAACATCTATTACTAGACATAGCTTGTTAAAACATATATTACCTACTAGACATAGCTTGTCAAAACATCTATTACTAGACATAGCTTGTTAAAACATCTATTACTAGACATAGCTTGTTAAAACATCTATTACCTACTAGACATAGCTTGTCAAAACATCTAATACTAGACATAGCTTGTTAAAACATTTATTACTAGACATAGCTTGTTAAATCATCTATTACTAGACATAGCTTGTTAAAACATCTATTACTAGACATAGCTTGTTAAAACATCTATTACTAGACATAGCTTGTTAAAACATCTATTACTAGACATAGCTTGTCAAAACATCTATTACTAGACATAGCTTGTCAAAACATCTATTACTAGACATAGCTTGTTAAAACATCTATTACCTACTAGACATAGCTTGTCAAAACATCTATTACTAGACATAGCTTGTTAAAACATCTATTACTAGACATAGCTTGTCAAAACATCTATTACTAGACATAGCTTGTCAAAACATCTATTACTAGACATAGCTTGTCAAAACATCTATTACTAGACATAGCTTGTCAAAACATCTATTACTAGACATAGCTTGTTAAAACATCTATTACTAGACATAGCTTGTCAAAACATCTATTACTAGACATAGCTTGTTAAAACATCTATTACCTACAAGACATAGCTTGTCAAAACATCTGTCACTAGACATAGCTTGTTAAATCATCTATTACTAGACATAGCTTGTTAAAACATCTATTACTAGACATAGCTTGTTAAAACATCTATTACCTACTAGACATAGCTTGTCAAAACATCTATTACTAGACATAGCTTGTTAAATCATCTATTACTAGACATAGCTTGTTAAAACATCTATTACTAGACATAGCTTGTTAAAACATCTATTACCTACTAGACATAGCTTGTCAAAACATCTATTACTAGACATAGCTTGTTAAAACATCTATTACTAGACATAGCTTGTTAAAACATCTATTACCTACAAGACATAGCTTGTTAAAACATCTATTACTAGACATAGCTTGTTAAAACATCTATTACCTACTAGACATAGCTTGTCAAAACATCTATTACTAGACATAGCTTGTTAAAACATCTATTACTAGACATAGCTTGTCAAAACATCTATTACTAGACATAGCTTGTCAAAACATCTATTACTAGACATAGCTTGTCAAAACATCTATTACTAGACATAGCTTGTCAAAACATCTATTACTAGACATAGCTTGTTAAAACATCTATTACTAGACATAGCTTGTCAAAACATCTATTACTAGACATAGCTTGTTAAAACATCTATTACCTACAAGACATAGCTTGTCAAAACATCTGTCACTAGACATAGCTTGTTAAATCATCTATTACTAGACATAGCTTGTTAAAACATCTATTACTAGACATAGCTTGTTAAAACATCTATTACCTACTAGACATAGCTTGTCAAAACATCTATTACTAGACATAGCTTGTTAAATCATCTATTACTAGACATAGCTTGTTAAAACATCTATTACTAGACATAGCTTGTTAAAACATCTATTACCTACTAGACATAGCTTGTCAAAACATCTATTACTAGACATAGCTTGTTAAAACATCTATTACTAGACATAGCTTGTTAAAACATATATTACCTACTAGACATAGCTTGTCAAAACATCTATTACTAGACATAGCTTGTTAAAACATCTATTACTAGACATAGCTTGTTAAATCATCTATTACTAGACATAGCTTGTTAAAACATCTATTACTAGACATAGCTTGTTAAAACATCTATTACTAGACATAGCTTGTTAAAACATCTATTACTAGACATAGCTTGTCAAAACATCTATTACTAGACATAGCTTGTTAAATCATCTATTACTAGACATAGCTTGTTAAAACATCTATTACTAGACATAGCTTGTTAAATCATCTATTACTAGACATAGCTTGTTAAAACATCTATTACTAGACATAGCTTGTTAAAACATCTATTACTAGACATAGCTTGTTAAAACATCTATTACTAGACATAGCTTGTCAAAACATCTATTACTAGACATAGCTTGTTAAAACATCTATTACTAGACATAGCTTGTTAAAACATCTATTACTAGACATAGCTTGTTAAAACATCTATTACTAGACATAGCTTGTTAAAACATCTATTACTAGACATAGCTTGTTAAAACATCTATTACCTACTAGACATAGCTTGTCAAAACATCTATTACTAGACATAGCTTGTTAAAACATCTATTACTAGACATAGCTTGTTAAAACATCTATTACTAGACATAGCTTGTTAAAACATCTATTACCTACTAGACATAGCTTGTCAAAACATCTAATACTAGACATAGCTTGTTAAAACATTTATTACTAGACATAGCTTGTTAAATCATCTATTACTAGACATAGCTTGTTAAAACATCTATTACTAGACATAGCTTGTTAAAACATCTATTACTAGACATAGCTTGTTAAAACATCTATTACTAGACATAGCTTGTCAAAACATCTATTACTAGACATAGCTTGTCAAAACATCTATTACTAGACATAGCTTGTTAAAACATCTATTACCTACTAGACATAGCTTGTCAAAACATCTATTACTAGACATAGCTTGTTAAAACATCTATTACTAGACATAGCTTGTTAAAACATCTATTACTAGACATAGCTTGTTAAAACATCTATTACTAGACATAGCTTGTCAAAACATCTATTACTAGACATAGCTTGTTAAATCATCTATTACTAGACATAGCTTGTTAAAACATCTATTACTAGACATAGCTTGTCAAAACATCTATTACTAGACATAGCTTGTTAAAACATCTATTACCTACTAGACATAGCTTGTCAAAACATCTATTACTAGACATAGCTTGTTAAAACATCTATTACTAGACATAGCTTGTTAAAACATCTATTACCTACAAGACATAGCTTGTTAAAACATCTATTACTAGACATAGCTTGTTAAAACATCATTACCTACTAGACATAGCTTGTCAAAACATCTATTGCTAGACATAGCTTGTTAAAACATCTATTACTAGACATAGCCTGTTAAAACATCTATTACTAGACATAGCTTGTTAAAACATCTATTACTAGACATAGCTTGTTAAAACATCTATTACCTACTAGACATAGCTTGTCAAAACATCTATTACTAGACATAGCTTGTTAAATCATCTATTACTAGACATAGCTTGTTAAAACATCTATTACTAGACATAGCTTGTTAAAACATCTATTACCTACTAGACATAGCTTGTCAAAACTTCTATTACTAGACATAGCTTGTTAAAACATCTATTACTAGACATAGCTTGTTAAAACATCTATTACTAGATATAGCTTGTTAAAACATCTATTACCTACTAGACATAGCTTGTCAAAACATCTATTACTAGACATAGCTTGTTAAAACATCTATTACTAGACATAGCTTGTCAAAACATCTATTACTAGACATAGCTTGTTAAAACATCTATTACTAGACATAGCTTATTAAAACATATATTACTAGACATAGCTTGTTAAAACATCTATTACTAGACATAGCTTGTTAAATCATCTATTACTAAACATAGCTTGTCAAAACCTATCCATACCAAAGTACTTATCTAACAAAAATCTTTAGTGAGGAATGCTAAACCGCGACCTCGTTCTCTGCCTATCTGCTCTCAGCATCATGTGAGAGCGTCTGCGTTGTTTGAGCTCACAGTAGCTATGTAAATCCTCTGGGTGCGTTCAGCAGTTAGTACAATGTACCTATACAGTTATCGAAGTTGTTATGATAATATACCGCATAATTCCATCACTTAGGTCTCGCGCCATTCGTTAACGTACTTCAGACGAATCTAGACCGGACTTAGTTTTACACCATTACTCAGACAATGCATCTAGCGAACACCTAGTTGTGGTGTATGATAGTAAGGGCACAGTCACAAACTACATATTTAAGATCGAGCCCTGACATTGAACATCAAAAGTTCGACATCCCTGCACGATGTCTGTCCCGTGAAGTCCCGCGCTAATGACCCGCTCCGTCTGATTGCAACGTCCCTCTGTCCGCCTATATGTGGGTACCTACTGTATGGACTTCTGTTTGTGAGTAGTAACAACAAACATGCGCACAATGCAGCACTCGGCCGACCCACAGCACTGGAGCAACCATACAAAATGTTTTCATTGAACCACACAGAAAGCTCTTGTGTCTGAGTCATTATACTGATGGTTGCCATATTGTGCACTCGGCTTGTTTATCAGGAGATGGGGCTGACGCTGTGTCGCCTACCTGTACTTGCGGCTTGAAGCAGTCGTCGGCTCCTGACCCCGTCAGCGCTCGGCGCTGGTTCTGTCTGAACCCGGAACACACAGCACAAGTTCCCGCTAACAATTGATTGAAAGCTATTAAAATTTTGATTTAGAACCTCTCCGTGCTCTCGTCAAGCGCGTCGTAAAGCACGCGGTGCGAGTGTGCGAGTCTGTGCGAGCGTCGTTAGCGCATATCATGAATAAGAACCAAATCTAAGCAGCGTTTACGAGCACTTCTAAATAGATGCGCATGCGCGGCTATTCAATTATACAGCTCCGCATCGCGCCGCATACGATATTTATATCCGTTTAAAAGTCGCATTGTGGCTGTACCTACTATGAAAATGGCAATATAAACGGTAATATCGGCGGGGCTCGAGTGCTCGAAAGCACTTTGCGCGCACACATGCGCCGTTATTCAATTAACGCGCCTGATGTATGCGCGCGCATGCGCTCGGCTTCCCGCGGCGGCTCGGCAGCGCGGGCGCTCCGCCTGTCACACGCTGTCCCGGCCATGCAGTCGCGCCCGCTGCCGCCGCCACGAGTCATGGGACGAGACGACATCACTATTCCCATATCTGAATCATAAAAAGCACATAAAGCATAACAGCACATTTGATATAATTGCATTCAATTCTTCAAATTACTGCGAATCCGCCTTAAACATAATTATGAATGAGTGTTTATGACAAATAGTTTCCTGCTGCGCAGGTTACATGTCAGCCTTCCGAATTTAGTCTCGGTAGCCGCTCTATCAGACAGAGAGCGATAGAACTCAATTGAATTTTCTCAAAGTTAGAGGTTATTAAAACAGAAGAAAAACTAGCAGAGGATCGAGAGGGGGGTGGAGGGGGTCAAGGGATCAGACCGGAATGAATCGAATAACTTGTTTTAAACACTACTTTATAGGTGTTTAATGAGTTCAAGAAACAACTGAAATGTTGAAAGGTAAAAACAAAGATTCACCGACCTAATACACAATCATAAGGATCATTAACATGCAAACAACTTCACCTATATGAAACATTTTCACCAAAATTATTTTTTTTTTTTTTTTTTTTTTTTTTTTTTTCATTTTCACTGAAATCTGAAAAAAACCTCTCGGACGTGCGACCACTGTAACTTGTCGTACAACAGTTTGTATGACAAATATATTAATACATTAGCAGTCCTGTGTGCTTGGCAGTAAGCAATGGCGATACATTAGTAGTCCTGTGCGCTTGGCAGTAAGCGATGGCGATACATTAGTAATCCTGTGTGCTTGGCAGTAAGCGATGGCGATACATTAGTAATCCTGTGCGCTTGGCAGTAAGCAATGGCGATACATTAGTAGTCCTGTGCGCTTGGCAGTAAGCGATGGTGATACATTAGTAATCCTGTGCGCTTGGCAGTAAGCAATGGCGATACATTAGTAGTCCTGTGGGATTGGCAGTAAGCGATGGCGATACATTAGCAGTCCTGTGGGCTTGGCAGTAAGCGAGTGCGATACATTAGTAATCCTGTGCCCTTGGCAGTAAGCGGTGGCGATACATTAGCATTCCTTTTTCCAGATTTTTACTTCTATTCCGTAGGCATAAGGATGGCATTAAAAGCAAAAACGTGATTATAATACCAACTGTTTACTGCAGCTGCCATTTATCATGCAACCAACGCAATAGAAGTCAAAATCGGTTGAACGGACTGTAAAAAGATTTATTTCAATGTCTAATCTTATTGTGAACTAGCTTCTGCCCGCGACTTCGTCCGCGTGAAATTTCACCCTCCCCCCATTCACCTTCTTTTGAGTGGAATTTCGAAAAACCCTTTCTTAGTGGATACACTTCACAAAGAACACACTCTCCAAAAATGTCTTTACATGACCAGCGGTTTAGGCTGTGCATTGATATAATCAGTCAGACAGGATCACAGGACTTTGAATTTTATATTACTTAGATTATAAAAGCAAACCTAAGTACCTACCTAATTAAAAAAAAAAACTCAATAACAGAAAATAAAATAACTAAATAAACCTATTTCTGATGATAACTAATCTAAACTCAATAAATAAGCAAAATCAAAAACTAATATCTATACGAATGACTAATCCTAAGTACCTAACAGATTTATAAAATAACCTACGGTCACTACGTACACTATCAAATATACTACCCATACTTTAAAATTAAAATCTATACCTACAACTTATAAAAATAAACCTAAATAACTCTACCTTAAACTGTACTTAGTAAAAACTAAAAGAAATAAAAAGGTCGCACTGAAAAGCACGGTTTAGAATTGCAAGTAGCAGTTAAAACATACGATTTATAGAATACTAATAAGAACGAACGCTCGCCACTCGATACGTCCGTTCAGATCAAAGTTCAAAAAATGTAAGCCAAATTCAACCTTCAGCACTACATTTACAGTACGTAACCTACGACAAACTTATTGTTTGCGGTTGGTACAGTAATCGGGTCTAGGGATCGAACCGCAAAATTAAGTTTGTTTTTTATTGTATATACTTTTCCGGGATAAAAAGTACCCAGTGTGGTGCCCAGGATATTAAAGAACAATTATACCAAGTTTCATCGTAATCGGACCGGTACGTTTTGCGTGATGCCTGAACAAACAGACAGACAGACAATTTTTTTTTTAATCACATTTTGGGGTCGGTGTCTGTCTCGTAACAACCCCTGCCATTTATTTTTTTTGTTATTTTCAATGTACGAATATTTAAATACTACCAAAACAACTAATACCTATTTTATAAAATAACAACAAAAGAAATTCAAATAAACTATTTAAAGACTAAAAGTCGCGCTGATAAGCACGGTTTGTTAATATCAATTATTGTCTGTCAATAAGGTCGAACGCTCTAAACGCATCAACAGCCAAATATTGAATGAAGGTCCGCTTTTTTTTTTTTGACATGACCACTCGCAGTTGCAACTCGCTAAGGTTGCCCGGACCTCCCGCCTTTTTATTATAAACTACCGCCACGACCCGCGTCGAGCGCGGCAACCGTTACACAAAAATAATCCTTATGGCATGATTCAGTATTCACGCGCGACGGCGCGATGGCTTATTATCGTATTTCATGTATAAGTTTGGTGTTTCTATACCGATTAAGTACTATGATTCTTTTTTTATTGAATAGGTAATAATATTAACTTCTTTTAATTAGGGATGAGTGAGAATATTATAAACGTAAGAGTAAACAAATATAATCAGAAAGCTCCGAACTGCTAAGCTATCGGGAGTTACACGTGTTATTGTGAGTCAACCATAAAAGATAGACATATGCTGTTGTGGGATATTTTTTAGATAATTTTATGTAGAACATTTCCGTCATAAATGATTTCTATGCAGCTTTAACCATTAAGGCTGCACACGCGACGGAAGCTTAAAAAATGGAGCAACTTCTCCCGTTTTCCCAACATTTCCTTTCACTGCTCTGCTCCTATTCATTCTAGCGTGATGAAAAGTATACTATAACCTCCCCAGGAGTATGAAGAATAATTGTACCAAATTTCGTTTAAATCCGTCGAGTAGTTTTTGTTTCTATAAGGAACATAGAGACAGACAGACAGACAGACAGACAGACAGACAAAAATTTTACTGATTGCATTTTTGGCATCAGTATCGATCACTAATTACCCCCTGATAGTTATTTTGAAAATATATATCATGTACAGAATTGACCTCTCTACAGATTTATTATAAGTATAGATAGGGTATAGTTAGCCTGGAAATTGATACAAAAATGAGAATTGTTGGGTCAATAATACATATTATAGTATTTAACTAAAAGCAATTTAAGCCTTGTTTTAGCCTTTTTTTATATTCAAGAGCTTGGTAAATAATTATAATTAAGTACCTACTATTATAATTAATTTATTAGATAATTATAATATCACATTAATATTATAAAGGCGAAGGTTTGTAAGTTTGCTACTTCTTTACGCAAAAACTACTGAACGGATTTGGATGAAATTTGTTACACAGATATTTTTAACCAGGATTAACACATAGGTAGGATACTTTTTATCCCGATATTCCCACAGGTTCGAAACTTATGTGGGTGCGGATAGGAGAAGGAACTCTTTGCATTACAGCCTAAAAATTAAAGTTAGATACAATGAACTGTAATACAGTGAGTGTCTGGTGGTGAAACAGTATTACAGGCCCTTGATTTATTTCGAATTATCAGCTTTTAGCACATTATCTTTGTTCGCTGATTTCTCCGAGTGTATTAAAGTGTATCAACGTTGATCTGCGATCGGTGTTGCGATGGTGTGCGCCGGCGCAGGCCATGTTTAATGGATGGCGGGACGTGTCCATAGGTTTCACACGAACGCTCCTTGGCACTGTCGCCACCTTATGCCAGCGCCCTGTTCAATAAACGTTACAATCCGACAATTTTGTAAATAAGTGACATGTTTGTACAGTTGTACGACAAGTGCTGTTTAATAAACGTTTACATGTGCAGAAAACGCCTGTAGATTTCGAAGACAATATCGTATCTACTTTTTAATAAAATTCTAAGTTAAAAATTACATAAAATGTAAGTTTTTGTTGAAGATTCTTAAATCGAGGGTAGATTTCAAAAATCTTAGAATTTAAAAACATTTAGAATTTGATTTACAGAGTACCTAGTTTATTTATTTAGCACAATAACAAAATCACGATTCTGTCTCATATGAGAATTAAGATGTTTTATGCGGTCGGTTTAGTGAAAAACTAACTCAAAGTCAAATGTGGAACAAGGGAACGTTCTAGATGATGTCACGGGAAAAGCGGGTCGTGCGAGTGGCTAAAAGCGGGTCGTGCGAGTGGCTAAAAGCGGGACGTGTGAGTGGCTAAAAGAATTGACGTTAAATCCTCTCGTTTAAAAATGACAAGACAATTATTAGTAGGTAAGTCAATCTAGCTATTTACAAGTCATCCTGAAAATGTATAAACAAATTAGATAAAACTATTATTACGACAAGCAGAGCCGCGTGTGGCTGCTGTTGTCCATCATGTGACACATAGATGCAGTTGGCGCAGTTCAGGTCGATACTGGCATGTAACAACTTCACAACCCTGCACTTACACGGGAATGCGACAGATAACGGACCTGCGCCTGCACCCGGGACCGCGCGGGACAGCGCGGGCGGGACGTCCTCAACACTTTTTGTCCCACATAATGTCATATTATAAAATGTTCGTAGTTCCTTGATACATTTTTATGGGATATATTCCAAGTTGTTTGTGCGCGCAAGAAGTTCCCCGATGTCGATTGTAATGGTTAGCTTTTTGTGATATTATCGAACCGGATGATAATATTGCCGCGCACTGGTGAGAAATATTTATTGCACTAGATTGCCTGTCCATCACAGATTCACAGACGAGTCTGAATAGTTTTTGTTGATGGTAGTGCTTAGCAACTATTAGATTATTCGAATGGATCCAGTTTCCGAGGCAATGTTATATCTATTAAATTGATACGACGACGTGATCTTTAAACAACAAACTAGAGATCGCATAAAAAGAAAAGAGAATCGTCGCATTGTTTATGTAAAGTATCAGCGGGGTGGTATCAGCGGCGCGGTATCAGCGGGGTGGTATCAGCGGCGTCGTATCAGCGGGGTGGTATCAGCGGCGGCGGCTGCGTGGCGGGTGCGTGGCGATGCGTGGCGGGTGCGCGGCGGCTGCGGCGACGCGGCGTGGCACATTATGCGCGCTATCAGTCGCTATCGGCGCGGTGCGCGGGCGCATGCAGGTGCAGGACGCGCATGCATTATGGATGCACAATAATGTTGACATTGTATTCAAATCCCGCTTGTTTTATGAAAATGCTGCAAAATACCAGACATTAACTGTTCGCTATTTGCTTTACAACTGCAGCCGTAGGTTACATCGACTAGGCTTCGACCCTGACTGTGTCTACTTGCGTAAAGGTTTGTCCTGTCCTATCCGGAGTATTTTGTACATCTATCGCAATAAAACAACATAGTTCTTCGTCCATTTAACTTTATTTCCATTTTAGCCTTATAACCTAAACTAAGAGAGTCATCCAATATTTCGACATTACAAGTCTTTTAGTTTACAAAACTTAGTACTATACATAATGACTTATAATTCTGAAATTCATGTAATAAATACATGAAGCAGCTTCGCCACAAACGATAAGAAGTTCAGTGATTCTGAATCCTATTCGTATTCCAGTCCCATCTTTAATAATCTTTTTTTTCTTGGTGTTAGAATATTAGACTTCTGGGTCTGAAATGACCTCATAGTCGTTACAGAAATCATTATCTCGGTGATGAAAGTACTTACAAACACTTAAAATATCCACTAAGCATCTCCTTGCAATAAACAAGAACGTGGGGAAGTGGTGGGGAAAATACCATTAGGAAGGGGTGACTAGAATCAATTTTTATTTAAATTTTGACGTTCAAAAGTGCCTTTTATGTGCCTATTTGAAATAAATTATTTGACTTTGGCTTTGTGGTGATCAAAATAATAATAAATCAGCCTGGGTTGTCCTATCGTAGTGCAAAGGTTCCCTCCCTCCCTTTACTTGATCAAAACAAAATTGTGAAAAAATTAAAAGGAAGTCTTCAGTGGAAAAAAAAAGAACTTTGTTAAGATCAACCAGACAGAAGAAGATCACTAACAATAGCCGTGTCGCGAGCTGTAGGAGAAGGGAATCCATAGTAGATTTCATGGATACCTTGTAGGTACGACAGACGAGTGTAAGACCTAATGTTTCTTGGAGAAATTTTATCTTTAACATTGAGGTATTCCACTTAGAGCACTGATTTGAACAGCACTTGGACGAACGGCACTGAGCACTTCCACTAACCGCACTCAAACAAAATTTGGCTGTATCGACTAGTGAAATAAAAGCCAAGGTTTATTTTTTTTTTCCTGGTTCGATTCCCAGTTTAGTTAAGCTTGTCGGGGAAATCTGTGAATTCCGTTTTGTTTCTTTTTAAAAATAAAGGAATGTTTCCATAGATGTAAAATAATCTATCTTAAAGATTTAAAGTGGTTTCCCTTCAGGGCCCATTGATTTTTAGCACCCTGTACTGGTATATTAAAAAACTTTGTAAAAAAGTTTTTATTTTTCACTTTTTAGTGAGAGAGTTTGTAATTTATCTAAGTCACAATAGCCTAACGTCAGCTGCTCATCACCTTTTGCAAAATATTGCTTTTCCCGATGCTGGGACGTTAATTGTTGAGGAGTTCTCCTGGTAAGAACCAGGAGAACTCCTCAACAACCACTCACCATAAGCATTGTGACGAGCATAAATTGCTTAGCAACCATATTAAAGTAATCGAATCGCAACCCGATTTATCATTGAGTAGTTCTGATGGCCTTCTGTGGTCTTCATCATCAGCTCCACTTTACCAAATAATGATTTCCGAGAGCAAATGCTCAAGTTACTCTAAAAAATATCGAAATCGCTATAGGTTTGCCAATAAAATTTGAGGGTTTCCCTCGATTTCCATGGGATCCTCTCATCAGATTCCAACTTGCTGACAATGGGACCAACTTGGGAGTACACCCTTTCAAACAAAAGAAAAATTTTCCAAATCGGTCCAGGCGAGAAACTGACTGACTGACTGACATATCAACGCACAGCCGAAACTACTAGGACTAGGAATGTGAAATTTTGCACACGGCTTCCTTTTATAATGTAGGGGAGCAATAAGAAGGGGTTTTTGAAAATTCAACCTTTGAGGGGGTGAAAAGGGGGGATTTTGTTTGTATGAAAAATCTTATTTCTTGTGTTAATAAAATTGAAACTTGGCACGAATGCTTATCCAAGTAAATTATGAAGTTTGGCATTTTTCGTTTTTCTAAACTACGTAAACGGGGATTTGGGGGTGTCAAAATTTGTATGGAAGAATTTTAACGTGCGCTCCGATCAATTCAAAACTTAAACTTAAGACCAAAATTAAAGAATAAAGTGTATCATAGTTTTTCAAAAAACCTGCCCTTAACGGAGTGAAAAGGGGTAGTTAATTTCAGTATTTTGTTGAGGGTTGAACGTTTTTTCAAAATTTCACACCTATGAGGTAAAAACTGTGGGGGTGAAAAGGGGGGATACAGTTAATATGAAAAATCTTATTTTTTGAGTTAAGAAACTTGAAACTTAGCAATATTTGCCTCAGTAAATACTAAAGATTGTCATTTTTAGTTTAAAAAATACTCCTCACAGAGGATGTAAGGGGTGACAAAGTTAATAGGTAAGAAAAAAATAACCTGCTGTCGGATTAACTGGAAACTCGGTAAGTACTAATACTTAAAATAAAAAAGTAGGTATGTTTTTTAGGGTTTTCAAAAATCGACTATTACCGGGGTGGAAAAGGGTTATAAATTTGAAGGGGTAGATTTTACTGCTTGCTTCCATTAACTCGAAAATATTAAATATTTTAAAATAAATCACCACGAATTTAAATTTTTTTTTTCGATAATTTTGGTTTTCTGTTTACGTACAAACCAAGGAAACATGATCTACAACGCCTGTTTCAATTACGATAAGTACCTATATAAGAATCAGGCTAAGTTCATTAGTTTTATTAATTGTCTGGACTAAATAAGACAAGCGTTCCTTTGCTAAGACTCACATTGTATCTAAGGACAATAGAAAAGTTTTCTATCTCACTTTTGCACATAAAATTTAAAAAGTCTAGAACAAGGATCCAATTATGCCTAAGGCATTAAGTCCGTCTTTGTACCTTTTTGTGCGAAAAGTTTCAATAAATAAATAAACAAGGGCGATTTCTGGAAATTTGACAATGCCCTTTGCTCACAGAGCCGGTTTACTGATAGTGATAACAATAGTTTTTTTAAACGGTTTTATTTAGCTTGCCCTGTTTGTTGTTGTTGTTGATGTTGTTATTTGGGTCTACTACTTGAAACTTTACACAGTTTTGTTTGGAGAGTCGTAAAATTCCAAGGTACACCTCTGCCTAACCCTTAAGGGATATATAGGTGTGAAACTGTCAAACAGATGAATTACGTGATATGAATACCTAGCTTTTATGATTCTGCCAAAGTGGCATTTTTAGGCCCGCAGACCACGCACATAATAAAAAAAAATACGATAATGGCGCATTAGAAACATGCCAATTACGGATAAAGTACTACATGTTACCGAATCCGATAGCATAATATTTGACAACACTAACAACATTATGTAAATCATTACAAAGGAGGAAAGCAGAATGACTATCAATATGTAATCACCTAATTACTAATTAGTGGACTTAATGAACTTATAAGCAAACTGGACACACTCTCTGCCTTTTCTGGCAAACCCTTCAAGAATGAATCCCAGTCTAGCGCTGCCTAGGCCTGCTGACTTCGACGACGACGCCCGTCTTCTGGCATCCTCAGCTCAGGGGTCATTTATGACGGGCATATCACCCTGTGTTCCCACTGAACACTTTCTTGTTCGTTTTCCACAATATTTTGTATCACCATACTTAATTATCTGATGTGTGTTCTTCATCGCCAGGCGATAGAGGATACTAATAATGTTTGTAAGTATTTTCATCACCGAGATTGGAAGAAGTCTGTAACAACAAAGGTTCATTTTAGACCCACAAGCAAATTGCACAATTCATCATGTGATAAGTATTTGCTCATATTTTATACATAAATGAGTTACAACATAAAAGTAAATGAATCGCTTATCGCTATGTCTATTGCTGTGCAGAATGAGAGCTGTGCCTCGTTAGTAAGAACTGCGTACCGTACTTCAAATGTCTCAACCATCGCGGCATCGCTCTCAGCTAAAATAATAACGTGTATGTACACTGCAGTTAAATATACCATCTACTTAGTGATTAGTAATCTGTCAACATCGTTTAAATTGAGTCAACGTCGTTAGCTCTGAAATCCACACCCACAGCATTATCAGCCCGTCGTAATGATACCGTAGTTAGTGGGCGTGGTACTAATGAGTAGTATTACATCTGTAAGGGATCCCACAGACGCCGCCGCGACGCGCGACGGTGCGACGCGATTCTGGTAGAACAAATTCCAAGAAATTTTTATAGAAATTGTTCTTCTAGTGTAGCGTTGGGCTGTCGCGTCGCGCTTGTCTGCGAGAGCCTTAATTGATTGCTGAGTGATTCAAAAATGGTCTATCAATTTAGTAGGTATGTTTATGATTCAAACGCGACGATCCGGATCTCAACATCATTAGGTTTACCTACATTTATTTACACGAGTATTTTCAAGACGAAATCATGCTAAATCTGAAGTGTATGGTTACGTGATGATCCATATTTGTCACCTTTCAAACTCAAGTTTTATGTTCACGTTGGTGTTTCGCCATCGCTGCATCGTATCGAGCTCCGCGCGCCCCAATCACGATATGTTTGGGTCCAAAGCTAATATTTGACTTGGTCTACATCCGCCAATGGATCGCTTTGGAGACAAACATGGCGTATTTATACTCACGATCCAGAAAAACAAACAGCTCATAGTTTTATGTCAATATGCTGACCGGAGATCAAAATGGCCCCACCATTTCAAGCTCAATTTATTATGGTGGTAATATCTAAGTACATACAAGCATAATATTTATTTTAGTTGGGTACTCCACTCAGTACGAGTAGGTACATGCACTCATGTAGTGTCATATTCATGTATTTATTTGAATATGTTCAGTTATGCACATAACAACCGTATGGCGGGTAATCTTGATGTTACATAAGTGGATAGAGCAATATATTTCACGCTTGTATCCAAGGTTCGAGTCCGGGTCGATACCACGCCGAGCCGCTGCATGCGCCTGCGCAGATGACGCCGATAGCTAACACGAACACCCCCTAAAGGACAACACATACTGGAACCACATATTACCTGGAACACAGCCTGTCGGTGTTATCTTAAAAGACGAAACGAAAAAACGTGAAGTGATAATTTCATCAGCATAATTTCAGCATCAATAGATATAGATAGATCTATGCTGTGCCCGACAGGGTCCATAAATTGTGACTAATATAATTATTTCGAGGTTTCTGGCGACTGCGACCGCAATTAACTGGGACCGCGGTCCCAATCGGTATGCAATTAATTTATTTGCGGCATCAACTATGCGATTGAATGCACTTTTGTTTGATTTATGAAGTGCTTGTAATACTAAATTTGTGGGTCAAAACAACAACAGTTCAACTCGAACTATAATGTTCGGTGTAAATTGTAAGTGTATGTCAACCATAACCTTGCAGCCCCACGAGCAGCAATGTGTAGGTAATCGCGTGCGCTTGCGCCGCTGCTCTAATGTGAGGCTCGGGAGCAGTCGGAGTTCGAGACCAGAACACGAGGTAAAACGAGGATAATATGTCTGTGAACTCAACGTCGAAAACAAAACAACTGCTAGAGGCATTATTTTTGGTTGAAGTGTGATGATCTAAAGAAAACTTTTGTCGCTCCAGGACCACTCATCAATGCTTATAATGCTATTACAGTAACTCAGTTAATATTATTTGAGTAGGTATTAGACGGTAATATAAACATTGAACACTTTCTTCGTGTCTCGATTAAATCTTTTCAGTTTAAACTCAATCAAAGAGAAAACACAAATGTTTCACAACATAAAGAAGAGAAAGAGCCGAGCGTTTCATTTAATGAATAACCCATTTAAATCGCTTAGCGCAATACACAGGCAACGGCAACGCAACAACACTAATATCTCTTGAGCTTTAGTATATTGAAACAATCACTCTGCCTGTTCAGCCGCACTGCTCAGTAATCCTGTCTATTGATGCTGCGCTCTCCTGCGCCATTGATGCCTTTGACGTCATTGTTGTGACTAATGCGCGTCACTTATCATGCTTGTCGCCTGTCACCTGGGCAGCGGCAGCGAGATGGGGTGGGGCAGGGGGAGACTACAAACAGACGCCCACGCGGCCACGCGGCTGCGCTGGCGCATCAATTACTAACACAAAAGTTGCAGAAGGTGAGGTATTTAGAGCGTTGAGAAACTCTTACATACGACTTCAGAGACTTCAGACACAAAATTTGAAGAAGTAAATACGTACATTAGCCATCTCAAGTTGATTATTCTGCGAATGATCTACATCGCGTTTCGCATTTCATTACATCCCGGATGTTATCCTTGAGAGGAACAAACCATGGCCCTCCTCATGTGCTGAGGACAAGTACCGTGTGGTAGGCAGTGCCTTTCTGTCTGGTTTTTTTCTTACTCCAATCTTATTTCATGCAGAATACTGCACCATGTTTCGTCGTCATGTAGACCTGCAGACAGGCATCACATTCCTAGAAACGATACCTCCCACCCAGCACGCGACCGTATTGTAGTCGAAAGTTATCGCCTTTATACCACATTATAACTTAGCAAATCACTGAAACTACACTACGCTAACACGTACGTACGTACAAACACACGTGAAATATACACTTAATAGTGCTAAGGTGGACAAAGAAATCGCCAATCAATCAACTCAGCCTATTGCAGTCCACTGCTGGACATACGCCTCTCCCAGGCTATTCCCCATCACCGGAGCACTATTTTATATAACCTACATTGATACAGCTCGTTTAGTCTATTTTAGTTATTGTCACAGCGTTATGTCCTATGGTCTTCTGCTGTGGGGCAAAGCCGCTGATATACAAAATACATTTGTCCTGCAAAAACGAGCTGTTCGAGCAATTTACCAGCTAGGTGCCAGAGTTTCTCTAAGAGATTTTTTTAAAGAAATTGGTATTCTCACGGTTGCATCACAGTTTATCTTTGCCAACATCTTATATATTAGGCAAAATATACACTTGTACACTAAAAACAGTGATATTCACAATGGTAGCACTAGAAATAAGGACAAACTACGAACTCCCTTTCACCGGCTTCATAAGGTTCATAACTCATTTGTTGGGCTTGGTTTATCCTTTTATAACAAGCTACCTTCCTCTTTGCTAGATTTGCGGTCGTCTTGCTGACCATGGTTTTATTGTTGTTATTAGTAATAACTTGTTTATTAATTTAACTTTGATGGTCCTATTAGTTTATCATTTGTGACTTCAAGTGACAGCTATGTGAGCAGAACTCAGCATTGCATAAATATGTAAGTTGTCTCGCCCTTTATACCTGGAGGCTTTACAGTTTTAATTTTGAATTAGTATTTTTTTTAGCTTGAGTACGTATAGATTTTATGGTTGGATTTTATGTTGGTATATTGCTAACATATGTCAAATAATTTAATTTAATGTTCTGTGTCCTGTAATGGTAATTAGATACTTTGCAGATCTAGTTTTGTATACAGTCGAGTATTTTTAACCGACTTCCAAAATGGAGGAGGTTATATGTTCGACTTTATGTATGTATTTTTTTTTGTATGTTCACCGATTACTCCGTCAATTGTGGGTCGATTCTGAAAATTATTTTTTTTGTTTGAAAGGGTATACTTCCAAGGTGGTCCCATTGTCAGCAAGTTGGAATCTGATGAGAGGATCACATGGAAATCGAGGGAAACCCTCTCATTGGCAAACCTATAGCGATTTGGAAATTTTTTAGAGTAACTTGAGCATTTGCTCTCGGAAGTCATTATTTGGTAAAGTGGAGCTGATGATGAAGACCACCGACGGCCATCGGAACTAATCAATGATAAATATCTCACGGGTTGCGATTCGATTACTTTAATATAGTTGCTAAGCAATTTATGCTCGTCACAATGCGTGTGGTGGTGGAGTGGAGTTCTCCAGGTTCTTACCAGGAGAACTCCTCAACAATTAACGTCCCAGCATCGGAAAAAGCAATATTTTGTAAAAGGTGATGAGCAGTTTACGTAAGGCTATTTGTAACTTAGATAAATTACAAACTCTCTCACTAAAAAGTGAAAAATAAAAACTTAAAAAAAAAAACAACCGACTTCCAAAAAAAACTACAAAGTGATAAATAACTTTTATTTCGGAAATCGGTGTCGTTGGTTCTGCATTTTCGTTTATTGACACCGACATTAAAGTTTTTATTTTTTATAACTGAACAGACAGCTGTGCTGCTGGGGAGTTTGTTGCGCCACTTCTTCTCCCCAGCGAAAGCACTAGGAAGTGGTGAAGGGCGGCCGTTCTGGGTGACTGTCTTTTGTAATTTTGACGTTGGAAAAGTGCTGATTCTCAGCCTAGTTTGAATAAATGACTTTTGATTTGATTTATGAAAATAGACGAAAAGTGACCATTCGCCTCGTTATCTCCGAAACTACTGAGCTTAAAATTGTGAAAAAAACCGCACAACGGCGAGTCGGACTCGTGCACCGAGGGTTCCGTACCATCATCTGTTTTTAAATTTTCTTTTTCGAGGCCAATATTCGTCAGAGAATTTTAACACTGCACGCTGCGGTGTAGACTATTGCAGTTTTAGGTCAGCGCCATCTCTTGACAGATAGTGGAACTAATGTAACTTTTATGATTTCTGAAAAAGTGTGCTATTTAGAGACATCGTTTTATTTTTCCTGTAATATTTACATACATTTCTATCACATAGAATAATTTCAGATTTTTCTCTATGCAAACTTCGGAGATAAGGGGGGGGGACGGTATTTTTTTTTTACATTTTTCATCAAAAGTCGAAAACTATGAGGCCTAAAAAAAAAGATTATTTTTTTTGAGAATGTGCAAACTACGCTCTTTCATAGATATGATACCCCACATAGCCTAGTAGTCCCAATTCCAATTTTTAAGACCCCCTTTCAGCCACTATTGCAAAAAAAAAATTTTTAGCCAAACAAAAAAAAAAGTGTTCATCTAAAACTATTCTCATTAGTAGTTCTTGAGATATCCAGCAGTGCGATTCTGTAACCATCTCACCGTGAAAACTTAGGTGAAGTGAGCGTGGAGTGAGCTGTCATTAGTGTAAATCCCTATAGCATCGGATGGAATGACAGCTCACTTCACCTAACTTCTCACGGTGAGATTCTAACAGAATCGACCGGCTGCTGTGACAGATAGACAGACAGACTGAGTCGCAAAATTAGGGTTCCTTTTACCATTTTGGTACGGAACCCTAAAAATGCAGAAATTAGTTCTATACCTATAGATTACAGGAAAACTTACAAGAAGTCTGTGGTCTTAAAACAACATGGTAAATCTCTCAATATTATGCGTACAAACTTACATTTTCAGTTGGAATTTATGGGAGAACATGTTTTTCAAGTACTTACAATGTTAGGATTGTTCTTAGGATAAATTCATTAGAACTACGGAACCCTTCACTGTGCGTGGTCCGACACGAACTTGGCCGGTTTTTGCAGTGTAACTTCTCTATCTACCTGTAGAGTGTCGTCACGATAATGATTGATGTGCCTCGCTAATGAAGGGATGCCGCGGCTAATCGTTCGTTTGGAACAAATCAACGAATGAATTAAGTGGCCGCCATCTTGGATAACGCCGTTTGATCGACAGATCGATTTGAGATAGTATCGATACAGTGAGATTATTTCTTTAATTGTTATTACTTGTTAAAGAAGCAAAGCATTTAATTGGTTTGTTGCGTGCGGCTGAGAGGAAATTTTTAGTGTTGGATCATATCCTGTTTGACTCTTTTGTTATCTTGATAATAATCTAACGGTCAATCAATCAATTGCGTCTATCGCAGCCTGAGTATAAATAGTGGCTTTGTCTATTGGTTGTGTGCGTCATACAAGTCGCACTTGTAACCATAATATATGATCAAACGAACTTCCAAGTGAAGTTCGATCATTATTATGATGAGTTGCTTCATTTGAAGATATGATTATAACAATGTAGTTTCCCTACTTACTTGATAACTTCGCACATATTTTAAAGATTTTTAAAACTAATTGACGTAATTCCGGTCTGACTGCACCTTGGTTGACACTGTGACGGTTAGCTCATTTTTTAGAGTCCTGTAACTTTATGAGTATGATATAAAACTTTCTCTATATCTGGGAATCTTCAAGCGTCGGGGAGGGAGGGTGATCATATCTTCAAATGAAGCAACTCATCATAATAATGATCGAACTTCACTTGGAAGTTCGTTTGATCATATATTATAATTCGTTGCTTCATTTTTCAGATATGATTATAACAATGTAGATTTTAAGAGTCAGAAAGTTTTGAAATGGAAAATAAACAATAAGGTTTTAAACATTATGCTTTTATTTAAAGACATATCAGCCTTATAGTAATACTTATGTTTCCGTAACGGTACGTTACATTTACTTATTTCGAATTAACTTCAACGAATTAAACATAAAGATCTTATCGATAACATGAACTTAACATAAATAAACATTTCTGTAGTGTAATTGTATAATCTTATAATTAATTAATAGGAATTAATAATCAGTCTGGATGTCTGAGCGTAGGTAGGCAAACAGATCTGGCAAATTCGCCTTAAAACGAGCAAATGAGTTAGATGAACTAGTCCACCTTACGGTTTTGCGAATGGTTTCTATATTAACTCCTGCTAAGTTTGCGGCCGAGGTTGACGCGTGCCGTGTACTGTGTGCGGCGAATACACTGGTGTCAATGCCGCTTTCTGAAAAGACTTGTTTGATCCATCTACTGATGGTTTGCGTGGTGGCAGGTTTGTGTGGCCGTTTATACGTCAACAACAGATTATTTGTATTCTCAGGTCTTATGTTTTTAGTTATAGAAATATAATCTGAGAGCACCGTAGCTGGACATTGTAACGAGTTTTATATCGTTACATAGCTTCTCGCAAATTATTCAATTTCGGAACGTTATTTTTGCTGTCATTGATTGTCTGTGGTGGTTGAGTCCCCAGCTGTCAATTTGACATCCGGCACTTTTGCGACCTTACTTCGTGGAAGACACATGATGTTCTGAATTATTTGATTCCATCCGGTGGAATCCCAGCAAACCTCGGCCTATTGATGCCGTAGGTCATTTCTACACCCTGAAGGAGGTGTCGAGGCAGTGATCCTCAATTTATTTGGTAAGATTTCATTTCTTTTGGCTTTGATTGGTCCACGTACTTATCGCGTGTTCGTTACTCTTCAAAATTATTGTTTCAGGCTGTAGCTGAAATTCCCCTAGGGTGATTATTCGCCCGTCTAAATCTTGTGGCGCACCCAGGGAGAAATTTTATTTTTTGTAGAAAGGATGGTAAGTTAATTTTTGTGAACCACCGCCCGCCATACTTAAGAAACTACAAATCACATTTTAATCTGCTTTAATCTTGTTCCAGCCGAATTAAGGCGTCCTTTCTTCTACTAGGCGTACTTTCTTATACTGAACGATTTTTTTTATTGGACACACACCTCTTGACGCTGAATTCCAGGGTTTTCATTTAAATTATCTTTTTTTTACCTAACTGTCAAGATGCAATAATAATAATAATAATAGCAATAATAATAATAATCTTAAAGTAATAATTCTAAGGCTAGTTTACCTAAGCTACTGGCAAATTAAACAAGGTATTAACAAGGTTATTTCCTTCGTTTCATTAACTTTGTTTACAACTACCTCCGGCAGATTAAAGGTCTGACTCTCCGAAGTGATTCTATCTGGCAAGTTTTGTTTATTTAAAACGTAGTGTGCAATCTCCAAGGCGCCCGAAATTCTTTTATTGTTTTATTTGTATAATTTTATAGGAGAACACACATTTTTTTATAATTTTGTCCTAGCCACAGTACATATTGGGCTCAGGTCTTCTTAATTTCATTACATTTATGGCTTACATTTGTCCATTACAACTATCCCGTGACAACATATACGCGTATTTTCCCTGAAGTATGGCAGGAACAATATTGGCTGGTCTCTGCCAGGTGCGGATGTCTTTATGATGTCTTTTATGACGATTTTGATGCCACTATCAGAGAAAAGTATGTTCTCGAGTTTAATTAAAGACAGCGTCTGTACCCTGTGAGCTGTGCAAATTGCAAGTAGGATCACCAATTTTTTTGTAATTTTTTCGAATGATAGTTCGCTATTAGGGAACCATGTTGAAACATGGTTTAAAACCAATTGGGGATTCCAGGTGGTGGAATACTTGGGTTTTATGGGTCTCAATTTATACGCCCCTTTAAGGAGCCGTTATATAGATTCATTTGAACCAATATTATTGCCTACAAAGGTTGACAGGGCAGAACGATGGGAATTTAGACTGCCATATGCACACCCGTTATTAAATTGTGACGCTAAGAATGACATTAAAGCAGATTTCGAAGGGTCAAATACATTCATGCTGTTGATTGTACAATATTGCCACCACAGCTTAAGTGAGGTATTGTGCAAAGGGTGGTACTCCCTGAAATGAGATTGCAAGAGGTTTTTATTGGGGTTTAATTAAACGACGTCGGAAACTATAAGATCTTGCAATAGTGGAAACCATGGCTGTGATGGCCAGTTGGGATAAACTAATATGCCGTGTGCATTGTCATCGATAATTTTTCTAAGACATTTTAATACCAATGAAAATGGAGGAAAAGCGTAGAAGAAATATCTTTGCCAGTCTACCGTAAATGCGTCTACGGATGCTGCGTCAGGGTCTTGTTTCCATGAGATGAATGTGGCTTACTTCGCATTATCGCGAGACGCGAATAAGTCTACTTCAGGTTGACCAAAATATTTTATAATGTCTTGGAATGCTTCATCGGAAAGTGACCATTCAGTATCCGGATTGACTACTCTAGACGCGGCGTCTGCTCGGTTTTCTTTGGTATTTACGTATGATGCATAAACCCAAAGGTTGCGCTGTTCACACCATTTCCAAAGGGACCTAGCCAAGTCGTTTAAGTGGGGGTATTGAATACTCCCCATACGATTTACATAACTGATCGCAGTGGTGTTGTCCATGCGCAGTAATATTGTGCAGTTGGTTGCATTACTGGCGAAGGACTTCAAACCCAAGAAAGCTGCCATCAGCTCTAAGTAATTGGTATGACGATCATTTTCTGAAGACTTCCATTTGCCATGTACTTGAGCGTTGTTGCAAACAGAACCCCAGCCTGACCTCGACGCATCGGTTTAGATTTCAATATCAAAATTTGGCTGTCGCATAAAGTTGCGAGCTGATATTAACGGTTGCTAGCCACCAGTTTAGATCCTCTAATATAATATTAGGTAGTTTAATTTTAGCTTCGTAATTATTGTTATGCTTAAGTAACGCTAGAAACTTCTGACGGTCTAAAATCTTAGTGTATACCCAAGCGTACTTAACGGCTGGGCTAGCGGCGACTAGAATACCGATAAAGCGAGCTAATTCACGGATGGAACATGACTGTAGTTTAGTAAATTTTTTAACTAATTCGATAATGTTACGTCGTTTATCGGCTGGCAATTCTATACTGAGACTCCTGGTATCGTAACAAAATCCTAAATACTTGCAGAATTGTCACGGTTTTAACATACTTTTATCGTAATTGACAACAAACCCTAGAAACTCGAGTAGTTTCAAAGTTTCATTTACATTATTAAGACAATTTTCGTAAGTATTTCCAATACATAAAATATCATCTAAATAACAAACTGACTGATAACCGCGATGTCTGAGGTAAGCTATGACTTCCTTCATAACCTTAGTGAATACCCGTGGGGCAACGCATAATCCAAACGGCATGCAATTAAAGCCATATGTGTGAGTTTTTGCGAATTATTGGGCTGAAATTGAAATTTTAAATATTTAGGATCGGAATGCCTAATAGATAAGAGGAAATACGCATCTTTTAAGTCGGTGGTGGCTAGGTATCCATCGCGTGGTATCAATTTGCATGCTGTTCGGTAGTCCTCTATTTTAAAATGTTCGCTCTTGATTAGCTTGTTTAAGGTTTTTAGGTTTAATATAAAGCGGCTTTCGCCATTAGGTTTTAGTGTGAGGAATATTTTAGAAATAAATTGATCTTTAGTCACATTGCACTCTGAGATAGCCCCTAAAGATTTGAGTTTCATAATGGTTTTCATCATATCTGATTTCTCAGTATATGATAGGTTGTTTTTAGGTATTATTGATTGTTTTACATGTGTATGAAAAGGTATTGGATAACCATTTTTTAACCAATCAAGAACAACATTGTTATTTGTTATTTTTAGCCATCGGTCATAAAAGTGGGTAAGTCTACCCGCATGGCATGTACCTGCGTTAACGGTGACTGAGCGGGAGCCCGAGGTTTGTCCTGCGAGGCCGGGCGTCGGGACGGCTGTGCTGACGTCGTGTATGGACGGCGATTCCCCGTCGTCGTCGGCCTTCTGTATGCACCCCCCCCCCCTGTTCGCCGGGCATCGAGGAGGCGGGTTCCAGTTTCCCTGGTAGGATTGACGGGTACTAGGGAGTTGAGGCGGTTTCGAAACCTTTGCCGTCTTTTTTATGGAAAGACCTTGCTTTTCAATGGCCTTGGCGGCTTTAATTTTTTCTGATAAGGACGAGCCAAACAGTGATTCATCCCGTTCCGACTCGTTGATGATGTTTATGAATGCCTTGTCCAAGCTAGGAGTGATTAATTTCACTCGAGCCTGCGTTGCCAAGTAGTGCGAGTCGCAAAGTAAACGGCAATCATTGCTCAAGTGTTTCATAGCTTGAACCTTGTTTTCACTTTTTAGAAGTAAATCCATGCCTCTGTTGATGGCAGTGATTCCCGTACCTAACTGTTGTTGATACGCTGTGAGTGTCATGTCGCGGTTGCGAACCATGTCCGGTACTGCTGCCGAGATTTCAGCATTCAACTTGGGCGCTTGAAGGAGCCTACAATTGTCTGGTACAAGGTACTCTTTCAGTACCTTGTCCTTGTTTTCTTTAGGCATTCCTTTTCTTAGCAAAGGAAGCCACAATTGCGATAGATTATCGTGAATGTTATCGCCGTAGTCAGGCGAGTCTGACGTGGATTCACCGAGTGCCGACATTAGATCAGGGTCTAACTCAGGTTCCGTGCGTAAGTGGTTTCCTCGGGGGGGCAGGGTTCCGCCTGGCCATAGTGTTGGTCAGCATTGTAGGCAGATTCCGGTACCGCGTCTTGTGGTATATCGGTTGGCACGGGTACTGGCTCCATAATGGCTTCATTATCATTGCCTGGGACCACATCAGGATCTTCGCTACCTAAAATTACAATTTGTAATCAAGGTTGTGAAGATAACAATTTTGAGGGTAGTGTAAAAATATAATTAATTGATTTTGCACGTTAACGTTACATCTGTTTTAGATTGTACGTATTTTGTGCTTGTTTGTCATCGTTAAAGACTCGCAGTCAATCCCGATGCAATATTAAAGTTTAAGTTTTATAATTTAGTTTTGAACAATGTCAAAGTTATTGACTCGCAGTCAATCCCAGAGCATTAACAAAACTGATATTTTCACTATTCACTTCTAGATCACCAACGAATTAAATATACCTTTGCTTACCTTCATCATCCGATGACGATTGTAACGGTCTTATTATTCGTCTTCGTCTTTCTTTCTCTTCAATTTTTCTAATTTTCTTGGCGTAGTGATCAATTTTTGATTGCGCGCTTCTTTTTGGCATGTTTGCTGAAAGGGCGCGTGCGATAGTTACCGCGCACGAAAAAGGAATGAGCTAACCGTCACAGTGTCAACCGAGGTGCAGTCAGACCGGAATTACGTCAATTAGTTTTAAAAATCTTTAAAATATGTGCGAAGTTACCAAGTAAGTAGGGAAACTACATTGTTATCTTCTTATTAATCATATCTGAAAAATGAAGCAACGAATTATAATCAGCCTAAACTGTTCCCACTGCTGGGACGCAGGCCTCTCTGTGAGAGTGATACACCACGCAGGTCCAGTGCGAGTTGGTAGATGTCACATATCTCATAATTTTTGGTTCTAGGACATGCCGGTTTGCTCACGATGTTTTCCTACACTGTTTCGAAGTCGTACTTTTTTTGTGTTTAGTGCACCGCCGCTAGTGCCGCGAGCTCGTCTGCTGCGCCCGCGCATCATAAGCTGTGCTCCGCCGCCGGAACGCACAAACATCAGGCACATCGTGGAAACCACGACGTTGGTCTTGTAATTAATGCAAAAAAAAACAAACTACTGCATATACACTCGCCCTACCTGACGGCGTCTTGTGTGCCAAGTTACAGTTACGCATTTTAAAAACGATTGTACACGCTAGAACAAAACATGGATTCCAAAATATTTAAACACTGCCAAATTGTAAATGTCTTTGACAAGGTACGTCTACATGTTATAAGTGAGAGTGTTACGGCCCCGCCGCCGCCAGGTGGCGCATGGCAGGACTTTCCAACAACCATGCCTGCCGAGCCATACCGCCGAGCCGGCGTCTCTACTTTGCGCCGCCAGAGGCGCCAGTCGTCGATTCGTAGTCGTCGTCTCACCATCGTTAATCAGAATAATTAAAATTCAGATTCAAACAAAACAGATTAATCATTATACAGTCCATTATCGAAGCATAACACAGCGGCAACAGCCGAAACAGAGAGTTACCAGAATTTAAGTAATATTCGTAGATACGAAAGACTAAAGTCGTTGCGTTGTTTGACCTACTTACTCACATTTATCGAACCTAAATCTAATAGTGTCTATGGAGCACGGACGTGGGAATGCATGCTACCACCACCATGCATGCTGCTGCACCATCCTATATGAATGATTTACCTAGGGAAATCTGAAGAATTGTTCAAAGCTATTAAAAAGATACTTTCTAGATGGTAATAAATTTTAATATGTAGTGGCACCGAGTTGCCGTGTCTGGCCATACTGCTGTTAAACCCGCGATGGTTTGTGTGGTATGTGATTACACATACCACACAAACCATCGCGGGTATTTTGCCATTGCGGGAAATTTGTTTAACTTATTAAAGTTAAACAAATGTTTGTATAATGTTTTGATTATTAAACAATAAAAAAAAACACATTACACTATAACTTGTTATCGTAATTCTTCCAACGGACTGTATATAGGTTGAGCAGCCAAAAACACTGAACGATATTATCATTTCTTAGTAGCCGCCTACCTTGAACCAGCCTCAGGGCCTGATTTACCCACAGGATAACTAGGCGCGAGCCTAGGGCACAAGGACCGAGGGGGCGCTGAGCTTGCTCTTGACAGCATCGCTTACTAATTTACAGAATAAAATTTGAAAATATGCGCCTAAATTCTTGATTTTGAAACAATTCCGTCCGCGCTCTCTCACCCACCGCGCGTACCTATACCTAAACATAAATATCGACTCTGCCACTAGCAGCAAACAACGTCAACGTGCCTCTGCCCCATCGCGCGCGGTGCACTCTCTCCGCGAATCGCGCAGTGCAAGTGTAAACTTGCCTGCTGAACAGATTTCAATAAAACAAGGAAAGGAGATAGACGGAAATATGCAATCTGAAGAAAAACCTTTAACCGCGGGAAAATAGGTACCTTATTTTCACACGAAAATGTGGGCGAAACCGCGGATCGTAAATCTAGTGAAATATAGAAATTTAGTAAGTATATATTCATGGGCTAGATAGGACAGACCCGGGGGGCCGCATATTCATAGTTAGCCTGGGGCTGTCAGAACTCTAAATCAGGCACTGACCAGCCATGTTTCTTATAAATATATGTGCATTCCTCAACATTGCCTGACGCGGCAACTCCCCTCCTGCGCACGCGATTTACGGCCATTATCAAATTAAGAGTGACGAGCCCCGCTCATAATGACCGCTACGAGACCCGTCATTACGCCTGTAACGCACAGTAACTCCTACGTCCACGAGGCGCACACGTCTACGCAACGTGTATGTTGCGACGTGTCCTGCAGGCATTAAACGCTTTCACAAATCAATCTTGGACTGATCAGACTCCATAACTAATCTTTACGACTTCCTATGAGTATGTCCCGAGGCGCGCCACTAACTGCTGTCTATCGAATATGTACGAACTGTAGATAGGTGCGCGAGCTGGACGAAACAATTGAAGTTATTAAACCGCGTGTGATGACGAGTCAGTTCGGCATGAACACGTTAAAGTTCTACTAGACGTGGAGAAGTTTCTCTCCTAATAAGGGCGTATAAAGTAAAACACCGCTACGTGTGACGAATGCTTAGAGAAACTGCTGGGAATTGAGACATTGAGGCGCATGGGAGGCTGCTTTATGTGATGGGCTGACTGGTCAAGCCATGGGAAGACTTAACGCTGCCTATGGTGACCTAAATTTGAGTGGATTGCACAGCCACATGCCTCGCATTGTCAGTTTGTAACGTGTTCTTGTCAATTATTTTCAAACAACTAGCTAATCTCTCTAGTAACTTTAATATAACTATTAACGAATGCTGGCTGTACCTAATGTATAATCGCTTTCATAATGCGTCCTCCATCACCAGCCCAACTCATACGTCATTAACTTATTGACTATGATGATTTAATCAGCCGTAATGTCGGTGATTATTAGTATTAAGGAGTCCATTGGACACACTTGACTCAAACGTTGATATAACCACCATTTTGATTGTAATCGACCATAAAAATATCTAATATCAATGTGACTCTTGCTTAATTCGATTCGACAATAAGTTCGACTTCGAAATAATTGGGGAGCGATCGCACAGTGATTCGGTGATTGATGGTAAGTGTCGATAATGTGTCAAAAGTGTCCGATGTGAGTTATAGTGATGTACTACATCGTACGTGTCACTAATAGTGATGCTGGAGTAGTGCACACATAAATCATAGCGCTGCAGGTACTAGTTACATGCTCAGATTGGAGACGGTCATTATGGAAACAATGTATCATGAACAGTGTCAAAATAGTTACTTGTTACTGTAATGGTTAAACTATATAAATCCTCTTTTACACAAAAAAAACAACCGACTTCCAACAAAAACACTACAAAGTGAAAAATAACTTTCACTTTGTAGTGTTTTTGTTGGAAGTCGGTTGTTTTTTTGTGTAAAAAAGTTTTTATGTTTCACTTTTTAGGGTTCCGTACCTCAAAAGGAAAAAAAAACGAAATTCTTATAGGATCACTCGTGTGTCTGTCCGTCTGTCACATCCAATTTTCTCCGAATCTAATGGACCGATAGGTGTTGTCTGAGAGTCATTACTTCATGCTGCTGAGCTGATGATAAGTCAAAGTCAAATACTTTTATTCAATTAGGCCTATTGCAAGCTCTTTCCACAATTACAAGCCCTTACCATCATCAGATGCGGGACCTGCTCGTCCCGTTACATCATTACGAGAAATGGAATGATGAAGACGATAGTCTTACAAGTCTACGTCTATCCAAGAACTGCTCAGTAGTTTCTGTTGACATATTGCCGCATCTCCTAACTCTTAAGAGTTAAGGAGTGCTGCGACTACTATCGACGGCTCGGTATCATTAGGTAAATGATGACTCTCAGACTCAAACACCTGAATCATCAATAGGTTTCATTTGATTTGGGAGAGTTCAACTAACACACTGTACATGCCTACAAAAGAGGATTTTCCTCGACTTTCATGGGATCCCTTCATCAGACTCTGACTTGGTGATAATGGGACTATCTCGAGAGCATACCGTTTCAAACCCTAATGTCAACTGCTTATCACCTCTGTTACAAAATATTGCTTTTCCCGATGCTGGGACGTTAATTTTTGAGTAGTTCTCCTGGTAAGAAGCAGGAGAACTGGAGCTGATGTTGAATTTACCATCAACTCCACTTCACCATACGCATTGTGACGAACATAGCAACCATATTAAAGCAATGGAATCGCAACCCGTGAAATATTTGTCATTGAGTAGTTCTGATGGCCATCTGTGGTCTTCATAATCAGTTCCACTTCACCAATAATACTTTCTGAATACAAATGCTTGACTTGTTGATGAAAATACCAAAACTGCTATATGTATGTCTCTAATATTTGAGGAGTTCCCTCAATTCCTCATAGATCCCATCATCAGAATTGGATTTTGACAAAAATAATTTTCTAAATCGGTTTATAAATGACGGCGTACTGAGGTAACAAACATAAAAAAAAATACAACCGAATTGAGAACCACCTCCTTTTTTTGAAATCGGTTAAAAATATTATATTGTTCCGGACAGGTTACATCGCCATATTTTTTCTAGGAGTGAGTTTCTTTAGAACGTACTGTGTTTCTGTCTAATTGTCATTTTGAAAGGATTCGCACGTCTCAGAAATCGAGATGTTGGTTTTCATGTTCAGGTGACTGACTACAGTTCTTACGATGCTTGGCTAAAGACTGACTCGGGAATGTAAGTACCTGAATCTAAGACTACTTAGATAAGACCAAGGCAGAGATGTACGTACAGTACACCCTGCCTTGCGCGGGGCGGCGAGATGGTGTGGTGGTGGTCACGATCAGTCTTTATTTACTCAATATTAATTAGGTAGGTTCTAATGTTTAATTAATGACTACGTGCACCACAGACTCGCCGTCGAGTACACACGCCGCCGCGGCGCCGGCGCCGGCTATCTATTAGTTGTTTCGAACTACCTGCTGAGACTATTGTTGCAATGCGTTTAATTACTAGCTGTAATGTTTGTCCGAACGTAACAATGGGTGTGTTTTGATTGAGTAAGTACTAGTAGCACTTTCACATTGCTCACCGGCTTCATGTACTTGATCTACAGCCCAAACTTGACGCAGGATCCAAAAAGCTCCCCCCCCCCCGCCCCGGTGGTTTCCCGCATTGTCGAGGCGAGGGGGCTCAGTAGCCGTGGCATGGTCACCCACGGTGAAGCGAAGAGGAAGAAAGGGAGTGTTGGTATGACGTTGGCTCCCTATCCTCTGCGGCTGAAAAATGGCAGGTGGCGGGGCCAATGACCTGACCTGTCGCAGGGGGACCAAGGGTGCCCAGACACGAGGTCGTCTGGCGCCCATGCCATGTGCTGGTTCGTTCTCTGGGGTGGTCACGGCGTGCTATGTGTTCTGGTACGCCGGTGATGAGGAGTACTCCTCAGAGGAGGGTTCGATGACGGACAGCCGCGGCGGGTTCACGGATGCGTGCTAACCCGTGCCCGTGTTCCCGCCGTAAGCGGCAGAGGAGGACACCGTGGAGTTTTAGTTAGTTTTATTGATTTGTTTAAACGTGTACCTACGTGTGGTTCAATGCTCTGTATGGACGTGGACGTCCACGATACAATTTTCACGTTACAATATAAAAGCGCACAATGTCCACAGTGATGTAATCAGACTGCAGTAGAGATAACGAGCTGAAGAAGAGCCACATATTACAATCATGGACACAGTGCCCTGCTTCTATTATGTCTGTGTACAATAAATTGCGGCCTATTCCATGTTTTCTCATAAATCAGATCGTGGATACATTTGTCGCTCGCGATCAAATAATCCGCAATTACCGGCAATTACCTGCGCTGCCATTGTGCAAGTCAGTGCAGGCTGTGCGTTTGTGCACAGAGCACAGGGTACCTACCACGAGCTCGAGCTCGCTTAACGCGATCCACTTTAGGACCTAAACTGAACTGTTCTTCTAATTCGAACCATGACGTCAGTTTAACGATTCAATTTAGGCCGTGCCATCTGACAGCGATTATCCCAAACTGAGTCGCAAGTTTTGGTTTCATTCATTTCATTTTGTACTGTATTTGGTACCATTACGTCCTTAAAGCAGCTCAACTGAAACGCTAACTGTCAAAATAAGCGATTCATTTTATGTTACTATTTCTCTAACTTATACTGAAACGTTTGGTGAATTATTGACGAAAATAAAGTTTTTTAGTGGAATTTTACAAAAACCAATGTAAGTGTACTTTAATCTTTCTTTTAAAGTGTAAAATACCTATTTTACATGCCTTTTAAACCGCATTTGTTTTTCTTTAGCAGATGTCCTTTTTCGACTAGAATGCAAAAAAAAGCACTTGCAAATTATTGTCATAATTTCGAGGCAAGTTGTACATTTATTCACTTTCTTAATAGATTTATCTATAGACTTCTCGAAAGAATTATTTAGTTTCAGTACTTATACAAATTATACAATGTTTAATACTTTCGACATTCCTTGAGATCAAAGCTACACTCTGGTAGGTACGTTCGAAACAGAAATATTGTTTTAGGTATTAGGTCGAAATAAAAATATTGTTTTCGTATAATAAATAGCAAAATTTAAATAAATATCTACTTTGACTAAGAATTATTTTAACAATAGTTACCGTGTTAACGTGGAATCTTAACAGCAGCTGTTGAGTGTCTGTTTTACTATAAAGTAATGATATTGAGTTATGAACAAATAAAACGTTACTTGCTTCTGAACGTGTCTAATACTAAAATGTGCGCGAAACAAACTTATTTGATAATAATAGCGTTGTTTCTTTTTCACCAGAAACGTTTCAAACGCGGTTCAGCAACGAATTGCGATCTTTCATTCACTTTCAACGATCCAAATGCCGCTGAGCGTATTGGACGTCATGGTACGACTATAATGACCGATGCAGTTTAAGAACCTAAACTGAAATGTCTTGCTTTTGAATCGTTTTTAAATAGTTCATGGTAGGCCTCCAGGTTGGGCAATGGCGGTAGTAGAAAATGTTACACTTTTCTGCAAGTATGCGTCGCGATTCGCGATTAGCATGAACGCTTGGTTGGCTCTGTAAACATTACAGGTGAATGTTATTGCTGGGGGTATTAGCATAGTACGAGCAGATGTATACTGACGTGTTATACACAAGTGAGAGGAGATTCGAAGAGTAGGTATAGGTACCTACATGTTACATTACATAAACCATCAACTTTCACTTTTAATTAGTGGTTATTGTAGTACAGTGATTCACAAATGACTGTAGAATTTCCAAGTGTAAAACTTTGCTCTTATTATCACCAACATACAGTAGGCTCAGACCAAATAAAAAACCAAGACAGAGCGCTGAGAACGATAACGTGAAGCATGCCGAAACTACACCCCCGCTCTGTGCATACACGCTCACACGCACACATTTACAACCATTTACAATTAAACTACACCTCACTAAGTGCACACACGTATACGAAACCGGCTTCACTTTTCTGTTGACAGCCCTCTGTCTTGGTTTTTTTTTTGTTCTGAGACAGAAGGCTATTTTCAATTCATATTATATGATTTCCATTTCACACACTTCAATTTCTTTCCAACCCAGTGTGTGCTTAATACTTTATGCTCGCATGCGGCAATAAGACATTTTTTATGCTCGCATGCGGCAACAAGACATTCTTTATGCGCGCATGCCGCAACAAGACATTCATTCAGTGATGTTGTTTATGCTCGCATGCTTCAACGAGACATTCATTCAATGATATTCTTTATGCTCGCATGCGGCAACATGACATTCTCTCAATGATGTTGACATCCAATTCATATTACCATACTTACATGTCAATTCCAAACTAGTACTGAAGTGCCGTGGCCGTATGCTGTCACTATCAATTCATCCACTACGTGTCACATAGCGTGCTAAATGTGTAGCGTGCACCGCGCGTGACGCAATGGATCTGAAACAATGCGTTGATACACGTTGTCATAACACGTCCCGCTGCCATCCGTCACGTATGTAGATTGAGCAATGATATCAACATTAGATTGAGTGAGCTCTGGCACGGTTCCCCAAGCTGATACAACTCAGACCTGCGCTGATCCATTAGGTATCATTTTGTGCCTGATACCTTTAGATACCGATTCTGTTTTGGGAGTTCCTACTTAATTAGAGCACCTTTTCCTAAAATTTATTTTTCAGTGGCTATTTAAGTACCTACCTACCATTAGTGGCACCGTCACGATAGTTCTACAGAGCAAACTTGCAGCTCCAAGGTTGTGTTGTGTGACTAGAATGTTAAACTGTCCCAAGCAGAATATGCGCCCACGCGTGCATGGCTCACGTACCGAAAAGCTCTGAGTGACACACATTTTAGTGGATCTGTTGTTCATAACACATCGACACACTATATAACCACTAATGCACCGAGCGATGCGCGCGGGCATATGATGCCTATCTTAAAAGCTTCGCATTAGGCGCATGTTTTTTTGCCTGTAGAACGTTGTGTTGCCTCTTGCCTGACAGATGTATTGTCTGTCTGCAACACTCATCATGATAATGGCTGCCTGTAACGGGGTTGCTGACGATCTTATCTTGCTATCTGTTGCGCTGTTTTGGGAGGTGAGAGGCTGAGAGCTTGTTTACTGGAAATAATGGTTTAGTGGCTGAACTGCTCTGATCATTTCTATCGTTACGGTTCGGTAGGGCGCGGCTCGTCTTTCCATGAGCGCACACATAACTTTAACAAGCACTCACTTCTAATTTCCAGTCGAAATCTTTTATTTCTAGGATTCCATTCCAAAACAAGCATTCTACTAGTTTACCTACAAGTTAGTTAAAAAAAAGACTTTTCCTAAAAGTATCAACAAGTTCATCACTTCTTAAATGAAGCTAAGTTGTTCTCAGTATAAAATGGAGCGCCGCGCCGCGCCGTGTAAAACATCAACCCTTTTTTGGTACCATTATTTAACTAGTAGGCAGCGCGCATTCTATCATAAACTATTGTTTACCGTCAAGGAGCTCAGATACTCAGGTAGTCTGGTAGTGTCCTCGTCGACTTCCCATACTCATAGACATAGAGGTGCCTCAGCTGCAGTATCGATGTCAATGTAATGAATGATGATGATGCGTGATGGATGAAGGCTGTGTGTCTGCTGACCCCTGGCTCCGAGATGGCGCGGCGATAACCGATGCTATGCAAATCTCTGTGACGGATGGTTACATGGACATGCAGAAGCAAGAGTGCTCGTCTGTTGTTAGTAATGGTTATTGGTTTTGTTACATTTCTGATAAATGAACTTGGTTAATTTCTAGTGAAGGTGCTCGGAGCCTATTACAACATTCATGTTATAGAGCGACACACAGCAAGCAACACGTGAAAAGAGGCTTCACTACTAAATTTTGAACGCCACGGCACGGACGAGGCCGTGTTCACATGCACCGTGACACTGCGCATGCGCACATGTAGTTACCGCACCACATAGCCACAGCTTCACGTATCAATATACAGACATCACATCTCGCAAGCCAGATTTACAGCAAATTACAGTGAAATTATAGAACTATACAATGAGTTCTAGTTATTTCTCCAATCCTTCCAAACACTGCTGGTGCGCCTAGTATTCTTCGTGAGAATTTCACACAATTAATTAAGTGAGCCTAGAAAACACTTTGCTTAAAATCCATTTCATACATTAACTGGATCCAAGAAGCAGCTGGAAGCAGTAAGGTTTGTTATCAGACGTGCCGTGTTACAATTTGTTAACTGCGCGAGCAAATTAACATGCGCACTGACCCTGTAGTTTCATTACACGCACATACCTGCGCGGGCGCACGGAAATCGTTAAAGTTTGCAGTGCGCACGCAGGCGGAGCAGTAAACATTGCGCTGCAGTTGTGAGGCTACTCTAATTAAATTAGATACATGGCCACAAGACTGTAGCCCTGAAGTCCTGTGAACCCTCGCGGTCCAGAACGGAGAACAGTAGGTACCTTAATAAGCAACTAGCAGCCTCTTCCTTTAGTACCTTCTACAACTCCCCGACAGCTTATAGGAATCTTACTTACTTCAATCATTTGCTGCTATTACTGGGAATGTCCAGTTTTGTGTCTATTTCCATGCACGACACGATTCCATAAGACTTTTCAGAAGTTTCTTTTTTCTGTAAGATATCACCAAAAACGATCGATAATTGTCTCTTCATTGAGTAAACGTTTTTGTGTCAACACAACAAGCGTGACGACACCTCTCCAGGCTCCAGGCAGCCGCGGCGCTCGCTCTGCTAACCCTCCAGTCATGCAGTTAATTAAACTCTTTGTAAGTTTGTATAGATCTCGGCGAACATCTCGCCTCAGGAATTAATTAAATAATGTTAGGGTTAACGTACAATGTTGTGGGAGTAAATTGTGAAATAATAATATTGTTATTTGATCAGAAGAAAAGGCAAAGATCTTCAAAGAAGAGCGAAGCGATTTATTTGATGAAGCAACGAACCGTATTCACTTTTGAAATAATAGTTGAACTAAATACCTTTCTCACGTCACTACGTCAGATATACATATTATCCAGTTATCTGTGTCTAATCACAAGCGACATAAGTGCGGCATCATGTAATAACTTGTCTCAAATAAACTTAAGCTAATAGTGGACTGCCTACTAAGTACCACGGTTAAAAGAAACTTGGTAATGGCCGGAATGAGCCGAAAACGTTACACAAACGGCGTCATTAACACCACATCTGTCGCACACTCGAGCTACGACCATGTCCACACGAGGTAGGCAGCGACCTTCACAGGTACGCACTGTTCACTAGCCTGCTTGAGAAGACTCTTATACAGTGTCCGTGTCGGGTTGTTTAAATGTAATTAAAATAAAGAGAGCGTCAGCGGGGTGCGGACACACGGAGACAATTAAATAGTGTTTAGTGCGCGGGCGCACGCCGCGCAGCGACCTGTCCGCTGCGGAGGTGGCGCAGGGATGAGAGGTAGCGAGTGAAGATTGAGGACACAAAACTGTGCCTCTGGATCTTTATTAAGTTCCACAAACCGACTAGTGCCCACCGCACGAATCGCGAGGAGAAACTATCTGCACTCAACGCCAGACTTGCGGCAGTCACAGTCACAAGATGTAGATCTGCACTCAACGCCAGACTTGCAGTCACAGTCACAAGATGCAGATACATATTTAGTACGTACGGGTTCATAGAAGTGCAGGAAAGTCTTGTGTGTAAGACATGCGCGATACGTAACTGTCTGCTTCCACCAACATCCCCAACGGCCTGCAAGCGCGCGGCAGCTCCAATGCTGTGACGATATTAAGAAATCAGTAAAACTTCCATTATCAAACGTGGTGCCTTAATATTGTTAAAATGTATTGTTTCAAGCCATCCTCTGCCCGCTTGTGCCTCAGACCATACTTTACCTAAGTCGATGAGATGTGGTAACTGCGCCCAATTACACATTAAACGGCGCACTTTCTCCTGCGCGCGCACATCTCTGCCCGGTTCACTGATCTACGAGACGTCCACACCTTCGTTCACATGCTCCACATGTAGGCATCACTCGTTTTAATTATTGTTATTGTGTATCAAATCACAATGTTTCGTGGTTAGCAGTCATACGTCATACGGGGGAGAGGTTGACTGTCGAAGATAAAGAGTTGATTACAGTACCTATCAGGTAATGATATTAGTCTGGCCAGCTACAATGTCTCTTCACTTTCGACTTATCAATGAAGTTAATACTGAGTCTACTTTATTGGCTAGAATGGATTATTAAACAGTCTATCTACTTTGCTACTGTGGGTTAAGTTACAAACCTGCGCAGTGTCATGTGTCCGCCTATGGGTAGCTATCATAAGTTCGAAAAATATTTGACCGAATTTCATTTCACCTAAAACTTTACAACTATTATCGTTTCGTTTTTTTTTACTTCATCAAAGTCACGTCTGCCACTGTATCAGTTGACCTATTATCAATTCGATTTTTTTCGTTACTCTGACGTTTCATTTGGTCGAAAAACTTTTTACCGAAGTTACACTTAGCCGAAATAACATTTGTTCGAAGTATTATGTTTCCGAACATTCAATAATTATACCACTTTTTTATTACCATATTTTCATTTCACCAAACGCCTAGAAAGTTTGTGCAAACTATTTAATCTATAATTTTTGCTGTTACTTTTTTATAATTTCATTACGCGGGGCTCCTATTTCTGTCTGCAGGGTTTAAAGGAACCTAACCAACCGAACCTCGGGCTGCCCCTGACGTCGACCGTCTAGGGTTAGGGTTTCTGTTAGCATCTGTGTTTGTTTGGGGGGTTTATTCCAAACGTTGTTTATGAAATAATACGATAAAATAATGAATTGTTGGTCAAATAATACGTTATTAATATAAAAGTTCTGTTTATCGGAGAATTATTTTGCGAAGTGAAATATTTGGTAAACTTGTTATTGTAGAATGATGAAATGACAAATAATGTTTTTGCCATTCGTTGCTTGTCACGTAAAAGTTTTTGAATTAATGTTTGGTGAACTGAGTGGTCACTATTGAAAATGCTACAAAATAACCGGCTATATATTTGTGACCAAATAATATTCCGTAAGATGTTGTTTCGGTGTGATGAAAATATGGCAAATAAATCATTTGGCAAATGAAAAATAATTTAAAGAGGCTTCGGCCAATAGCAAAAAGTTATTTTGTAAATCGGCGAAATACAGTTCGGTTAAATAACACCTATGACACATGAACGTTCGATGACCTAAAAGTATGTCAAATAATGCATATAGCAAAAAAAACTTCGGTCAATAGTTTTCGGTAAAGTGAAATTTGAACAAAAACATTTCGGAAAAGTGATCGGTTCCCCCGCCTATGCATGCCCAACTCAGGAGCTCCCTTCAGGACCAAAACAGCACGGTTTTCTTCTAAGTGGGTTTATGCTCAATCACAAGTATCTACGTTATAAACGTCATCACGTCGTGTGTCTATCGCAGATGGATTGTAGAATGTGCTGTTTTACAAAACCGCTACCTAGTTGTTTTACAAAACAGCTCCGTTATGTAAAACTTGATATGATTGTCATTGCGCTACGTTTTTACAAAACTGCTACAGACGTTTAGACGTAATGCAAAATAGCTTATCTGCAGTCACTATGAGTGTCTTTCATAAAACTCTGAAAACTTTTAATTAATATTTACCTTAAATCACTGTTTTTACTTGAGTTAAGGCCACTTTTACTCGTTTTATTTATTTCTGTTATGGACACCATTATTGTTGCTACGACACATAGAGATTCATTCCGTTCTGATCCCCTGAGCCCCCCCCCCTCCACTCCCCCCCTCCTCGATCCCCTGCTAGTTCTTCTTTTGAGACACATTTAGAACTAAAATATACAATCTGACGATTCATTTCACGCTGTTTTATAAAACCGTTAAAAGTTGACCAATTCTGCGTGTTCAAGTTGTTTTACATAACGGAGCTGTTTTGTCACACAGCGGATTCTACAATCCATCTGCGACATGTCCACGCAGCGTGACGCGTCGTCCACTGTCTTATTGATGGCAACATGCTCGTGTCAGTGTGTCTACGACTACGTGTGTATGTGCTCAGCTCGGCGTGATCCCCTGGTGGTGAGCGCAAGACGTTTTTTCCTTGGTTCGTGACAATTAGGTGCGGATGCGCGTGCGCAGGCGTGACGTGACGCCGCGACATGCACGCGCGCTCATTAGCGCCGCGGGAACATTCACACCGCGGGGCTCGCCACCGCTGCCAGCAGCCGTGACATCGCACTCATTAAGCTTTTTACTTCAAACCTTTGAAACAGGTACTGAGTTGGTCATTGCAGGGCTCACTCTTTCGAAAGCAAAACCTAATGAACACAGCGAGTATCAACTATAAGTCCTGCTACAGCAATAAGTATTGTTAACAACATGAGCTGTTCAGAATACTGTCCTGTAATTGTAGGAATCAGCCAACAATGTCCTGCTCCGAAGTAATAGTAAAATTGTAATGTTAAAGAACCTGAGAGCTGAGCCAACCTCCAGTCCGGGAAGCGGTAGCGAATCAAAACAGTAGTTACATCAAGTAGGCCGATGATGATGAGGTCTGCGCCAATCTGCGCAGATTGCAGCTCAGCTGGATTAGCCAGCAGTGCATACGTCGTACATAAACAAGATATCTGAAGTTTAATTTACTTGCGGCAGAAAGCAACCGACCGCTAAATTGGACATTAGTTTAGCTAACCCTAGGGCTACCGAGCTCAGGGAGAGTTGCAATACATCTCGAGCATTAGTACAAATGTGAACAAAGTCGTTCTACCTAACTCTTGCTTTTCGTTAACAACATAAACTGTTGATAACCTCTTATCAGCAATGGATGTCTTCTTAAACACCAATGTAAAGGACATCTTCGTTAAAACAAATAAGTAATTTTGACATTCTTTGTCCTACAACCTGAACACTACGGCTGTAGCTGTCTCGTGATGTCAATATTCAACTCATAAATAATAAATTATTCATTTCTGTAAGTAGGTTTGTACAAACACTTTTACACGACAATCATATTTTTTTAAACTAGATGAGGTCTGCGTTTCCTATCTGACTACTCTCAGAAGAAAGGCGGAAACAAACTCAGAGGTCACAGTCTCTTTTAAAGTCCAGACAAAATCTTGGTCAGATCATGTGAAGACCATGTAGATTGGTGTCTGAAATGGTCTTTTGAGGAAAGAGCCACGCAGATTGAGCGGACCTGTCCAGTCAGTGCACGCATTTGTCAGCAACCGTGCAGCTCAACTCAGAACTTAAGGAGCTCAACGATTCGACGAACAATACCAAAAACAGGACATTTGGGTAGGCCGCATGGTCACACATCTGTCAGTTGGTTACTCCAGCTACAAGGTTTATATTCAGCAAGATTTTTTGTTTCAGCCATCTATTGTAACTTCGGTTCACTTCGTAACTAGGATCGCTATCTCTAGCATCCCTAGTCGCGTGACGCTGTTGCGGCTGTCGGTCCATCTGGACCGTTACACTGCGCATGCGCACCGGCCGCTTAATTCACACTCTACAATCACACGCCGAACAGTGCAAAATGTACCGCGCACTAATGAGCGGCCGGTCGATGAACCCGCACACACACACACAGGACACTGCAGAAAAACCGACGCTCATCCGAAGCAGTACAATAGCGGCGTTTAGTCAACACTTATACTTGTGTGTTCGCGTTAAAAAACAAGTGTTTGATCTCTTGACTCCTCATTAAGCATAAACGTTTGCGTCCGTCAAGATACTGTTATCTGTTTGATAGATCGGAGCTGGGCTTTAGCCGACTTCCCTGTTCCGTTGCGTGGGAATGACGTCATGCGAACGAAATTTATAATCTTTGCAACTTGAGCCTTGCCATATTTAAGATTTTACAATGCAAAGTATATTCAAATCCTTGTTACCATTTGTTATTATTTCCACAAAAATATCAACTTTATGTTAGTGTTAGTGTTTATGTGTGTGTGTGTGTAAGTTGATTTATTGTTTGTATGACTTTCAAAAAGTTATTTTGTTGGAGTTGCAGCGCAAACTGAACCTTAAAGTAATTTTTCCAAATACACCAAACCATCATCATCATCATCTGCCTAGCCTTTTCCCAACTATGTTGGGGTCGGCTTCCAGTCTAACCGGATGCAGCTGAATACCAGTATTTTACATGGAGCGACTGCCTATCTGACCTCCTCAACCCAGTTACTGGGTAATACGATACCCCTTGGAAAGACTGGTTGTCAGGCTTTCGGGCTTCTGACTACCCGTAACGACTGTCAAAGATCAACGAATGGCAGCCGGGACCAACGGCTTAACGTGCTTTCCGAGGCACGGAAATACACAAATACACCTAACCGATATGTTTAAATTTTTGGAATCTATGTTGTGCACACAGCTGCTTGCTTCAGTCAGTCTTCGTTTTGTATTCAAGAAAATTCTAAGCGTAGAAAAAGAACCCCATCGATTGCATTAGTCTGGTTCAGTACATAGGTAGTTGTCTTGTTAATACAACCAACCCACATGGACTCCTACGGAAGTGACCTTTACGTGAACAATAACGCACTCATCCGTGATCCAAAAAGATTCCGGCAGCCTCACAACTGTGCCCTTGCTGATTAGCGCCATTCAGAACTGACAGCAAACACGCGGACGACTTGTTGTGACAACACCGTCGCGCTATTAGTCGCGCTCGCCGTCGTGACGCAGCGCATCACGTGAAGAAGTCTATCAACCAATCAGACGGCCGGACCGTCCCGTCCACGTGACCGGCGGTGACGGACCACCAACGACACGGAGACAAAAAGTTGATGAGTGACGGAAACGCCGTGAAACTCGCCGGACGGCGATTAATTACGGCGCGGCGCGACCGCGGAGTGCCGATGGGCATTGTATTGATGTAGCATCAATTTCATCATAATGTAGTACTACACATGAAAGTCATGACTATTAGGCAATAGACGTCACTGCTTCCTGCAGTGACGCAGTTACGTGATACTAAACTAGGCACTCCATTTGCATAGTTCTCTATCACCTCAGCGACGGGCCCTTGCCGCAGGTATCGGCCCTGACAGCTTCATGACAACCATTGCGATACGATGTGATGTTATCGGTAAACACATTGTCAAAAGCATTCATTGTACCTTGATCAACTGTGCGACAATATCAATTAAAATGTAATTTTATTATTGTATGGAGAGTACAAGAAGGTGTCGGGCGCTAAAATGAACGTGCAAGCCATTCAAACTCATCGAGATGACGCTATAAACACACGATGCGATTGGTTCCAGATCATCTCGTTCATTGCTCATGTCGGACAGTCGAACATGTTCATTGATCACGCATTATGCACGCTGTGTCTCTCGGTACACACGCAATCAATCAGCTATTGTGTGCGCTTGCGCAGCCATTCAGCGCAGGATTGCTCATTAACCCACGCTGATCCGCCGCTAATTAAATCGTCAGCGGACAATGCGCGCGCACGCCTGTCTGTGCTCTAACTGTTTTAATTAAACCCCTATTATAGTCGGATAGGAGGACGCATGCGCAGTAACGAGCAACCACAGAGTTGTGTAAGTAACTCGATTAGCTGCCTGAACAAGCACACGGCACTACCTGTGCGAGCCGAGCTGTGGACTGTATAGTGACGCGGTGGGGCATGGTGCGCGCGCAGGCCGCGGGCCGCGTGGCCGCCGCGCCCGCGCGTGTTCACACGACATCCTGAACCGCGCGTGGAGGGATTATGTTAAGTTTAAAATAAGTACATCATTTTGTTAAAGTTTCACCGTTGCTTTATAAAGAGATTGTGTTGTGAAGTTGTTTTAATTCGTTTAGTATAAAAAACAATGATTTATGTTGAGATATCTGTGCGTGACGTTGATTTGTTTGGGCGGTCGCTGCGCCCGCGCCGCCGCCGCGCCTATGCGTTTCGCTCCGATCGCTCGCGAATACTCAGTGCGAGTGTTTTATTGTTGAAACTGTTAGGCAGATTGATTGTTGAAGAGCCTACAAGAAACTAAATTACTTTTTTTAGAAATAAGTGCCTTCCTTCTCTTGGGCTCGAACCTAATACTTAGATACGTTTGTCTAGTTAAACAACTTAGTTAATCTTGTTCAAATTGTATCGTAATCTAGTCTGGGAGCTGTCCATTGTTCTTGGGAGTACCTATTGTGCGCTGGCCGGGCGGCGCAGGCGCAGCTCAATTAAGTAGCGACGTCGTAATTGCACAGATAGTCGCTATCACCGATCGCGGAACAAATTGACCGCGAAATCGATTACAATCGGTTGCCGGACAATGGCGACCAATCGCGCGGTGGGAGCGTTGCGCGCGCGCACCATTGGCCGCCGCGTGCACGCGCCGCTTCGCACAATGGTGGAGCTTTTGAAGTTTCAGATTTCAGCATGAAATCTGAAACTTCAAAAGCTCCACCATCTTGGATTCCGCATTCGACTCGCCTCGCAGCGAGCACCGTGACGTCAGACCCATTCAAATTGGTCTCCGGCGGCGACCAGGAACCCGCAGCTATACGCACCCATTATAGCGAAAAGTTCAGCTTGCAGAGCTCAGCCTACCAAATAATCGTCCTCATACAAACAATACAATTATAATACCTTGTTCCCGGTCGCGTGTGTGTGTGTGTGTGCTCAAGATAATCTATGTAATGTGGCAGTAATGTCCATTTGTCAAGTATATTAAAGTTATCGATGCACATTGTATCTGGCCTCAATAGCCGGCTACTGTTCTAGCCCGCTGGGCCTGCGGGAGGGGGGGGGGGGGGGGGCTGAGGTGCGCGGCTGCACTACCGAATCAATGGGCAATTATCGTGGGCGCGGAGCCATTAGTGCTACCATGACGTAGGTATATGTAGCAGAAGGTGCACTACGATACCTGAAGACCAACGTCTGTACATAACAGGCCAACATTTAGGTACCAATGAAAACCCGTGTCATTCAGTCTGTGTCACCAAACAACCTTTTTAACCGACTTCAAATAAAAAACTTTTATACAAAAAAACAACCTTTCCAATCAACCAATCCTTAGGGGAAAAATCGGAACTGTTATAGGATCACTCGAGTGTCTGTCTGTCTGTCCGTCTGTCACATACAATGTTCTCCGAATTTAATGGACCGATAGGTGTTGTCTGAGAGTCATCACTTCATGCTGCTGAGCTGATGATAAGTGAAAGTCACTTATCATCAGCTCAGCACTTTTATTCAATTAGGCCTATTACAAGCTCTTTCGACAATTACAGCCCTTACCATCATCAGATGCGAGACCTGTTCGTCCCGTTACATCATTACGAGAAATGGAATGATGAAGACGATTGTTTTCAAGTCCACGTCTATCCAAGAACTGCTAAGTAGTTTTTGTCGACATATTGCCGTATCTCCTAACTCCTAACAGTTAAGGACTGCTGTGGCTACTGTGTGTGTAGCATTATAGTCGAACTTTTAATTAGCTGCAGTAAAACGACAGCTTATGTGTAACTTAAATGTCTAAAATTGGCGTCTTTTTGTTTTTTCGCGGCCATCAACCAAAACATTTTTTTCTAGTACAGAATAGTGTAACAAACGAAACTTATTTGACATTCATATCTCTAAATGCAGTCGGAAATGAGTTATTAAGAAGTGTAATTTTACTGCAGCTAATTAAAAGTCGGAGTATAGGTAAGTGATGACTCTCAGACTCAAACACTTGAATCATCAATAGGTTTTATTTGATTTGAGAGAGTTCAACTAACACACTGTACAGCACTGTACCAAAGAGGGTTTTCCTCGACTTTCATGGGATCCCTTCATCAGACTCTCACTTGGTGACAATGGGACCACCTCGAGAGCATACCGTTTCAAACCCTAATGTCAACTGCTCATCACCTGTTACAAAATATTGCTTTTCCCTATGCTGGGACGCTAATTGTTGAGGAGTTCTCCTGGTAAGAACCAGGAGAACTGGAGCTGATGGTGAAGTCACCATCAGCTCCACTTCACCATACGCATTGTGACGAATATAAATTTCTTAGCGACCATATTAAAGCAATCGAATCGCTACCCGTGAAATATTTGTCATTGAGTAGTTCCGATGGCCATCTGTGGTCTTCATCATCAGTTCCACTTCACCAAAAAACGGGACCAATCTGGAAATATATCCTTTCAAATAATTTTTTTTTTTCCAAATCGGTTCATAAATGACGGCGTACTGAGGTAACAAACAAAAAAAAAAAAAACATACAACCGAATTGAGAACCTCCTCCTTTTTTTGAAGTCGGTTAAAAAGGAGGTGGTTCTCAATTCGACTATATGTTTGTTACGCGATATCTCCGGCAATTGTAAATCGATTTCATTTTTTAATGGATAGGGTATGCCTCAGGGGTGGTCCCGTATAAATTTTCTTGTGTTTGAAAGTTTTTTGTGTTTTGGTTCGAAGGGCAAATGGGTATCAATTTTTTTTTGTCCTAAAGCTGCAACAAGTCGGCTAACCTCTCAGTGTTGAAGGTGGTGGCCAATAGGTACTTTTGTCCATTTTGGTTCAAGTATTGTCAGAAGTGATACTTCTGTATGCGGTGATAGTGTCTGCGGTAGTCTCTGAAGGTCGGGAGTGACGGGTGGACGGGTGAGGCGGGCGGGTGGTGGCCCACCGGGATTGCGATAACCCCCGGGAGCCGCAACAACATAATTGCTCGCTATCGGGTATCTCGGCCGCGCCAGCGCAAGCATCGCGTGCTATCGCCACGGTATCGGCGCTGATACCAGGACCTTTGTTACTTAGCTCCTCTTGGCGAACTAGTGCTCTGAGTCGTTAGATAGGCCTTATTGCGGGACCACGGCTCTGCTCTGTATCATTACCTGGCATTTTGAGAGAACTTGAAGTCGTTTACAATATTGTCATCATTCATACTCGAGCGGCTCTTGTGTATAATTGCACGCAAGTCGTAACATTAATTTTCTGAGACGAGGTTATCACCTTTGTACCAAGCCCTGATCCTGTTGACAGCCCGGGGTATTCTATCCATAGCGATTACACGACTATGGAGACCGATCCTTCTGTCAGTACATAACAAACTTGCTCATCAAACTACAGTCGTGCACTTGCTCGTTTCCCTCATTGCGTGCGTTTGTCTGCGCTGTCCGCCGCCAGATGTCGCCGTCTCGCGCTGATGATGTCATCCGTTGTCGTCGCATGCGTCGCCACGCCCTGTCGCCGCGTCGACGTGTCGTCCATATGTTTCAATTTGCGCGACATGTCGCGCCGTGTCGCTATCGAGGGCTGATGATAACCCAGATAACATGGCGCGGTTATCGGACAACCAGTGATTGGTAAGGGTGGTTAGTTATCGTTATAATTATGTCAAAGAAGAGGAGCTTTCATAAGAACGATTGATTTGACATTAAGCGTAAATAGTTTCAGACTTCTTCTTGAAATAATTCATAATTCCTTTGATATTTACATACGCACTATGCACCATGTAACAACTTAATAAAGTGCAGTAGGTTACTAACAATTAAGCACCTTCAGTTCCAATATAATTTTAATCTTAATTCAAAACCATCGCTTGGTGTCGCAGTCGCGATCGCCAGTCGTCAGTTCACGATAAGTGCAGCGATCATGCGCTATCATAGGATCGCGCTGTCCGTCCGTGGCGACGATGTTATTATCACGCGCGTGATGATCACACTCTATCACCGCTCGCCGTCTATTTGTCGACAACGCGTCGATACTTCTATTTAATAATTATCGAAGCGATCGAACACCGGCCATCGAAGCGATCGAACACCGGCCATCGCTCTCGCAGTAATTGGGGCTATAACTTATGGCGTGTAAGATATTACGGCTATAAAGTGACAAGCTCGTCGGACACACATAACGGCACACTTCACTAGTACGTGGTACATGGCGCGGAGAACAGATACTCACAACAGGGGGCCTAAAAAAAAAGGCCACTTTGGCAGAATCATAAAACAATTCATAGCACGCAATTCATCTGTTTGACAGTTTCACACCTATGTATCCCTGAAGGGTTAGGCAGAGGTGTACCTGTAGCATTTTACGAATCTTCATACAAAACTGTCATACAGATGATATTGCGTAATATGAATTTATTTATTTATTTTAGGATCTCCAACGAAAGATATACACTAAACATTATTTACAGTTAATGGACGACAAAGTATTTGACAGGTGTACTCTTTCAATTACAGGAGACCACAGCATGCACAAAAGGAAAACTTTTGACAGTGGAACATAAAAACACAACAAATTCTGTAAAAGATTGAATTGATTGTTTTATGATTCTGCCAAAGTGGCCTTTTTAGGCCCCCAGGTCTTATCGACTCTTCATCGACGTTACTATTGCTGTGATAGACATCTTAAAAGAGGCCAAAGGGTATTGATGACAAGAACATGTCTGATCGGTCTGTAAGAACAGGATTAATACATCTATATCTATCTTCTTCTATCTTCTATATCTATACATATAATAAATCTGTAGACGAGGCGTTTCTGTACATTGAAAATATTTCAAAAAAAAATAGTTGGGGTGTTAAAGGATAACCAACAGATGCCATTTCATTAATTTTTGGAATTTTTGTCTGTTTGTCGGTTTGTCTGTTTGTCTGTTTGGATGTGACAGATTATTGATTTGAACAGGGTCAACGTAAAAAGTACCAAACCAATACGGTTACTTTTTATACTCAAATATGGTGTAGAACTCGGAGCAGTGATTAGTTTTTGTTTCATCGCAATCGGTTCACTCTATCAAAAGATATAATCAATTTAAAGTATTTTAAAACAACTTTTTACGTTTTTTAGTAACACGTAACGACATCTAGGTACCTACTAACGAAAACAAAACTTACTTTTATGACGAAATAACACAGATATAGCCTACTTATGTCTGTGTTATTTAAAAAAGTAATGATAATGATTATAATATCATAAAAATAGCTTTCCATTGATGGTTTATTTAGTGGCGCCTGCCTGTGGCGCTAAAAGAATTTTAAACAAAAATTGAGGATAATGTAAGATAATAATAATTAATGTGGTGTTCTGAGCGATAAAGAAGTTAGATAATTATTGTTATAGAAAGTTGAGTAACGCAGAGTGTTTTTAACGAAGTTCTTTTATGGAGCTTGCGGTAGGAGTTATAGTTGAGAAATCGTCACAGAACGAAAAAGTGTTATGCATCATTTTTCATAGTAATAGATAGATAGAGAGACACACAGAGAGATAGATCTATTTTTCATGGTTTCCGAGGATCCTGTAAGTGAGGTCAAAAAGAAAATCAAAGATGGCGGTTGCCTAAATTTTTAACTTTTTCGTCATGGGTGTCGTTTTCATGGTTTTCGAGGGTGCTGAAGTCGATAGTCAGGTCAAAATGAAAATCCAAGATGGCGGCTGATTTTTTTTTTTTGTCATGGGTGTCGTTTTCATGGTTTTTGAGGATGCTGAAGTCGATAGTCAGGTCAAAATGAAAATCCAAGATGGCGGCTGCAATGTTTTTTTGTCAGGGGTGTCGTTTTTATTCGAAGTTGCTGAAGCCAAGAACAAGGCCAACAGACACCAGGAAAGGTGAAAGTAAAATAATAATAAGACTTCCTTTATTTCTGTGAAAAGGGTTTAAAGTAAACTAACCAAGCCTAACCTCGGGGTGCCCTTCGCTCGCTTTGCTCGCTCACTTGAGCCGCCATCATCCCCTCGAACCTTACCTGTCCGAGTCGGGGTGCGCCAAGACCCGAGCTCGCTTCGCTCGCCCTTGCATCCTTAGTTCTATTTGACATGGGTCAAATGTTCTTTGGGTGAAAAGTTATTGGTCAAAACATTCTGTTGGTTAAGCATTCATGGATGTAGAGTTCTGTTGGGGAAACGTTGGTGGGTCACAAGTCCTTTGGATGAAAAGTTAATGCTGTTGACCAACGGTTCATGGACCAATCGACTGTTGGTAAGCCGTTTCAGTACTGGTTAAAATGAAAGTCCAAGATAGAGGCTGCAAATTGAAAAAAAAAATTCGTCGTGTGTATCGTTTTCATGGCTTTCGAGGGTGCTGAAGCCGATAGTGACGTCAAAATGAAAATCGAAGATGGCGGCTGCAATTTTCTTTTTCTTCTTTTTATCATGTGTGTCGTTTTCATGGTTTTCAATATAAACTTACACGACTTTGTGTGAAATAAAATAAAATACAACCGACTCAAAAAACATACTTCAAAGTGCAATAGACCTTTGGTTTCAGAAGTCTGTAATTTCTTGCCAACGTCTTCCCAAACTTAGGTTATTTTGCACTTTGTAGGGTTTTTTATGGAAGTCGGTTATATTTTTAGCTTTACTTTCTGGTTTTCGGCAGTATATGGTCTAAATCAAAATCATGTCTAAAGTTTTCGTCATGGGTTTCATCTTCGTAGTTTAAATGGCGGCCGGTGTCAAATATAACCAAAGTAAATGGGTTGCTTTTTACACGGGCAACTTTATGTAGAAGCTCTTTTGAGGGGCAAGCAACCTTTCTAACATCGTTTACAGAGAAGCATTTTTTTATTTACATAAGGTTTAAATCATGACTAATTTCACGTTTTTTGCCTTTTTTGTCGAATTTTTAACCTTAATTTACCATGATAACGCTTCAGCACACTCCGCAAAACGGGCAGTTGATTTATTGAGTAGGTACGGCAGTTACACACAGCACTGCCATGTCATAAAAAGGTATTGTAGAATATATCTTCGAGACAATAACTAAATTCTTGGCCATTGTCTTGGTTACAACTATGTCGACCCTCAAGATATCTTAAGGCACCAAGGGAGAGTTAAGCAAACGTGGGTACAGGTTTACAGAATATGTTATGAAAGACTTCAAACTACTTTTCAGATAAACTTCAGTACGATTTAAGCGTAACACCATTGATGTATTCTTCCTTTTATCATCTAGATATCTCGATGCTTTATAAGGCATAATATTGGTAGGTATATATGATATCTTCAATACCAAGTTAAGAAATTCTAAATTTACCGCAGAGAAGAAACCAAGACTTAGAAAAACTAACTTAAAACTTTACCTACTAAAGTCAGATATACTTTAGATAAAATGGTGATGTGATTTTACAAGTTGGTATTCTAAAACAGACGCAAAATAAAAAGGACATAATTATGGCTGTTTGGTTGGATAATCAGCCTCGAGCAGGCGCTTTCATTTTAATTTATTCTCAAAAATCAAAGTGCTACTTCGTCGCATTGTCATGAAGACGCAGTGATTGCAGTCGAAAGGGCCGTGGTAGAGAACCCTAGCTAGGTAAGGGAAGCGTTACCAGGCAAGATCGGATGATTCTTCCTTTTCAATGAAGGAGTGACAATTACACCTTTCCTAAGCGACACATTACCTATTGTTTTCCGACATCCACGCGAACGAAGTCGCGGGCACAGCTAGTAAGTAATAATCCAATCCAGCACCTGACTTGGTCTGTATAATAAACGGCGCCGATGTATATAATTTTATAAATTAAATAAATAATTAAACCCTTGATTGTAAGTATTAAGCCGCACCCTAAGACTCCGCACGTGTTGCCCCACGTTGATAATGCCATTAGTGTAGGGGCGCTTATTATAGTCGCGGTCACGCTATTAATACAAACTATTAATGAATGGCACAATGAGTGCGGAGGCGCAGAGCGATGCCTCTGTAGATAAACTGCAGTGATCTGAATAGACCATAATAGCTCATAGTTCACAACAGCTCGATAGCCCACGACCGTCGCAGCTGCGCGGGCGCATCCCGCTAATTAAGGGCGGCCTAGGGCGGGTGCACACCGCTGCGGAGAGATCGTTGTAATTGAAGTCGTTACAATTAATTAAGTAAACTAGTTAATATTTAACTGTGTATGTACATGCTTGAGTTGTTACAACTCGCAAGTAAGTACTTACAAGTGTTTGTAACTGTAATTGGAGTGAGTATGTGAGAGGATATGCTCCTACTGGATGTACCTAAGTAAGGATATGCTCCTACTGGATGTACCTAAGTAAGGATATGCTCCTACTGGATGTACCTAAGTAAGGATATGCTCCTACTGGATGTACCTAAGTAATTGATTTTATTGTGATAGTCAGAGACGGCTTCAAATTAAACAAAGTAAAATTATAACAATCAATTACCTACTAGTAATCTTCTTGTATCAAAACCATTGAAATACTAATCAATTTCGTTTTAAATTGCTTGTGTTTGTAATAAAAACACGCTACTCTAAGAAAATCTATCAAACTATACCGTCACTATTAAAAGTGTATCTCGCCCCTAATAACTACGGCGAAGCCGGTTATCCTGGCTGCACTAATCACGGATTGGATCACAATTAGCGATTTCGCCTCTCCTGCCCGCGGCCGCCGCCGGACAATAGGCCCCCTACGCCGGGCCCCGGTGGGCCCCTGCGTTTCGTGTGAACTTGTGTCGGGGTCTCATTGTCTGTAGGCACACAGCTCCGAGACCGATGTTAATTGTGAATGTCTCATCAATGGACATTCATAAAGATGTCACATTTAATGTATCGCATGATAAGCGACGTAGTCGTCTCGCCGCGTCTTTAAAAAAACTAAAGCTGGGGTAATTTTTTGCAGTAACACGTGCTTCACAAAAATCCCCTTTACAACGTCTACTGTGGTATTCAGGTCAGAGAATCGGCCGATGAACTAATAGCATTCTGAATGTATGTACCAGCATCACGCAAGTAGGTGCCTGCTACTGGATATATTCAGTTATTTGCTCAGTCTATGGGGTATACATTATCACGCCATTTGATGTGGGAGTGAGCAGTATTACATTATGTTCGTATTCTGCTTTAGTACTTTTACGGTAAATATTAAATAGCGAGGTTAGAAAGAGCTTTTAAATGATTAGCATCACGCTATACCTTCATGGAACTAAGTGTTAATCGTGACATAATTATAAGAACGGCTATTTTAGTCAGCTTTCAACAAAGCAAATAGCTTAGTGTTTCGAGACTGCTTTGCAAACCTAAGTTGTAATTGTTGTTGCTTCTCTTTTTGCATATTATGATAAACCACATACCTACTATTAGTTATTTTGTGCTATTGTTACATGATAGTTCGTAATACGTAGGAACACACAGTTCAGGCCTTCTTTGTGTAGTGACTGTTAATGAGAAATGCCGTGTATTTACAGTCTACTGGTATATTATTATAGGAATATTAGTCTGTAAGAAAGCAATCAGTTTACTGACATTAGATATATATGCAGGAAACTTCGCAAGCAATGGATGAAGGCTTCGGGTGTCGACCTCCGGACGAGCTGCTTCTCACACGCACCACTGTACTTACGTCGCTTCCTCCCGCGTCACCAGTCCTGACTCTCTTCATATTTTAGCTGCTGGGACCAAAACTAGAACAGGGAAGTTTTTTTTTAAATTGTAGCAATTATTTTAGTACCTACATACCAGACCACTCAGAAAGTAATGCGACAAAAAGTTTTTATGTATGAGAGACTGGCCAGTTATAATCTATTTGGAAAATTATTATCAATTGTAAGTAAAAAAACTTTTTTACGAAAAAAAAACAATCGTCTTCCAAAAAAAAAACACTACAAAGTAAAATATAACTCTCATTTCGGAAGTCGGTGTCGTTGGTTCTGCATTTTCGTTTATTGACACCGACATCCAAAATTTAAGTTATTTTTTACTTTGTAGTGTTTTTTTTTTGGAAATCGGTTGTTTTTTTTTTTTGTATTAAAGTTTTTTATAGCTGTAAGTCATCCATAGGAAGTTAATAAGAAATAAATATTATAAAAAAAAATAAGCAGGCTTATCTCGGCGTGTTTACGACATCATTACAGGTAACGAATCTTGGATTTATCAATACGATCCAGAAACAAAGCGCCAGTCGACGGTTTGGGTGTTTCAAAATGAATCAACGCATACCAAAGTGAAGCGATCTAGAAGCGCGGGAAGATTTTGATCGCGAGCTTTTTCAATTTGCCTGGCTACTTGCTGTCAATTCCTTTACGGAACCAAAGAAGCATCAACGCTGAATGGTATACTACCAAATGCTTGG